>PCDI01000012.1:477094-652530 GCA_002778195.1 Raffaelea ambrosiae
AAAAAAAAAAAAAGCCGATGAGGGGAACCTTCCCCCTCGGAGGCGAAACGTTGTGAGCTAACCAAGCCTGAAAGGTTCGGATTGTGAATATAGGGACTGCGGGCTTTTCGATTTCCTTGATTTCCGCTGAGTGTGTGTGTTCTCCTCTTTGGATGTTCTTCACACAAATTCGTTCGTTGGAGGCGGTCTATGGACGGACCGAGTGTCGTCTCGTGCTTCTCGTGAGAGCCAATGGCAAAGTTTGTGGGGGGGGGCCAAGGAAGGGTTTTTTTTTAGCCTGTTGAGTTGTCGTGTCTGCAGGTTGGGATGCTGTGTGCGTTTTGTGCGTTGTGTCGTCGAGAGGGACGTCAAGTCTGCGGGCGGGAGAATAAGTTGCGACAGGTCGACGGGTCTAGCGGGTGACCGTCTTTGCAAGCCGGATGGTGGTGGATGCCGGCAGAGAATAACCGGGCCCGGGCAGGCAAGGATGTGTCGACAAAGAAGGGGAGCCAAAGATGACAAAAGAGAAGAGAAACGGAAGAGAGGAGAAAGAGAAGAGGAGAGTAAAGAGAAGGAGAAGAGAAGATGACCCAAAGGTCAAAGAGAAAGAAAAAAAACGGGTCGTGAGAGCCAACAGCCAAAAGAAAGATCAGTTCCACGGGGGTCTTAGTATGGTATTAGTATGGTAGTATGCAACGTCTCCAACAGACTTTTTTACTGCTTCTGCTCTTTTATGTGCGTCAAGGCGGCCAAGACCTCCGGGGAAGGGAGACTGCAAATCTGTTGGCTCCCGTTGACACTGTACCGAGCGACAAGCAGAAGCAAAAGCAAAGGCAGAAAATAACAAGCCAACAGCCGAGGACGCGAAAGCAAGGGGAGGAGCACGCGGGTGGTTGCTGGCACTCACAGACAACAATGAAAAAAAAAAGGATGCGAATGCGACTTTGTGACTGGATTGTGGTGACCCGGTCAGTGTGAATGTAGGCATGCCAATTGCGTGCCAGTTGAGTGCCAATTGAGTGTCAATTGAGTGCCGCGCTTACAAAAGAGAGACGCGGGCAGGGGAAAAGCAAAAAGTAGAAAAAGGCCGACAGAGAAGACACCTGTAAAAAAAAGAAAAAAAAAAAGAAGAAGAAAAGAGAGCCGAGGGCACGGAGCACAGACTGGGGTTCTCCAAAAACAGGAAGCGACACCAGAACTGGGCTGAGCGAAATAAAACACACAGGGAGAGCTGTGCAGAAGTTGGGGAAGGGGGTCTGGACCAGTAGAGACAAGAGGACGACTCCTCCGCGTGTCCACTGTCCACAGCAATAGTCCGTTCTGCCTGCTCCGGCCAACAGTCGGCTGGCACAGTTCGGAGTCACACACCGCTGCCGGGGTGGGTGGTCTCACAGGCGGGTGGAAAGGCTGACTGACAGACAGGCTGAAAAGGGAGGACGAAAGATGGGCGGAGAAAGAAAGGGGAAGAGGAGGAAGAAAAAAAAAAGAAGAAGAGGGAAAGAGAGAAACCCGGAAAAAGAAAAGGGGAAATCGATAGAGCAACAAAATTCGGAGCAACAAGTGTCTACCATGTATTCGTTACGTGCTTTTCCATGCCATCCAAACAAGAGCAACACACACAGAGACCCAGACCAAAAAAAAAAAAAGAACAACAAAACGGGAGATGGCCCGTCCGTCTCTCCCATTGTGGCCCCAAGGCGAATCAAAATGACGTGTGCCAGGACAAGAGAGAAAAGGTGGACCGGGGCCAGGCGAAGACAAGACTACCTACGGTGTACTCGTAGAAAGGAGGGAAACAAATCAAAGGAAAAAAAACGAGAGCGGAAAATTGAGGGTCTCTGGGAGGGTCGGAGAGGGTCTGGAAAGCGTTCCTGTGAAGTAATGGAAAAGCCAATACGACAAATGGGAATGCCAGGCTGAGCAGACGGAGAGCCAGGCCCCCCCAGCACCCCAGCACCCCAAGCACCCATCTGGGGCCACCCGGGATCGAGAGACACACCATTCTGACTACGATGCAATACTCGTCTGGCCCGCTGGAACCAGACCTCGGGACCACCCCCAGAAGAGCTTAGAGCGCAGCAGGTCGAGCTTGGCTCGTGCAGGCTGCACGAGCCAGTCAGCGCGCCAACGACAGTTACAGGGAAGAGCAGTGCACTAGTCCCGTGCAAAGCAGCTAGACCAGGCGGACACACCCCATTCTGCGCATGCAATGCATTCTTGTCTCTCGTCCTGTGGCCTCGACGATTTCAACGGCAGCTCCCTTGGTATGCACGATCCCTTGCTTGCGTGTAGACACGGTGCTCTTGTGTCTGCTTTCACATGTCTCCAGGGGGGGGTTATTGTTCTTGTCGTTCGCTTGCGGCTGCCGTCTTTGGCTTTTTCATTTTTATTTTATTTTTGGCTTTTCTCTGGCTGCCGGTCTCTCTTGTCGGTTGTTCCCTTTTTGGGCTGCGCGCAGAGAGACAGCAACGATCGCCCAGCTTTTTTTGGGGCGGGCGTGTAGTGGACAATTGGCTTGCATATGCGAGGATGGCGTTCTTGCCACACACATATTAGTTACTAGTTATGTATCTTCCAGCACACACACACACCCTCGCTTGCCAATGGTTTCCCACCACCCAAACCATTGGGAACAAGACAAGCCGCCACACACCCACACACACACACACGCTTCCCAATAGGATCGGATCTCGCACACTGAACGTGTGGCCGATGGCCGAGCCAAACTGCGGGATCTGCTTTTTTTTTTTTTTTGGTCCATCACCATACGATTCGAGGGACATCCATGCCGTGGTCCATTTCCTTCGCCCTGCGGTACGATCACAAAGAGTCACACGTACATAGCATATCGTACCCCGCTTCCACCCCCCATCCATTGTGCTGTCAAGCCAAAGGGCGCATGCGACAAACTGCAGAGACTACCATTACACGGTGAAAACAACTTGCGACGGGGACAGAGGGGGGGGGAGGTGGAGCAGGGGAAACAGGGTTTTCGCGTATTAGGGGGGTTGTTTGTGTGAGAGTGTAATCAGATGGACTCGGCGCGACTGTCAAGTGCTGACGAGTACGAGTAGCTTTCCGGTGTGGTCACTAGCAGCATCCTGAATGGCGGCACTTCCTTTCCCTGCTCTGCTTTTCCCGGGGGTGCACGCACACTGTGTGTGTGTGGCGGCCGAGCAGGGGGGTGAAGGGGCGGGAGTCGGTCTGGGGAAAGCTCTGTGCATCTCTTTTTGCGTGGCGTGCTTTCTTTGTTCTTTAATTTTTCTAGTTTTTTTAGTTTTTATTTTTATTTTTGCCTTGCCCGCTGTCAGTTTCCCCCGCATAATTGATAACGATGATAGGCAAAGATAGGAAGAGTGTAGATAACATAGTTAGTCCAGATCCCCCAGGCCGTGTTTTCAGCCTGTCAAATTTCACGCGGCTTCCTCCTGCCGTAGTTGGGCAACACCAATTGAGAGACAGAAGAAAGACGCTTTTCCACGGGAGTACCACAGAAGGCAACCCCGCAAGACACACAGCACACACACTCTCTCTCACACACAAAAACAGGAACTCCTGAATATGGCGGTGTGTTTGATCGTGCACGACAAAACGTGTTCACAGCCGAAACATTGAAGAAGCGAAAGAGAGAAAGGCGGAAGACCGACGACACGCTGTCCGTTTTCAGCTCCGGCCAGGAAAGGAGAGAAACGAGGAAGGGCCGCGAACGCTCTCTGACCGTCAACAGTCTACTCCATTTCCGAGACAGAAACAAACAGCTCTGCCGTTTGCGTTTGGTAGTGTTCATCGTATTCCAATTCGTCGTGGCGGAGAGGCCCTACATCACATGGAGATTGACGAGGAGGATATCGTACAAAGCACCCAAATCCATCCGTCGATGCTGTCCGTTGCCAACCAATGCGGTATAACTAACACACACACAAGAAACCGAGAAATATAAAACGAAGAAAAAAAAACCCCCATATATACATGCGCCACACATACACATATATACACGCAAGTAAAGATATACAAATCATAACGGTGCAAATGCTTCAAAGAGCAAACAAAGAAAACTGCTTAAAATCGTGCTTCGTAGCGTAGATATCGTATACTTGGCTCGCTCGGGCGAACAGACTCCATCTGTTCCACAGCAGAAGGACAGACAACGAGCCGCCTGCTTGCCTGTCTAACCCGAGTTCGAGGTGCCGGTCAGGAAAAAGTCTAGTTCGCTTCCGGGGCCACGCGCGTACTCATTCTCCGCCAGCTGCTCCAGCAGGCTGAGGAATGGGTCCTTCTCCTCCGCACTGACGCTAATGCTGCCGTCATTGCTGCGTCCGTCAGGACTGTGCTGGAAAACAAACCCTGCAGGCTTCGGGGCGGAGCTGCCGTCGTCACCAGGCCAGGGCGCCGGGCTCGTGAAGGCGTTGGTCGGGAGCGTGCCAAACATCGGGTCGTATGACATGAGTCCTCCGTTCGGCTCTCCGATCGTGGCCATCTGGTTTGGTGCAGCCATCGACCCGCTTCCAGAGGGCCCAGGAGCTGCAGCTGATGAAAATGTAAATGCCGGGCTGAAATTCGCCGTCGACGAGAACTGTTGTTCTTGTTGCAGCAGCTGCTGTTGGTGTTGCTGGTGAGGCTGAGGCTGGTGCTGGTGCTGGTGCTGGTGCTGATGCTGATGCTGATGTTGATGCTGATGCTGATGCTGCAGTTGTTGCTGCTGGGGATGCTGCCGGGGCTGCTGTAGATGCAGAGGCTGCGATTGCGAATGCATCTGTTGTCGGGCCTCTGCCGTCACATCGGAATGCGGGTGGTTATGGGATGCCATGGAATATCCATTCAAGTCGCCCATAAACGGCTGTTGTGCCTCACTGTGGACCAGCTCACCAGAGCCTGAAAGAGGCTGAGCAGTGGCGGGCGGCGGGATGTCTCTGGAGGTGGGAGAGGCCAGGACGTCCGAGGGTGTTTGTGCCACGAATGTGGCCGCTGGGGAGCAATCGCTCTCATGTTGGTGCTGCTGTTGCTGTGGCGGCTGAGTAGGTGTAGAGGTGCACTGAGGAGTCTGCACAGAGTTGCGATTGTTGCTCATAGTGTTGTTGCTCATGCTACTGCTGGCATTGCCGACACTGTTGCTGTTGCCGTTGCCGTTGTTGCCGACACTGTTGCTGGGGGTCTCAATCGCATCGGCAGAGGGTGTCAACTTCTTCCGTTTCACTCTAGGGCGCTCCGCTGTGGAGTCTGCCGCGGAGCTGATGGCATTGTCGCTTCTGTCGGCCTTGCTTGTTGTGCTGCCGGCACTCGTGCTGTCGCCCTTGTTTGTAGCATGAGAAGCACCGTTGGAAACGCCGCTAGAAGCCCCGTTGGACACGTCCGCATTGTTCGGCGTGGACACGAAAACATCCGTGTTGGCATACGAGTCTCCCGTGAAGTCATTGGTCGCGTCCGTCAAGCTCAGGTTGGCCACGTCAAAGGTCAGGGCCAGGTTTGCATAGCGGTCAAAGAAATCTTCCAGGTGGAAGACAGGAGCAAAGCGCATGGGGTTGTTTGCCATGCTGCTGATGAGCTCCGCGTGGGCCTTGTAGGTTACCTGCAGCGTCTGGTAGTGGTGCTGCACGTAGGACCACGTGTACCGCAGCATGTTGAGCTGCTGCATCTCGCGGGACAGAAATTCGGCAGAGGAAGCATAGACCTCACCACCGGCAGCGCTCTTCGTGTAGTGGGCGCCGTGAACATGCACCGTGCCAGCCGTGCAGATGCAGTAGCCAACAAAGGCAGACCAGTCAACCTGCTGCACCTGCCTGCCCAGCTCAACAAGCTCAGCAATGGCATTGGCGTGCAAAAAGCACATGTTGGTGGCTTCAATCTGCCATGACTGGTGCTGGCCGGTGCCGGACAACTCGGCGAGATCGACGGGGAGGAAGGGGCGGTAGATCAGGCAGTGGACCAGATGATAGATGAGCTTGCTAATCACCAGCACGGTCGAGTCGGGCCGTGAAAAGAGCGACTCGACGCTCGAGAATACGTCCTGCGAGGCTGTGGCCCAAATGTCCAGCTCGTGCCGGATCTTGGAGAGGTTGGACAGGGAGTGCCAGGGGAAATGCGAATCGCCCTTCACTCCGCCGGCAGCCAGATACCGGTTCGTTATGCCTAGGATGCGGCTGATGTCGATGAGCATGCTGCTGCTTCCATGTGCCCGCTTGACGCCACCACCCTGAAGATACTGGGCATCCATGGCACCCTGGAAAAAGTCGCCCTCCATGGGCATGGACCCTGGTGCAGGTGTCCAGTAGGGCAGCCGAAGGACGATATCCCGATCGTCGATCATCGCTGGTCTCTTGGAGCCGCAGGACATGAAGCGGTCAAGCAGGTAGCAAGCCCAGAAGAGACGCCGGCGCATCTCGCGCTCGACAGGCCTGACCTTGCTATGGGCATCCATCTCCCGATGGAGCTCCAGGGCCATGGCCATTCCAATTGCATTGGCTGGAGTATGTTAGTCGGCAGCTCTGTTCAGGGGCAGTTGTGTGTGTGTGTGTGTGTGTGAGAGAGAGAGAGAGAGGAGCTCGTTCTTACTGAGCAACATGAAAGCCTTCTTGCCCTTGCCACAGGCAATGGAAGAAAGAGTCAGCAGCAGCAGGGCCTGCAAGGCATCCACTGAAGGCTCGTCTGTGTCGACGGCTTCTCGTGCTCGGCGTATATACTCATCGCCGGCACTGAGAGACGCCTGGTAGCCATTGGGCTGAGAGGCGTATCTGGTGTAAGTATTAGCATTAGCAGCCAACAAATAAGCAGCGAGCTGAGTGGGACTGTGTGGGACTGTGTGGGACGAGCACGAACCGGAAGGACAACCGTGTCGTCAGGGCACAGATGGCATCGACAAGGTACGAGGGTATCTGGTTGAGCTGCAGACGTTGGCGGAATGAGGATTCGTCGACAATATGAAACGGCTTCGCATGGAAACGAGCAAAGTAGGTGTCCAGCAGAGCCTCGGTCTGTGCGTCCTTGCTTGGATCTTCCCGAGAAGGCTCCCTAGAGGTGGAGTGGCTCTCTCCGTTCCCTTTGCCCTCCAAGCTGGTTGGATCCTTTGTGTTACGGGGCGCAGACTTGGTCTGCTGTTGGGCCTTCTCATCACCCGCGGGCTTGTCGGCGGTGGCTGTTTCGGTGCTGGAACCGCTGCCAGCTGTGGCGGCTGATCCTGGCCTATCAGGGCTGGACGGACTGCCAATGGCCATGCCGGAGGTTTCTTCTCCGTTGTCGGGCGTGGCATCATCACTGTCGCCGTGTTTCTTCTGGCCCTTGAGGCGCTGTTCCAGGCCGTCAACTCTCTTCAGGAGGGCTTCTAGGACATCCGTCTTGGGTCCTCTCTTTTTGGGAACCGCATCTAATGTGGCTGGTCAGTCGTCTGTGGCCCAAATTTGCCTCTCTGGCCCCGCTCTGCGTCGACACGGCAAACTTACCATAGATGCATGGACATTGGAAGACTTGGCATGCTTCGCAAGACGGGCGCAGTCTGTTGCACTTGATCTTGCGCTTCCGGCATGACTTGCAGTTCATAGATTCCCGGGGCTCGCTGGTCGTACGACGGGCTGGGAGCCTCTCGATGCCAACCTGCGGCCGAGACATGGCTGCCGTTGCTGTCGGGTCCATGGCGCTGGGTCGGAGAGGCGCCACCAGCAATTGTTCCAGAACGGACACGGACATGCCCGGGTCTGCTGCAGGGCCAGCTGTGGAGGGGACAGCACCGGCGCTGTGGTGGTGCTGGTAGTGTTGGTGTCGGGTTATGCGGTACTCTTCGGCATAGAGTCTCCGGGTTGTGGTCAGACCTGCTGGTAGTTCTATGCGAGCATCCCAAGAGTGGCCTGCCTGGCTGTCGGGCTGCCTGGCTTGGTCAGACAGACAATGGTGAGATATGAGATATACGCGTATGAGAATGCACTGGGTGTGTAGCCAGGGTCTGTGTATCGTGAGTCCTTGCGCCTGTTCGTGAGGAAGGGCAGTTGAAAATGTCAAGATATCAAAATGTCAAACAGTTGAGATCGCGGGATGTTGGAACGCGGACAACATGGGCCGCAGGTAAGGTCGGCAGATGTAGTATTAGTGTGTGTTCGGGAAGGGATGAAGCAAAGCGGCTTTCTGGACGGGGAGAAGGAGGGCGACATAAATGGCCGATTCCAAGAGACGGGAGGAGGCGGAGAAGCAGAAGTTGAGCAAGAGACAGGATCGTAGTTATCCCATTCACACAGCGGCCAGGATGTGTTCCTTCTGTCGAGACCCATGCATGTGTTACCCAAAGCGCACTCTGGTGGTCTGGGGTCGCGTGCGCGAGGGATGTGGCGGGAGCAGCAGGCAGCGGGCGCAGGTCACTGGCGGGAGAAGGGACGGAGGCGTCAAACCAGAGACAATCCTGAGAAGGGGAAATGTTTCTGTGCTTCTGTGCTTCGGTGCGGTTGAGCCGGTTTCTCGAAAGGATCGCATGCACCCACAAGCTCCCGAACGAGACAGTGAGTGGCGGTGCCGCAGCGGCAGGCGCTAGCCGTGGCGGCCGTTTGCAAGATACGGAGCTTGCAGTCTAGCAAGGGCAGAAGAACGAAGCTGCGATGAGAAGAGGACTGCGAGAAGCGGGCGCAAGAAACGAAGAAACGAAGCTTGGCGGGCTCGGCTACCTGCTTTGCAGAAACGGGGGGGCGGACTGGCTACAGGGCGCCAGGTGACCGGGCAGGGACGACAGGGACAGGCCTGGGTGGATTGGGCTCGGGGGGGGTGCCAGGCGTGGTGGTGGTGGTGGTTGAGGGTTGAGCAGGTGGAGGGTGCCGTCGTGGTCTTGGTGGTGGTAAGATGGTATCTGGGGGAGGGCGAAGTGGAGAGAGAGGGGGCGACAGGCTAAGATAGGGCAAGACAGCGCGGATGTGGTGGCCCGCGGGCATGCCAACAACAAGAGGCTAAGCGGTTGGTCGGTGGCAGGACGTGAGGAGAAAGTTGAGAGACGACGGCAGCAAGGCCGGCACGGGCTTCGAAGAGACGAGGAGAAAGTGGAAGAGAGGAAGAAACGACAAAAAAAAGAGACAAGTATAGGGAAACTGCTGGTTTCGCGGAGGAACGCGGAGGCTGGCCGCAAACGACGCCGAAATGCGGCGCAAAGACGTTGCTGGCGGCACAAAGACGGTGAAGACCGCGGGCCAAAGACGAGGGCCAGCGACAGGAGAAGACGGGTCTTGTCGGCCGACGGAAGCCAAGACGCAGCCGAGATGCAGAGGATGCAGGCGCAGACCGGCCAGTGCAGACGGCCAACGCAGACAAAAAACCAGCGCAGTAGGACGTCTGGCGGTCCGCGCGTGTTGTCGGCGAGGCGCCGCAGAGCAGGGGACGAGGCGGGAGAGAGAGGGAGGGCGGAGGCAGGGCGGAGGAGCGAGTGAAGCAAGGATGCGAAAGTGCGTGTGACAAAAAAAAAATCACGAAGCTGCCAGAGAAAAAGAAGCGCAGGAAAAGCCGGCCCCCGAACAAGCCTGCTGAATTAGTGTCCGGTCCATGTGCCCACGAAACGAGAAGGCGGGCAATAATAAGGCGTTCCTTACTGCTGTGCGTGAAAGTGTCTGTTGAAAAGGGAAGGCACGCAGGCCAGTCTTGACTCGAGTGGCCCCAGTCGCTAGCGACACTAGCGGCCTTACTGCTTTTGGGAACCGGGGGAGTTGGCTGGAGACAGCGCAAAGAACGCCGTTGTTGGCTGGTGCTTCCCCGTAATACGACGATACTGTCAGTGTCTCCGCTGGCAAAGATGAGCAGTGGCGCTTCGGTCTACTCGTACGCGTGCGAAGCCGTCCTGTCATACTGGCAGTTCGTGCTGGCCTCTCACGCCAACTGCTTCGTTTACTGCTCCTCGGCCAAGCACCTCCGCATCCCTTCTTGGTCGTCGACGTTCTCCAAAGAGCGCGGCCTGGCCCGATTGGCCTGCTCCGGCTTTCCATCTGCCTGCCCTCTGCCCCCAATCTGCAGCAACCCCTGGTTCCTTCTGGCTCCTGCTGGCTCTGTTGGGGATGTAAGCAGAGCCAGTCAGGGAAACCGCCTTATAGCCAGATATCGTATTCTCCTGATTAGGCGGGCTGGCGTGCCTTGCCAGACAACTTAGGGGTGTATTGATCACACTCGCAAAAGCTCTTCCAGGCCAGCCAAGACACGGCCATATCTCATTACGGCGCACTGATTTCTTGGTTAATTTGCTGATTGTCAATGGCATCCCCCCCCCTCTGACCCCCAACGCAACAAGTCTTTCTCTATGGCTTTCGCGGCAAAAGTTGCATCATTTGGGTTGTTCGTCGAGGTGGCCACGAAGGAGACCTCTGTCTTCTAGAGTGTGGCTTGCGGCTCGCGGCGGCCAGGGCAGGGAACAAGCATCGACGATGAAGCGAAGGAAGTGCAGGCGACAGCCACCATCTTACTATGTAAAACAAGTCTACCAGACCTGCCCACCATACTCGTAAGACACAAGCCTGACCAGAGCCTGTCAATCCATCCTGCCAACAATCGTCAGGGCGGGTCCCTCTTCACCCCGGACGGCATAGCCCATGTTGAAGAAATGGGGGACCCAGTTCGGTTGGGCTGGCTGGGTCCTCGCTGAAAAATCTTTTAAGAATCTCACACTCCGAATCGCGGAGGGTGGAGGTGGGCGGGCCCAGGGGGGAAATGGAAAATGGATTTTTGGTGGTTGTTGCGGCGGTCCCCTTCTTTGGCGTCATATGGTTTTTATTTTGAAGTTTGTGTGCACGCTATGTTCACGGGCCGACTCAGTAAATACAGAGTACGTGTTTCTGGTGCTCATCTGTCTTCTTCGTCTATCTCAGGTCCCGAAGAAAGGAAGGCACTACCCTGTCGGTCCCTCCTTCGTTGCAACTCAGAACCTTTCTCGTTCTTCCTTCCCTTCCTTTTGGTGCGGACCATGGTTCGCTCGTTTTCAGGATCGCGCCTTCCCACAATTGAACCGGTTTGCCATCATACCCGGCCAGGGAGAAAAAGACAGTTGCTCGTCCAAAAAAAGAGCCAAAACCAAACACAAAACCAAAACGAAACAGACCAAAAAAAAAAAAAAAAAAAAAAAAAAAAAAAAACCCTCAAAAGACCCCCCAAAAACAAGAGGGCTGTGGAGAAACAAGCATTGGTACCCCAGAGTCGATAGGACCACAAGCAAAAGGAGGTTGTGGAGAAGGGCAGTCCACGTCTCCATGCCCCAGCTTGAGGAGAGTACGAGTACAATCGGGCCACATACGAGGACAGATACGACGTGCTACTCCACCGTATGCTACAATTAATATGTCAGATATAACTCTCACATGACCCAACTGCCTCCTCAACAATATATCCAGCCATAGCCAGCTCCGACAAACAGCGTCCAATGCCATCGTTGTATGCATGTGCGTGCCTGTCTAGATAGAGAAGGATTTCTTAAAAAAAAAAAAAAAGAAGAAGAAGAAGAAGCCACCAAAAGACAACTCCCAAAGAATTCGCCCCAAGAGCTCCCATGCAACTCTATGCACGGCCCAGGGCTTGGCCAGGCACAAGGACAAGGGTGCATCCATCGTGCCTGGCTCATCACGCATGGCCCAAGACAAGCAAGTTTTCTTCTCTTTTAGTGTAAGATGTCTCACTAGCTGTCCCGTCTTTTCTGGTTGCTATTTTTGTTTCTTAGTTGCCATGTAACTACATCTTTCAGTCCGGCGTCTGTGTTTCCCCGTGGCGTTCCTATCCACCCCGACGTTGTACAACCAGGAAAGGTAGAGGGGGGGATGGTGACCGGATGAGAGGCTGCTCGCCAGCTCTGCCTTTCTGGGTCCTCTCCGGGTCTTCTCTGGGTGGCGGTAGGGTGGTGCTGAGACGGCCATGAGGTGCTCCCTTGGGCTGGTAATGAGCCCGACGGAATCCTCTGCCCCCAGGGTGGAGACCCGGAGGTAATGAGCCATGCCATCCAGGCGTTGTCTGCGGTCCGTCTTGATCCATCGTCTAATAAACAAGCCTTGCTTGGGGGTCGGTTCTGGTGGCCGAGCCGGGACGGACCTCGTTGGCTGAGACGATCGTACTTAGCTTGTCTGCAGAGCCTTCCTTCTGGGCCTGGGTGTCAGCCCCTTTGCCCGTACCTTGCGGTCCAGTAGAAAAAACCAAAACCCTCCCTTGCTTCGAACGGTCCTTGCTGAGCCGGCCAAGTCTGCTTGGGCGCCGCCCGACAAGCCACGTCGTTCAGGCGTTCAGGATGGTTATCTCCTCATTGTGTAACCTCGGATGCATATGGAAAGTCTTCCTGTCACATCATCGGCGGGGTCCCGGGAAGGGTAAGACTATGTAAGAGATTACACACTTTTGTGATATGCATTAGCTATGTGCTATGCATTTGCTGCATATTTGACCCCTTCCTTGCAATTATGCATGCCATGTAGTTGTATAATCATACCTCGTGTTTGATTATGGGAATATGTATGAATGGACGTGAATGCATAGTGGCTTGTTACACGCCGCTGTGCTCCAGTCGACATAACTCTGGTTTCTGGTTTCTGGTTTCTGGTTTGGTTCTGGTTCTGCTCCTGCTCGTAATTCCTAGTTCTGGCCTGGCTCTGGTTCGAAGTGTTGTTCAAGTTCTGGTTCTGGTTCGACTGTGCTTCTGCATCTGCTCGAAATAGGGGAGCTGCATTTTGGGGAACCCCTTCATGTAAGATACGCTGGTATGTATGCATCTCGCCACAAATCAAACCAAAAAAAAAAAAAAAAAGTTCTTTGCCGAATAATCAGGTGCACTGAGACGGCACTCGGCTCAACCGGGAACAGAGTTGCATCATCCAGCCGATCGCATCTACAAAACACTTCATTAAATGGTCATCATCACACACCTATCCGCACGCCCCGGCCAATTACATAGCAGTCTTTTAGACGCATGAAGTCAATCGAGTCTAGGAATCAAAAGAAGCTGCAGCTGAAGCAAGCATGGGGGGATGTTTCGCTCGGTGAACAACAACTTTGAGTAACTTCTAAATAATAAAAACGAAAAAAAAAACACATGGCAAACATCTGTCAAAGCCAACAAGTGACAGCTGTCTCTCTTTGGTAACCGTACACCTGTACATACCCTGCAGTCAATTGACACGGACGCACGGTCGTCAGGAAGAGACAGCAGCACTGGCAGACAAGGCAAGGCAAACAAACAGAATGCACCGTCGACAAAGACAGGCACAGGGGTGCTGTACGGTAATTGCATTTCCTCCTGGCCAGCTGCACGGCTGCCAGCAGTCTGCATGCATTGTACATGCGCAGTTAATCTATCCTGCCCGCATAGGCCCCTTTTCTACCATGTAAGAGGAACCCTCCCTGATTGCCTGTCCAGACCTACTCCATGCACATTGTGCTTGTATAACCCTGGGATAGCGATGCCGTCCTGCTGTACAACAGCATATCGTCATTTACAGGTATATAGACAGGGGAGTCAGCGGTCTTACATTGTTGCTGCTTGCCGCACACCGTAAACTGATAGACACGAAAAAATCAGCGAGCATTATTACACCCAGGAAAGATAGAACACAAAAAGGTGACATTCAAAATTATATGGTGTCACAGCATTTTCTTTACAATAGATTGTAGCCCTTGTCACACGATCTTTGCTACCAAACAAAATTATCCTCCATGGGCACATGCCAACGGAAGCTTCACTTCGTAGCAGAGAAGGGGTTGCAGCAGAGGGCAATTTATTTCTAACCAAAGGGAAAGTAAAAAGGGCAAACACCGTTCTCTGGGCCCGTTCTATTCACGGTGTCCCCGGACCGACCGGACAGGTGATGATGTGAAGTGCGGAATATATCCTGTACGTGTACAAACATAGTAGCAACTGGGACCCATGCCGCTGGTTTCGCACCTGACATGGGATCGGAAAGGGTGAAAAGAAATGGGCAAAAGCCGGAGCACTAACGCGTGTAACTGCTTTACGTGCCTTGATTGCAACTACCATCATGGCCATCCAGCCCGACTTGAATGACCACCGGGATCGTCCCAGGAGTCCTCGTTTATGTCCTGGACAGGGCGGCTCTTTGTTTAATTCCCGGGGGTGTGCAAAACAGTTGGTGATAAGTTGGGACCTTTCTCAGCCAATGATGGCTTCTAGGACGAGACCTATTAATTGTTTCGAGGACTTGGAGGGTTGGAGGGGGGGATATCCCCATCTCGTGGTTCCTTGTCTCAGATCTTTTCAGCGCGATTGTGGCGCTTCGGCTAGAACTGCTGCCCACCCATCCGGTATCTTTTTCGGCATCATGCTGTCGGTGATGTGTACGGGTGAGCTTCTTCGGGCCTCTTCTAAGCCGTAGTGAGACATTAAATGTACACAAATCTCTCCTTTGAATAAATATCACATTCAACGAGCAATATTAATAAGGTATGATAAATGTCTTGATACAAGTTCGTTATAACTCGTGTGGCCACCCAAGCAAGATGTGGCATCTTGCAGAACTGAGACAAACAGAAACCCAGAAACCCAGAAAAACACTCAACGAAGTCAAAAGTGCATGCAGAAACGAATATCCCAAAAGGGAAAGCATCGAAAATTCCTCGGGGAGAGAGGGCCAAAAAAAAACCCCCCAAGCTTTGGATTATGCCCACACGCCAAGTGCATAAACATATGTCGACGCCGAAGATGCATGGTTGCCGATTCGGACGGTGGGCATCCTATGTAGTGTCTATGGGCGACCAGCCCAGAAACCAACGCCTGTCTAGAATCTTGCCAAGACAACAAAAGGAAAATGGGAAAGCAACCATTAATGCCCTATCTTGACACAAGAGCCAGTTTTGTGTTCCCTTGGACTGTTCGCTCAGTATGGACTTCGTCCACCAGCCAATCGCACAAAGTTATAGGGCACGTTTTGTCCTACAAGCAGCTTCAGGGTCTCGACTGTGGTGAATGCTGTTGTGTCCGCGGAGTCGTAGACTGCGAATCCGCTTTGCTCGGCTACAGCGCCGGGGTCCCCCTTTCGCGTGGCCGAGGCCCCACTGTCCCTGTCAGAGGCGAGGTCCAAGAAGATCTTCCGCGTAGTGCCTTTCGCGGAAGCGTCGACCGCGTTGCCTCCATGATTGCCAAAGGCACGGACCACGAGGCCGACGAGGTTTCCTTTGTCGGGAGCAAGCGCGCTTATTACAACAAACGGCGAGGCACTGTCATCATTAACGCCCTGCATCCGGGCTCGTTGCAAACTCTCCAGAGAATTGAACGGCTCAATAATGACGCCACCGGCCAACGCTGCTGGGGTCTTGAATCCGACGGTGTAGATCTTGCTGATGCGGAGGGACCGCAGAGCAAATATGGTACTCGCCGCATCGTCTGACGAGGACGCCAACACGAGTGCAGTGCGACCAAAATATGCAGACGGGGCCAAGTCCCGCGTCAGGGTGCTCAAAATACCACGCCACGAGGCATTGTCAAAAATAAGACTCGTATTGGGCGGAAGATTCCCGTTAATCTTAGTGGCATTGCTAGAGCTACCACTTCCGCTGTTTCGCATCTCGAGGCCAAGATCATTCGCATAATGTGGCGGACTTGACGGTCTCGAGTTTGCAGCTGACGCTTGTGACGACGAAGATGCCCGGACGACAATGGTATCAACCATTCCAATGACACGAGCAGCCTCGGACAAAATTGGGCCGGAACCACCATTCACAAAAGAAAAGAAACTGCTCCGGCCTACGAGACTCGAGTGGGACATAGGTGGGTTGAGGTAGGCGCCCCCAAAGTGTTTCTGATTGCACCACGATTCAATGCCGCTAGGCCCTTTAAGCGGGCGTTCAACAAAGGCGAAATGGTGAGGAAGGCCAAGCTCATTGAAACATTTTTCGTAGAATGGCGCCTGCGGAATTCGTGTACGGCTTGACGGGGTGATTATGCCGTATATGTTCTTTTTTGGCAACTGGCCAAGCAATGACAGGGCTTCGTTGGTGGCAGCTGCGCTCATCTGTCCGGGGGCGGCAATCGAAGGCAGCAATGGATGCGTGATAGGCGTGAATACGTGGTTTTGTGTCCTTGAAAACTGGCCCAGCTCCGTCATGTTCACTGCGGACAGAGGCGGGGCATCTGGATATTCGGATCGCATCCTGGAGCGGAAATATTCCAGTTCAAAGTTTTCGTTCCGGTCGTTGGCAATGTTGATCATCTTGACAATGTCGGCATAACGGAAAGACTCGGCGAATATCGACTGGGCACGGGCTGAGTGCCACTTGAACGTGCCAGAGAAGTCATGGAAAGCAGACATGATACGAGTATTCCCACGATGTTCGTACAGCCGTTTGCGGAGCTTCTCGGGAAGCCACAGCTCAACATCGATGTACTCGACACCCCATTGTATGGCACGATACAGATACTGGTAAAAAAGGTCTGGGTTGTCCATGGGGAAGCGGCCATTCTCCTTGACACATCTGGTGGTCAGAACAAGGGGCAGTTCGGTCCGCTGGCGCAGCAGCATAACCTGCTCGCCGACATAGCCAAGGCTGGGTATATCGGCAAACCGGCCATCGCCCAGGGGCTCCTTGAGCAAGTCAACACGCATCTCAACCGCATCCGATCCCACAGTCAGAATGTCGATATTTGGCAAAGCCGCGCGGACATCTGGAAAGGTAGTCGAGATGAAATATGTGCGCGGCTTGGCCATCAGCGTCTCGTGATGGCTGATCTGACCGAGCGTGAAGGAGATGAAGCGTGAAAGATCGCGGCGGTAGAAGGGCTGATTGGTGTAAAGGAACTCGTAATCGCACTCGGCGGAAAGATAGGCATCCGGGGGCATTCCGAGGCCGACGGAATGGGCATTTATGGCGACCACGAGGTCATGGTCGCGGGATGCGACGTCGAGCTTGGCATGCCGGGCCGGAATGCCAATGACCTGGCCCTTATCGGAAGGGCTGATTGTTGCGAAGCTTTCCCGCGTGCAAAAGGGCTTGCCGAGAACCTCTGCGAAGACAGAGACGATGTCTTCCTGGCCGGGGCCAAACACGATCACGACAATGCGCGGATCGCCCCTTTGAGGCCCGCTGCCGAATTTGCTGCCGATAGCAAGGCCAGCGATAGAAGAGGATGATGACGACGTGGCCAGTGCCGATGCTCGGGTGGAAAGGGAGGATGTGTCCTGAGCCACATCCACGTCCATGGTGAGATCTGTGCCTGTGCCTTGGATGAGAGTTGGCCGCGTAGCTGCAGGCATCTGTTGGACAGCAGCCATTGTTGCTCCGGAAGGGTAGGGGAGAACAATGTCAGAGTAAACGCTGCCACGAGTGTTATATCTGGAGCAGCTGGGGACAAGCGCGCTGACTGTCTGCGTCTAAAGCTCACCGAGGCACAGTCGTTCGATTACAGGATCGAGCCGTGTCAGCGCTGGTGCTTTGTATGTTCCGAAAGATGCGCCGAGACAGGGCAGTTGTTCATGGCCACTCTGGAATGACAACCCCGTGAAAGCTCCCGCTGTGTCGCTGAATATCACTAAAACTATCAAAGAGTAACAGTTTCCTGCAGAGGCGTCTCGCATGGCCTTCGTAGTAGTCGTCGTCAAAGATCCGCAAGTCTTGGCTTCAAACCGGGTTCAAAACATGGCAAGCGTTCGAAGCCACGAGTTTTCGGCGAAGCGCAGGCACAGGAGGGGGAGCAGGAGACAGATGTCAGATGGACGCAGAGAAGAGCTAGCCTCCACAGGAGAGGGAAGAGCGCTGGATGACCCAAAGCGACGGGCGAATACACGTTGGTGATGCAAAGGGAGGCTCTGTTAGGTCATGCACGCCGTAGTGGTGGCGCAACACCAACTAGCTTACAGAGATACCACCGCTACCAAGAGACTGTGGCAGCAATTCCCAGGGACTCCGAGAGCTCTCAAGAGCTCGCACACCGGCTGCCAGGAGGCTGTTCCCGGGGAAGAGAGAGGGGGTGTCGCTTGAGGTGGGCCAGCAAAACTAGCCAGCCGCGGGAAAACTGTGGAGAGGCCGGAAGAACAAGATAAGGTCGGGGGAAAATCCTAGTGGCTCGTGCGGTGAGCCGTTCGAGTTGTAAGAGTGGTTGTAAGAGTGGTGAGGAGAAAAGAGCAGGCGGTATCCCGGTTTCCACACGGTCTGTCGAGAATCTGGAGAACAGAAGACGTGAACGGAGGCATGGATTCGGCTGTGGGCTGGGGCACAAGCTGCAGGACCCAAGAAATACCGGAAGGCCGGAGGGTTGGTTAGGAAGATCAGACGGGGGCCCGTCTCCCGGCGGCGTGGCGTATTACAGTTCGTGGGAGAGGAGGTGAGCGTTGAGGTGGGTGGAATATGGCAGAGGGAAAAGGGTGTGGTGGTTCGACGATGAGTACCAGAGATGGATGTGTCTGTCTTTCTGCGGTGGGAGCCAGTGCCTCTTTGTAACAGGACCGGCAAGCGTACAACGGGTCACGCCTTCCTAAACTGAGGGCAAGTGTGGAGGCAGAGGACGTGGGTGGGCAGGGAAGGAACGTTCGTGACGGGCGATCTGTAACCTAGTCCGGGGAGAGCTGTATCCACTGTAACCGGTCGCTCTTTCCCAGTGGCCCGGCTTAGGTCCACTCGGCGCGCAGTCGGCGACGAGGCGCTGGGGTAGAGGCGGATGTGATCGCAGACGACGTTTGAATGGCGAGAGGGGGCGAGGGAGAGAGAAGGGGGAGAAGAAGAAGAAGAAAAGAAGGGTGAGAAGAGAAGCTGGTCCGGGGCTGGCAATGTGCTGGCGCAGCAAACTGGACGAGCGGAAGCGCACAGGGATGGGAGCGGGAAACAGCCAAAAGCGAAGTTGCTGACGCGCGGAAAGATACGCTCCTTCCTCTAATTTTGCAACTCTCACGGTCGTTCCTTACTATGTACTTTTTGAACCTGCCACCATCTGCCATGTGGCCATTGGAGGAAGGAGCAACTGCGAACGATTTGGGGTTCATGGGGCAGCGGACCTCCAGGGTGGCAATAAGCAGGAGGACCTTCCCCTCACCCTCGTCCCAAATGTCCGATCCAATGCCTGTCCCAATTGTCTCTTTTGGTCGTGTTATGCGCTATAACCGGGAAGTCTGCTCATCCGCCCTACCTCGCACGCCCCCCACAAGCATGGGAGCTAGGATTTTTTCACCTACTTTGTACTATTAGATAGCTCCCTTGCGAGGAGCTAACGCAGCATCGGGCTAAATTGGCCAAGGGCAGCATGAGAAGCAAGGGAAAGAGGGAAAAAACGGCGTGCAGGGTGTGCGGCCAGATGTGACAGCATGAGCATGGGTGGTACCGAAACGAAACACATGGGCGGCGCGTCCAAGTGCGTGTTTTTGGAGGCTCTCTGGCCTGCTTTTGGCCCTTAGAGGCTGTCGAATGGTTTCACTGCATGCGCGCAAGGCAGCCGGCTCTACCTGCTTTTGGCAGGCCGTGCTGGACTCCCGGGGCAGCCCAGCCACTCGATGCGATTACTTGCATGGCCTCCTTGCTGATGTCAATCTTCAGAGAATCCTGGGGAGCTGGAGGCAAGCTCTCGAGGGCAGGTGGGCAGGTTGAGGCCAGAGACGTTCGACGGGTCTCAGAATGAGGCCACCAGGGAGCACCCGAGACCAGAGAGACAGCCGACAAGTCGACGCAGACTTGTCCTGGGGGGTGCACTGAGCGGCACAGGATGAACTAGCAGCGGGTGGCTGTCTTGGCGAGGAAAGACGGGCAGACGAA
This sequence comes from Raffaelea ambrosiae, assembly GCA_002778195.1. Lineage (NCBI taxonomy): Eukaryota > Fungi > Ascomycota > Sordariomycetes > Ophiostomatales > Ophiostomataceae > Raffaelea > Raffaelea ambrosiae. The sequence continues at coordinate 496,739 of PCDI01000012.1, forward strand.
AGGGACAACGAGTACGAAGCATCTTGCAACAGCACAACAAGCCGAGGATGTTTGCCCATGCAGATCGGGACATAAAGACTCTCCAGATATCTTGCTACCGTGGGGTGAAAGAGCTAGGGATGCCCCCTGCGCGTCAAGTTGCACACACAAGAAGCATTCCGCCATAGACGAGACAATGGCTGATCTGCTCGCCTGAGCAGCCATCCCTTCGCCATGCAGGCGGCCGGGGGGAAGCAGCAATTTTGTTGGTGGAAGAATGAAGGGGGCGAACACAAGCAACACAAACATCGCGGATAATGCGGACAATGCGGACAATGCGGACAACACGGACAACATGAGCAACACAAAGATCGCGGACAATGACAACACGAACGAGGCACAAGCATGAAGACACACTGCTGGTATCGTGGCCAGTCATCTGAAGTGAGATAGCTGGTGACGAGCCGCAGGTGAGGGGGAGGGAACTTGAGGGCAGAAGCAAGCAACAGGAACAACGAGCCAAACGAGCCAAAGTCGGCGAACCTAGACAGACAAACCAGATGGGGGAACCGGAAGGGTAGGCTTGAGAGCAGCCCAGAAAGACAAAAAAACTACCGGCGAACGACGACACTGAACAGCCGGGCATACACATCGCAGGGGTGTCTAATTTCAGCCTGGCCCTTGCCGTCTTCACCCAGAACAGCAGAGAGCATGCGTTCCGGCAGGGCAAACAGCCCAATCTGCCAGGTCGTCTCGGCCAGCCATGGGCTCACTCTGCACAGAGTGGACAAGAGCGGATATGGGAGCACTCGCCAGCACACTAACAACGAGGCTGGGACCCCACACGCTAGAGCCCAACTCAGGTTAAGCCAGGTTCAGGGAGGAAAGTCGCCCAAGGACGAAATATTCTCCGCCAATGAAACAGAGCCTGGACGTGGGTTCTGTGCCGTGGCCGCGCTGGCGCCATGCAACCGCGAAACTTTGTTTGGCGTCACCAGACCAGCAGAAACGCGGAGCCAGCAGAGACAGGCTATCAATGGCATGCCATCAATGCGCCGGCAGCGGTCGAATGAGGGCCCATCAACTAGTGCACTTCGCAGCGTATTGACGGGGTTTGCGCTGTGTTGCTGCCCGGCAATTGCAGTAGTTCCGGGACAGAACAAATCACAGCGCCGCTGCTTGTTGTGCAGGCTGTCTTGCCTCGTATTATTAAACGTGCCGACAAGACCGTGCGACGCCGTCGTTCTGTTTTTCCATCGCCAGACGATCTGGCCAGCCAGCGCTTGGATGCAGGTGTCGAAGCCCCAAGCTGTCAATACGGGCCACGGAATATTTTCATGCGCCTTGCCGTCGCCGTGTTGCGCACAACGGTTCCCTGAAATAGACACCTGCGATGCGACGGGAAAGAGCCCGATGGTCTTGCTCTTACCCATAGTGGCCGGGTGCCATTGAGAACCGTCTCGACTTGGCTGCTATGTGGTTGTTGACGGGCTTCTGGGGCCGGTCTCTGGCAGCGCTTCCTTTGACCCAGAGCCGTGCTGGAAGTAGGCGAGGCTGGCAGCAGCCTCAGGTTCTCGCAAGTTCTCGCTGTGATCTGTCGGCACCGAGCATCGCCTGTACCAGGATGGCATGTTTGTCGCCAGAGCAAGGGCGTCAGCAATGGGTATATCCCTTCCGACACCCGGGTGGAACCATCTGCGAACACCTTCAGCAGCTGTTCCGGTGGCAGAGCTCTTAACTCCAGAGCTATTGGTGAGGCTCCGGACACAACCACCCACCACGGAGATACATCACCACGTCTGCCGTTGTCTGGACGGCCTCGTGGCGCGGTAGTTGTCTGCTGGCACGCTATCATCAAGGCTCGAAAGTCCTAACGCCGACCAGGAGAGGAATTTCGACATCTCAGACAGGACGCCTTCTTCCGTGCCCTGTCTGCGCGGCATCTCACGCAGCTCGCACGCGGAGATGCGACCGGTCGGGAGAAAGCCTTTGGAGAACGCTCTCGGAGAACGCTCCTGGAGAAAGCTCTTGGAGAAAGCAAGTCGGCGCCCCTGGCCTGGCTGCCAGCAAAACCCCTCCGGGTCCCTGGCGTCTCGCGCTGCAGGCCCCTCCCGGGCCCCCCAAGGGCCTAGAAGCCAAGCAGCGATACCGCTGATAACCACGCCAATGTCCGTTTAAGTCCGCCACATTGCGACTTTGTGCTGGGCCACGTTGAGTTGAGTAGAAAAATGCGAGTATATATAAAGAGGGCAGCAGGGAAAGCTGGGGTTGGAATGGCAAATTGTGGGTTTTGGAGTGTCGACAGTCAGGTTGCCCTCGAGTCTTCCATGCTGCATCCTCGCAACCTTTGCGAATCTCGTCTCTTCTTTTTCCGTGTATCGTCTCGGGCGACTTCCACACATAAGCACTCTATTTTGTCTACCCCACACTTTCCCACTTACACGCACACCATTCATACCACACGCTCAGCACGCACAGCGCGCACACTTGCTGCTTCCGCCATGTCTACCTTCACCCTGGCCGACTTCGCCAGGCCGGCTCCCGAGCCGGCCAGCGGGCTGGGCCGGTACCGCGTGCTGTCGTCGACGGCCGGCATCCGCGTGTCGCCGCTGTGCCTGGGCGCCATGTCGATCGGGCAGGCCTGGAGCTCGTTCATGGGCAGCATGGACAAGGAGTCGTCGTTCAAGCTGCTGGACGCCTTCGCGGACGCCGGCGGCAACTTCATCGACACGGCCAACAACTACCAGAACGAGGAGTCGGAGACGTGGATCGGCGAGTGGATCACGGCGCGGAAGAACCGCGACCGGCTGGTGCTGGCGACCAAGTTCACGTCGGACTACCGCTCGCACGCCGAGGGCAAGGGCAACGTGCCCAACAACACGGGCAACCACCGCCGCAGCATCCGCCAGAGCGTGGCCGCGTCGCTGCGCAAGCTGCAGACCGACTACGTCGACATCCTGTACCTGCACTGGTGGGACTACACCACCAGCATCCCCGAGGTCATGGACACGCTGCACGCCCTGGTGCTGGAGGGCAAGGTGCTGTACCTGGGCATCTCGGACACGCCCGCCTGGGTCGTCTCGGCCGCCAACACGTACGCCGAGGCCCACGGGCGCACGCCCTTTAGCATCTACCAGGGCAAGTGGAACCTGATGGTGCGCGACCTCGAGCGCGAAATCCTGCCCATGGCGCGCCACTTTGGCATGGCCATCGCGCCCTGGGACGTGCTGGGCGGCGGCAAGTTCCAGACCAAGAAGGCCCTGGAGGAGCGCAAGGCCCGGGGCGAGATGATCCGCAACATCGGCCCCACGGGCGGCTTCCAGACCGAGCAGGAGGCGGCCATCAGCGCGGCCCTCGAAAAGGTCGCCGGCGAGCTGGGCGAGGGCGTGTCCATCACGGCCGTGGCGCTGGCCTACGTGCGCACCAAGACGCCGCGCGTGTTCCCCATTGTCGGCGGCCGCAAGGTTGAGCATCTCAAGGAGAACATCCGGGCGCTGGAGCTGGAGCTGACGCCCGAGCAGGTGGCGTACCTGGAGAGCGTCAAGCCGTTCGACGCCGGGTTCCCCAGCACGTTCCTGGGCGGCGACCCGCTGGTGACGCACAAGGCCATTGGGCATGTGTTGCGGTCAGCCCAGCTTGACATGACCGAGCCGCTGGTTCGTCGTTGAGGGAGTATAGGGAAGGCAGTGGGGGGGGGGGCGGGGATAACTCGAACGAAACAAAGCAAACACATCCATGGGATCCATGAGGTCCATGGGATGGGGGTCCACGACGTACGCGAGGTAGATAGCTAGAGGCTCTTCGAGGAATTTTTACTTTCTTGAGGAAAAGATGGTCGCAGGCGTGGATTGATAGCAAGACTTGAACTGGATGAAAATTCATTTTTGTTGTTTTTAAAAAAAAAAAAATAACCACCGTCGCTTTTTACATAGCTTAGTTAACTACTTGTTTATGCTTTCTTTGAATCTTGAAATCGTGAAAGAAGAGACACACCATCTACTCCATCTATACCAACACCTGTTCTACATTTCTTTTCTTGTCTTTTCTTTTCTTTTCGTTTTCGTTTTTTTACAACTCCCCAACGACGTCTTCGTCATCGTCCCGCTTATACACCCTCCGCCCGCCCATCCACGTCTCCCGTACCCGCATCTGCCGGAACGCCCCAAGCTCATACTCGTCAAAGTCCCGGTCCAGCACCACCCAGTCCGCCAGCGCGCCCGCCGCGATCTGGCCCGCCTGCCCTTCCAAGAACGCACCGTACGCAGGGCCGCGCGTGAACCCGTACAGCGCGTCCTCCCGCGACAGGGACTCTTCCGGGTAGAAGGGGGGCACGGCCGTCGTCTCCGCGTCCGGCCGCTTCCGGGCCACCGCCGCATAGATCCCCTGGAACGGGTCCGGCGGCTCGATCGGGAAGTCGCTGCCCAGCACCACATGGTGGCGCACCTCCCCGTCGTGGCTCCACACAAAGGACCGCATGCGGTACGCCTCGTCGCGCGTGCGCTGGGGGCCCAGGCGGGCCTCGGCATAGGCGCTGTCGGACGTGGCGTGCGTCGGCTGCACCGAGGGGACGATCTGGAGGGCGTGGATGCGCGCCTGGTCGTCGGGGTGGACAATCTGGGCGTGCTCGATGCGGAACCGGGCCCCGGGCGCCGCGCCTCGGGTTCCCTGGCTGCGGCCCTGGCCCTCCACCCCCCCCGCAAAGTCCTCCACGCCCAGCTGGCACTCGGCCGGGGCCCGGGCCGGACACAGATCCAGCAGCGCCGCCTCGAGCGCGTCCACGGCATACCGGTTGGCGCGGTCGCCGATGGCGTGGATGTTGACCTGGAACCCGGCGGCCGACCACTGCCGGGCGAGCCGGGTCAGCGTGGTGGCGTTCACCAGCAGCGACCCGGCCGTGTCCGGCCGGTCCGCGTACGGCTCCAGCATGGCGCTGCCCCAGCTGCCGAGGGCGCCGTCGGCAAAGAGCTTGACGCTGTGGACGAGGAGGAGGGCCGACCCCGACCCCGACCCCGACCCCGCCGCCCGCGCTCCCAGTCGCCCCGTGGGGGTCTGCACAGCCGCCACATCGTCGGCGCAAAACGTGTTCCGCTCCGCACACTCGACCATGGCGTTGACCCGGACACTCCAGGCATCCGTGTTCCCGCTGGCCGCCGCCAGCTCCTTGTACAGGGCCAGGTCCGCCGGCACCACGCCCGCGTCGTGCACCCCCACCAGCCCCATGCGGCTCAGCGCCTGCATGGCCGTCTGGATGTACGCCGTCTTGGCCACCCGGTCCGGCCGCGGCCAGCGCGCGACCACGAGGTCCATGGCGTTGTCGCAGAACACGCCCAGGCCGGGGTCGCGGACGATCTCGCCGCCGGGGACGTCGTCTGGCATGTGTGTGTCCAAGAGATCCAGGACCGGCGGGGACACCCACAGGCAGTGGCTGTCGACGCGGTCGAGCATGATGTAGAGGCCAGCCAGACGCGGATCATCGTCGTCGTCGTCGTTGTCGTCGTCGTTATCGTCGACGAGCTGGGCGGCGGTCGGCATGGTGCCGTCGGCCTGCAGCGCCATCTGGTCCCAGCCGAAGCCGCGGAGCCACTGGGTGGCCGAGCCGGCCGTCGGGTGCTGGCGGACATACGCCCGCAAACGACGGCGCACCTCCCCGAGCGACCGCGACCCAAAGAGGTCGACCGAGTGCAGGAACTCGCCGTACTGGATCAGGTGGCCGTGGCCGTCCCAGAGACCGGGGACAACATAGCCGGGGGACACGGCGGCCCTCTCGTCCGGCGTGCCGTCGCCGCCGCCATGTTCGTCGGCAAAAACACGCGTGAAGCGCCCGTCCGCGACGGTGAAGCAGCGCGCTGTCGGCTGGTCGTCGGCCATGGTCTTGATGCCCTGATAGCAGTATGTCTGGGCTGCCGAGGCTGGGGCGGCCTGTGTGGCCCACGAAGGAACCAAGGACGACAGGGACGGCCACGACGCAGCCAGGGGCGGCTGTACATCCTTCAGGTACGCGCCACCGGCCAGGGCCACGGCGCCGGCGACCGCAGCCGCAGCCGCAGCAGGCAGGCCCGTCGACCAGACCGACTTCGGCGCGTGCCGCGATGGCGGCTGTGGTGGGGTGGGAGTGGGCGCCATCCCGGGTGGGGAGGGGGGGAGGGGGGGAGAGGCGTGTTCAGTGATCACAACTTAGGGGGGGAGGGGACTTGATCAGTCCGTGTCGTTTTTTCACATATCCAACTTCGCATCCGTACTTCTCCTTGTCCCGTTTGCTGTCTCGTGAAAGAAATGTTGGGGCTGCTGGTGGAGCCACCCAGCTCGTGCAGAATTGTGCCTCCATAGATGCATGATTGATAAGAAAAAAAAATGGGAAAGATAAGCGATTGGGCAAACTTCCTTATTTGGACGTGTGAGAGCTGTATTGGTTGGCGGTGGCGGTTTCTCGCACTGCTTTTATCCAGGTCCGTTGCCTCTTTTTATGTCTAACTAGGATGGTATTTACCCGCCGAGAACCAATATAACAATAGGCACACTCTTTTTTCCTCCTCCGTACGAGAGGCAGAGTCGAAGCCAGACTCTCCTTTCCAACGTAGACAGATATGCGAGAGAGCTTGCTGGAAAGACAGTTCGATTCCTGAGCCAAATTTCAGTCGCTCCTTTTGTCGTGTCGTACATTCTACACTTTCAAGCCTACCTTGGCTTGCCGGTCAATCAACTCCCCCTTTTCGCCCCCATGCTCTTCCCTTGCGCCTTCGCCGTCCTGGCTGCCTTGCCAGCAGCCCTGGCTATGGCCCTGGCCAAACCAGAGCAGATCCGCTCCGACCAGGATCCCACATTCCACTACTACCTCCAAGCGTATCCGAAGAACAGTATATTCACCCTATCCAACTGCCATCCAACTGGCATCCAATTTCCCCCCAAAATACCGGCCCACTGACTTTTTTTTTTGGCCTCTCCAGCGTCCATGGTCGTGCTCGGCCCTGTCGCCACCAGCGAGTACTTCAACATTGCCGGCTCGATCCAGTCGACCAACACGAGCCGCTTCCTCAACATTGGCAGCGACAGCACCTCCTACAAGACCCTGACCTTTGATACCACGGCGTCGACCAACGCCTGGCAGCTCGAGGGCGACACCATCATCACAAGCACATCCAGTAGCTACGGGCGACGTGAGTTTCCTCCGACCGCTGGGAGGGGGTTTGCCTCCACGCCGGAGTGAATTCTACCCAACTAGCTATCAACTAACTCCCTCTCCAAAGAGCTCAACTTTGTCGTCTGCAGACTCGACGGCGGCTTTTGGCAGGTTTACCTGCAGACGGGCAGTGCCATGCCGAGTGGCCAATGCAGCAACTACCAGTCGCTTCATCTGCCCTGTCTGTGTTGAAAAAGGGAAGAAAAGGGCATCCCACGGAAGCAAAGCACCTTCATTCGACCAAAAAGTGGATATCAACAGTTCATAATCATTTGAAAAGAAAAGTATATACTTGGACTGCTCCAAAGAGAGGAGGCCATCTGTGCTCCATATATCCTGACGAGAGGCACATGTAAGGCAGTCTGTAATGTACACCAAAAAAGAAAGTCTAACCCAAAAAAAAATATAAGACAAAGACGACAGATGATCTCTCAAACCCTCCCCGCCCCCCCCCAAAAAAACCCCCAAAGTCTTAACAGAACCTCAAATGCCGTAGGGGTAATACAATGCTCCTCTCTCTCGCCGGGACTCTATACCTTGGAACATCCAAAAAAAACCAAACAAAGACACACGAACACATAAGAGTAAAGGGGAATATGTAAAGCAAAACGTCAAAAAACAAGAGAAACGTAATTCAAGGTGGGAAAAAAACGCTGATGGATGGTTGTCTCATATCATGAACAGTCGTCATACAACTGTGTTTCCCATGACAAACACCAACAAGATACCACTTAGCACGCAGACAGCGGCAAACGCCGTCCAAACGGTGATTTGGTTGACCATGCTCAGGCGCCTTTGCCGGGCCATGTTCATACCCAAAGCAGCGCATGCAAACCCCAAGCTGGACACCACGCCCATCGTCACGCCCGCATCTACCTCGGCCCTCATCTTGTGCCGACCCGTCGCGATCAGAATGGCAGCTATGCCTAGCAGGCCGATCGCAGCGGCGTAGCAGATGAGGATACCGCGGAGCAACATGATGTCCCGATAGTGCGCAAGCAGTTGATCACTGACGGATGGAAATGCCGCGTAGTGTGTCTCGTAGCCCTGGGGGAATCCACTGTCGCTGCCAAAGACATCGTCTTCATCGCCGCTTTCGCGGTCGCCGTCGTCTTCGTCGTCGTCCTCTGCATCGCCATCATGGTCCATATCAACATTTCCGTTCAAATGCACGCCTCCGGTTGTGCCGTAACCACCGTTCTGCGATAATAACGGCGCGTTCTCGCCGAAAGCCTCCCCATGATGTTTGCGGGCTGCTATCCACTTCTTCGCCTTTTCGTACGGAACTGTGAAAAAGGATACGACGGTAGCCATGCCTGGAAACTCGGAATCGTCCTCGGGCTGCAAGTAAATAGCATAACCGCCGTTGTCGCCGCCGCCATCGCCGGCCTCACTGCCATCATCGTACTCGTTCCAATAGTGTGTCTGAACAGGCGGCGTTGTAGTAATGGTGACGTGTCGCGAAGAGTCGCCGGAAGAGACGCGCGATTGCGGCAAGATGGATCCGGCGGACGACGAAAGAGCGTGCAACGTGGAAGAGGAAGACGAGTACAGCTGGCTGCGGGCACTGCTGCGGCGACGGTGCTGGCCGACATCGGGTTCCTCGGGTGTGATGGTCCCGTTCTGTGGTGTCTGCGGGGAGCTGCTGTGTGGTGTGGCGGCTCGGACGGTCGCAAGCAGCTCGTCGCATTGGCTCTCCAGATGGGTGAAGTCCCGTCTGGTGAAACTCTTAGGGTCAGACAGGACGTTTTCCCGGAAACGGGTGCCCAGGGAGCTGGAGCCTGTCCATTTCTGCACAGACGTGTTAGCACGTGAATAGAGGCTGTGTGAAAAAAAGAGGCAGCCAATTGGGGAGGGAGGGGGTACACAGAGAGCTTGCCCAGGGGGGGGGGAAGCTAGATGTGTGAGGGGAAGGGAGAGCTCATAGCACATACCCTGTACTTCTTCAGGATCTTCCGGAAAGCCACAACCTGAGCATTGACGAAGCGGGACAGGTCGCGAACCTCGTCGCCGAGCTGGACAGTTGTGCGGTCGTACTTTGCGAAGCGGCGCTGGCGCTTGAGCGTGGTGGTGCCTCGAGCGGAGCGCACTAGCAGGCGCTGGACTTGATCTGAGACGTGTTCTGAGAATTGTGTTAGCAGAGAAGGCTGCAGAGAAGGCTCGGTCGGGGAAGGGCGACAAGAGTCTGTTGGTGTAGAGACGGAGAGAAAAGGCGGGAAGAGTGCACGTACGGAGTCGGCGGTTGAGCTCGTCGGCCTTGGTGGCCACGAAGAGGCCGACCCGGTCGTGCTGGCGACAGAGCTCATCGTAAAAGTCGTTCTCGAAACGCTCGAGGGCGGTGTCCTTGTGGCCCGGGATGGCAATGGCGGTGGCCTGGTCGCGTGTGGTGTGGACCTTGATGAACTCCTTGAGAGTGTTGTAGTCGATGTTATGAAGGCTCCATTCCGGCACGGACTCAGACTCCAATTGCTGGCCGTATTTCATGGTTTGGGGGATGCGGACGAGCCTGGCACAGGCGATGGGGGCTCACGGCGCGCGAGGGCGTTTGGCAGTCGAAATCGCTGTTTCTTCTCGAGGTTGTGAGGTCGTCTGGGGATTGGCGGCGATGTAAGCTGAGATGGATCTACGCGGGCGGCGGGATATGACGGTGATCCGATCGTACGCCGTAGTAGTGTCGCTTTCCTTTTATTTGTTTGGATTGTTTGTTCGACTAGCCGTGGGGGTTGGAATTTGATATACAGACGAGCCAGTCGTGACGTGATGCGTTCCAATCGACATACGGATGAAATGGTGCAGGAGAGAATGGCAGGTCCCAAGAAGACGAAATTGGGATACGCAAGGACGGAATGGGCGGCGGGCCTGCAGGGGTGTGTGTGCCGGGCGCAGCGATAAGGAAAGCAAAACCGGAGACGTGCGAGGAGACGCACAGAAAAGAGGAAGAAAGAGTGTGGTAGTTAATACTCGTAGATAAGCTGTAGGCGCAGGCAGTCGGGGAGCCAGGAAGCCAGGAAGCCAGGAAATCAGAAGTGAGAGACAAAAGACCCGAGAAAACAAAGAATAACAGCAAAAGACCCCTCCCAAAAAAACTCCCAAAAGACGAAGTGAAAGGACGTGGGCGTGTCTGTCTTTATTCGACTTCAGACATGCAATCTTGCTCTCCGGGGAGGTTGCAATGGCGAGACGATCTGGGCATGGGCGAATCTGAGACAGCTGAATGCAGACAGGGGCCGTGGACGAGCCGGACGGGGAGGAGAGGAAAAAGAAAAGAGAGCAGACGGCCTGGAGCCTGGAGATGGATTGGGCTTAGGATAGGAAAGAGGGTCCAGTCTTCAAGGGGAAAGGCGACCACGCCGAAAGCCATTTTAGTGCGTCCAGCTGCCAAGACTTTAAAAACCCAGGCGTGTTGGGTGGAGAGCAGGCGCAGGCGTAGGCTAGTACACAGTACATACGTAGTAGTACGAGTAGACCAAAAGTCTGGAGGCCAACCTTTGGGGGCAGAGGAGGGCCAAGACGTGTCAGTCAGTACCAAAAAGAAATGTATAAAGAATAAAAAGACAGAACGAGGTCAGATACGTCAAGCACACGTGCAGGGAAAATGGGCGAACACTGGAGAAAAATCACCCCGGTTGAACGGCGTACATACGGATCACGCGTCGCAAGTGGCTGGGTCGCTCCTGCCTCGATTGCGCTTCTGCACCTCTGCTCCTGCCATTCTGCGAAAGCTGGCGCCGGTCGCTCCTGCCCTGGCTCCGTTCTTTTTGGCGGAACCGGGGTCTGCCATGTCTCTATCCCGCTAAAATGGCAAAGTGCCAGGCCACGGCTCAGAGTGGCGCTGTGGGTGCGGTGGACTGCAACAGAGCCAGCGAGTGCCGCTAGGCCCAACCCGGCTAAGAGGGGAGGCTCTTGGCACGTCGTTCGCTGTTTTCACCACTGGACAATACTGTACCATGTATTGCGATGGGCTCTCTCGTGTCAGTCTCGTAGTAATCACGCTTGCACTGTCATTGCGACGTGTTTCCAACGGGGACGGACCCCTGGCGCCGGGTTCGCTGGCGCTGGCGCGTGCGTGGTTTCTTTTATTTCTTTGGTCTTTATTCTCTGGTTTGGGGGGGCTCTTTGGGCTGTTTGTCTCGCTTCGGTCTCGTGTCTCTTTGGTCTTTGATCCCTTTTGTCTCTTTGCGCTAGTTTGTCTCTTTGGTCTCTTCGGTCTCTTCGGTCTCGTTTGCCTCCAGTAGTCGTAATAATCGCCCAACACCACCAATTCCTACGAGTAGTGAGCTCCTGTCAGCCGTCAAACTGCAGTGCCGTCACTAACTACGACTTTTTCAAGGTGGTTGCTGTTGGACTTGGCTGCTACGTTTCCCTGCCTCCGTATCACCTGCTATCTTATCTTGCCCTTTGCATCCGTAATACATATCGAGTTGCTCGTCTCGAACAACCCGACAGTCTTGAGATCGTCTTTCTCTCTTCCCAGTTTTTCTTCGTTTTCTCTCTCCCCAGATCTCAACGCTCGCACAATCTGTCGTTCTTTCTCGTACTTTCCAGCCAGCCAATCAGGGATCCACACCGTCAAACGCCTCTTCGCCACCACTGCAAAACTGGAGAATTCGTGCATCGTGTGCAATGAAAAAAAAAAATTTATAATAATAAAATAAAAATCTTCACGGCATGCCCCAGTTGTCGTATGCATGGTCGCCCTGCCAGAGATGTCTTGCGCCTCGGGAAAAGTCCAAAAACAGTGTACGGTGTAGTGCGAGTACTCTTTTGCGGTCTTTTGCGTGGACGAGCAAGTGAACCGCAATAACCGGTCGGCCCTATGGAACCGCGCCTGGTCTACGATATTGCTCTCTGCCATCGCCAAGGACGTTCGTTTATCAACTTTTGGCGGGCATGGGGGATTTTCTTACATAAGAGCCGTCCGAACAAAGCTTGGTCACCATCATTGGCGAGCACATAGTCTTGGGTTCTTGTGTCTGTCCGGTCTATTGCTTCTTTTCGATCAATCTCCACTTCGCAAAGGCCCTGCCTCTCTCCATTCCTCCGTTCTTTTGTGTTCGCGACGTCTACATACTATACAGTAGGCATCATGAACAGCGTATCGTATCCTACATATCTGGCCAACCGGAGGATGTGGCCCAAAACGGCCATGTCGGTCAAATCACACTCACACACAAAAACCGGAACACCACCACAAAGTTTCAGAATGGAGGGAAATCCAAGTCCTTCCGACCGTTATTCTCGTACTTTGGCATGCCCTTTCCTCCCCGTAGGCCGTTGTATCACGCTATCCACGGCATTTGAATAGCTTGAGCGGCATCCGGAAAGTTCTCCTGTCATTGACGAATGATAGGCCCTGGACGGCACACGTGGGCCATCCGCTGGTTCTCCATGCTCCGCACCCGGATGCAGAGCCGTTTCCATGTCGGAGCTTTTGGCAAGCTCCCTGTACTTCTTCTGCTCTTTTCTAGACCTTGTCTGACCCGTCCTCCCGCGCCTTGCCTGAATTGACAAGCTCCAATGGACCCGGCAGTCCCAAAAATGCCTTGGGGGGTGGGTGCCACGGTGAAGCACACCACTACTATTTAAGATACGTACCGGTACTACATAGTATGTACTCGTACACAGTAGCTTGCTGTCTCTTATAAGTAGTACAAACATCATGGTAGCTTGTTTCGTATCCATCTGCACTGCAGAAACTTCCAGATTTCCAGATGGCGCTGTCGCCTCCTCCACCTCTCTATTGCCTGGATCGAGTCTGCCGCAGAAGACCTGCATGCTGCTGCTCGCACCCTTGGGTACCACTGATCCTCCCTTCTTGAAGGCCAAGAGTCCTTCATTGTCTCACCGGCGACTGCTAACCGAGGTCACGCGACACATCTCCGAAAACGAAAGTCCAGTCTCTGGTCTGCCAGCCCGGAAAGGCTGTGCAAGAAAAAGAGCTACCGAACCCTGCCAGCGAGTGGACTCCCTGCACGGAGCACAGCAACAAAACTACATACTAACTATGTAGTATGCGCATTGTTGTTTCTGTTCTTCCAAGACTCGCCAACACAAGGTCATAGCTCTGCTTGTCAATCTGTCTCCTAGCATGTCTCCTAGGACCTGCATTCCCACCTGCTGCAGTCTCCACTTCCAAGACGTCCAAGCTACATACATAGTAGTACGATGGAACCACAAGCGAGAACTGCTCCATATCAATCCACAATTCTTTGAATTTTCCCCGTTTCCTGCCTTCCGTTGTACGAAGTACTATGTAGGAAGAATATTGAGAACCCCAGTATAAAAAAATCCTGGGAAAAATCCAAAACAAGATCGTGACAAAACAGTTCATGCTTGCATCCCTATAGTGGGTGTGCGTTGCAGTGCGTCTGCGTCTGCGTTTGCGTCTGCGTGACCCGTCAGTGCACACTTGTACTATGTAGAGGTGATGAGTCAAAGGCGTATCAATTAAAGAGCTAACACCAACGGGCCAAGTAAATGCAAGTTGCTCACATGCCGACAAGTCTCGGCCAGTTCTCTGGTCAGGCATGTCTGACTCCTTGCTCTTTGTTGCTTACTCCAGGTCAACATGCCCGCCCAACCCAGAGGCTCATCCAGAAAAGAAGAGGGGTTGGAAAAGAAACAAAATGAACGGAACTTTGTACTAAGTATAATTGTATCTTGTAGATCTCCCGCAAATGTGCTCTCATTGTTCCTCGCCGGCCAATGGACGAGCCAGGAGCACCAAGCACTGAGACAAATTAAAGGTTTCAATCAGTGAAACAAGTAAATTCTTCGGTCTGCCGGTCTTTTCTAACCCGTCCCTTTGGGCTCCGTTGTGCTAACCACGTCGGTCTTTCTCTTCTTGTTCAAAGATCCTCCTCAAAAAGTATCGCGTATCGCTGCGCCTTCTTATTATATTTATCCCTCTCTTCGCTTGATTCAATTGTACAACTCCCGAGCGGAAACTTGAATATTTTGTTACGTAGTACTTTACGGGGCGAAGTCCGAGGGCCTGGACCTTTTTTTTTTCAAGTTCGGAAACAATGCATGCGGCATTGTGTAGCAACAACAAGAACAAAAAGTGACAGATGGTTGTGAGCAGAATTGAAACAAGAAGCGAACAAGGGCGAAGAGACAAGAGGAACAATGATCAAAGTCCAAGCTCAAAAGAGCAAACAGCCATGGGGGCCAGTCCATGGCTCTGTTGTCCTGCCACCTTTTCAATGACGTTTAGATTGCCGGTCGAGCCAATCATTTCCAATATTGCGCCTTCTTCATTGGGTAATGTGAGAAGTCTGTGGACGAGGCTGAATCCTGCCAAGACCCACTCATGAGAACCCACCCGCCAAAACGTGCTGGAGGCAAAGCTATTCTCAACGTCTACGGACCGAGGCCGAACTTGATCTCGCATTAGTCTGAAGAGCAAAAAGAAAAGCGCATGTTTGCTTTCTATGGAATATCAAAAAGAATGAAAGTCGACGACTACGTTCCACAAGAAATAACACAAGAAATAACAAATCCATAATATCCAAAACGCCACATCCAAAATATTCTCCAGTTCGATACATTCGTAAGGAGTCTCTTTCTCACATGCCAAAAAAAAAAAAACACCATTATTCTTCACGAATCAATGACATCACATGCCTGACTATTTCTCTCTCGCTATCCGTCATTGAACCCTCCTGTTTTGCCACCACCGCTTGTGTTGCCGTTGATATCATGTCACCCGGCTGCGATGGCTCTTCGCTGATTGCTTCGAGCGGCGTTGTGCACGGGACGCCCGACCTGTCGCCATCGTAGACATCGTCCCACTTGCTCATGGACAAGTCATCTGACACACTCTCGGTGCCCACGAGTTCCGCGAATGAGGTCCGCCAGTCCCCATCCAGATCCTCATCTGGGTCCTCGACCGAATCTTCTTCTTCTACCCAACTTTCGTTGCCAAACACACTGTTGAAGGACACTCTCGTGCCAACACTCTGGCTGATCTCAGACAAGCTGTCCGACAGCTCGTCAGGCACTTCGTCAGGCGAACCATCAGGCAGCCCGTCCTCAAGCGCCCTCTGGGACGCGATAGAGGATACGACAGCAATGCTCTTCGAGGTCTCACGACGCTTGCGGCTATGGACGCTACCCGAGCCGGTCAGTGCTTGAGGATCCGCGGATGATGCCCGCCGTTTCCGTGAGACAGCTGGTGACTGCGACCGGGCCCGTACACCATGCGCTGAATGAAGATGAGGAGGAGCGAGCAATGCTGCCGCCGGTCTGCGAGTAGGCGCTGCCAAGGGCCCTTCGGAAGACGCACGCTGTTGGTTTCCGCAGGTGCTGCTTCTGGGTACTTGGAAGTCGTCCTCGTCAATGCCATCGCAGAGAAAGGCAGCCTCGACGAAGCGAATACCTGCCGTGCCCCGCACGGCTGGGTCGATGGCGACGAGAGTCTGCAAGAAGCGGTAGAGGCCGATGGGATCGTCGTCCGTTCGGACAGCTTGTTTGAGGGTTTCCACAACTCCCCTGGCCCAGACGTCTACCCGGGCCTGAGAGTGCTGCATTCGCTTACCCCGGGCACATTCGAAAATGACGATGCCCAAAGACCACAGATCGACTGCCGGCGTGTAGCCAACCTTTGGCTTGATCTTGCCTTCATAATTCCTCAGCTCAGGAGCCGCATACACCTTGCTACCGCGAAACGACTTGTAGTCGTCTGCCTCCTTGGATAGCCCAAAATCGGCCAGCTTCACCTTGATGTTTCCTCGCCCATCACGGTATTGTACCAGGATATTTTCGGGTTTGATGTCACGGTGAGCAATGGGTGGGCTCTGGCCGTGGAGGTGGCTGAGCGCGTCTAGGCATTGGTACAGGATCTTGGCGCACTCGGTATGCGTTAGATTTTTGTGGGAATTTAAGCTGCCGCCAGGCAGGTACTCCAAGACCAGCTTTGGATGCGGCTTAGAAATCACCTCAACAATGGAGATGATGTTTTGCTGGGTGAATGGGTTAGTGACAGGTACGGGGCACGGCGACAATGTTGGTCGTGGCAAGGTTGATCTTACATGCGACACTTTGAGCGTGTTCAGCGCCTCGTTGAACCAGTCCCTCTGGTTCATTTCGCCACTTTCAATGTCTTCCTGTCGAGGCTCTTTGACAGCATACTGCTTTCCAGAGCTGACGTCCTGAACGCGTTTGACCGATCCAAAAGCGCCACTGCCAAGATTGTCGACCTCCAGGAATACAAGACCCTCACCAGGTGTCTGAAAACCAGTGCCGAGTGCAGTCGATTTGAAACTCGGAATATTCAGGTTCTCAAACAGTCCCTCAGTTGGCTCGGTACCTTGAAGGAATGTTTCAATTTTGGCTAGAAATTGGGGGGTCGTCATGTCATGAGGCTCCATATAGACGTGAAAGTGGCAGCCTTTGCAGATCTGTAGAGTCACTCTCTGACAATCTTGAACCATCTGGTGCCCACCAACAATCCATCTGAAATTGCGGCGACGGTCTTTTGAGAGTCTCTTGTCATAGGATACAGCAGTTCCGTACCGTGACCCAACATCACGAACAACGAGGACGTAAGGGCTGCCAGGTCCGTCCAAGCGATCAAAGGTGATGGTGCAATGGTGGTTGCTGATGTTCTTGTCCCCAGGCAGCACTATGTCGCACATTCCTCCGTGGGAACCAAAGATGAACCCATTGCGGGATCGAGGGCCATGGCTGAACCTCAACTCCAGGTATTTAGAGTACTGGGGAGGCCTAGCCCGCTGTGCTATGGGCCGACTGGTGGTCACGGCTTCTGTTGGCGGTTCGCCTGTGCTGCTGTGTGCCATACGTGACAAGTACAGCTGTGGCCTCATGCGGGTAGCGTTGAGTTCGTTGATTGCATCGTCAGGGAGTTTCTGTGCCCCTGGCCTCGCTGGGAACAGGCGGCAGATTAAATCTGCGTCGGCCATTGTGGCAGAAATGGTGATCAAAGTAATAGTTTAGAAAGAGAGAGGGGCGCTTGGTGAAGGCTGAGAACACCAGGGAGAGGATGAAGAGGAGGAAGATGAAAAGGAGGAGAAGGAGAAAGATAAGAATGAAGACAAAACCGGAGGATTAAATGCACCGGGGAACTTTCCCATGAATGTCTGAAAAACAGGGAGGTGTTTGAGAAGTGACTGACCATGGCCAACGCCCTGAAGCATGAAGCCCGACGGCCAGGCGCTTGACAGACCACGACTCCTATAATTGACCATGATCCAGGGGCTGTGAGGCTGGCCGCAGAAAGGTCCAACATGAATTGCAGGAAAAACACCCAGCGCTTACAGGAAATTCTTCTCTCTTCGCTCTTCGCTCTTTGTTGTTGCTGGCACGTCGGTTAATGAACACACGAGATTGGTCTGTTTGTGTGGCAGGAGCGCTTCGTGGATCATCACGTGACAACTTTCACAAAATCCCAAGCTCTTCACCTCCCCTCAGTATTCGCTCCTCCGTTTCTTTTGTGTCTTCTCTTCATTTCTATGCTCATCCCCAGAACACAATGGCATTCTCAAACAACTCTGAGGTGAGGCTTGACGTGTCTGGAAAAGACATAGTTGCTCTCGACGATGAGGCTTTAGTCCGATTCGTGCGCGGCATACGGCCCACTAATGGCGAGAATGTCTACGTTGACATCACTAAAGAGGTGGCGGCGATGCCCGAAGATGAGAAGCAACGCTTCATAAAGCGGTTGAGGTAAGCTTTTATTGTGGAATCAGTCTGTATTTTTTTTTTTTTTTTTTTGGAAAGGACACACCGATCTTGACACCCTCTCCAGCAATTTGTTTAGCACAGCGCGCTCTGTTGACCTTGACGAGGTGTCTGCAAGACTGCAGCAACTCGCTTCGGCCTCAGACAACAGCGACCACCTTCTTCAACCGCTGCGCTCACCAGATGATGTTTATCCCCCCATAACCCCGCCGGCCGAGAGGCAGGGAAGGGACAAAGCCTTCGAGGCATGGTGCTACCATCAACTTGTTGCCCGCGGTGGTCGCCCGTTGTACCCCATCGGCGACCAAGACCAGATTATGCGAGATCCAGAAGGTCACGCTCCTATGCTCTCAACCTGGGTGGAACCCCCCATCGACGAGGATAGCTGGAAAGTCTTTGACGAACAGTTCTATCAATGGACCTCTTTCAAAATTAGGCAAATTGCAAACAGGGCCCCGACCGATTGGGACGCTGCATTTTCCATCCACTACGACTACCAGATGGCCATTTCCAAGCACAGTGATGAGACAGAGGATGGGCGCACGCCGGACATGATACGCCGTCTGCGCAACTCGATGATCGAACAATGGACATCGGAACGAGGAGTATTCGGCGACACTGAGCTGCCAGGATACACCGAGAAAGTAAAGAGCCGTCTGGCACAGTGTGGCTTTCCTGTTCCGGCCGGGCTTCACTTGAGTCAGGACCCAAACCAGCAGGACAAACTATCCACTTGGGTAGAATACCTCTACTTTGAGTGTTGTGAATACGACGGTCAACAACCTGAAGAGAAGAAAGATCGTCTGCAGTGGATTGCAAACGAGATCCCTAAAGTCCAGGCTGAGCTCCAGGAGATGGAGTCCGAGGAGACCGAGTCGCCCAAGGATGCTGAGGCCAACGGGACATCCCAGCAGGTCGACTCTGACACACCGCTCCTTCCCAGTCCCAAAAGAAAGCAGTCGGGTGATCGCCTGGATGGTAGTGACGACGGCGATGACAACCCGAAGCCAGCGAAGAAGCGACGAACCCAGGCCAGCAGGACACCTTCTGCAAGCAGCAAAAAGGCGGAGGCGGTACAGGTTACATCTTCGGCGCCTTCTACGAACACGGCCCAGGCAGTGCCACCGACAGCACCGCCGCTTCGGCGCAGCGCGCGTCTGGCCGCTAAACAAACTGCTGCCCAAGCTGCCGAGGAAGTCTCGTCGCCAGCCAAAAAGCGCGCGGGTCGCGCTCGGCCAACAAAAAAGGTGCAGCCAGCCCAGAAGCCGCCGCCGCCACCCAAGCTCCAGAAAACCAAGGGAAGGAAGAAAGGTAGGAAGCCAGGGACAAGGCGCAAGGGTACTGCAAAAAAGCGCTGAGGGTTGATCGTGTTAGACGCAATGCATGGAAGGTATTAAAAGCACCATCGCGAAACCAAGAGAGCCCCCAAACTGCGATGCCGGAGGGCATTGGGGAATTGTCCCTGTTACGGCAGCTGGTCTTACCGTCAGGATGGACAAATCATGACGGAACGGAAAATGAGCCCATTTAGATAGCATAGTCGGCGTTATTTTTGGTATATGATTGCATTCTCTTCCTGCCTTCCTGCCTTTCTTTTCTGGCTTGTTTTACGAGGCAAACATCATTCAGGGATCGGCCTTGGACAGTCACGTTTCAGTATGCAGAGAACAGAAGGATAAGAAAGATACGACGGCTGCCGGTTGGCGCCACAACAAAAGATTTGACGGCTTTAGTAGGCGAGCCTCAGTGCGCTTCCTGAGTTCAGATAACAAAAAAGGGCGCAGGTGCGGGCCGGTGCTTGTGAACGCCTGTTGGCAGCAAGGGACCCCCCATAAGCCCTGGCTTGGCCCCCAACATTCGTTTGTATGGGCAATTTTTTTTCCTTTTCATCCAGTCCCATCGTTTGCCGCCGACGCTTGCTCTGCGCCTAGGAGATTTGGGCCGCAGCCAATCAGCACCGCCATCCGCACCTCTCGAGTGCTTTGAGTGGCTATCACCTGCATAAGCTTGGGCAGCATCCACACACTCTCGTTGGCTGGCCGGCTGGCTCAGGACGTTTTTCTGTTCCAATCATCTCCTGTTCAAGCAGGGGCCTCCCAAGAGCGTGGACGGAAACAGAATGGCGTCTGTTCTGTAAGAGATCACAGAGTCGGGGCTTGTGGGCAATCACCGACACCCCAAGCGCTTTGACAAAGCTCTGGCGATCTTGCTCGTGTATTCTCTTGCGTCTGTGTTCGTATCTGCGTTTGCCTCTCTTTCGACTGTCCCTGCCTTGCCATATTTCTCCTGTTCCGTCCCGAATGCCTGGGGATCACAGGCGGCCGCAGAATCGGCCGCCTTAGTCTGGCTGACTCCCGTTCCTGTCGGTCCGCCTCTTTGCCAGTGCCGGCGGGGGGGAGGGGGGATTGAGGGAAACCTACCACTGTCAGCCCTGCAGCAGCTCTAATTGCCAGCTTCTAATACAACCGGCGCTGTTCCTATTTGCTGTCTGTCCACGAAGGACGAACAAGGTGCACACCATCGTACTATCCGTGGCCGCCTTTGGACATCTGTCGCCATCTGTGGCCCGTTCTTCACGACGTCAGTCCACACACCGTCTCCTTGCTGCGAGCATCATCGGGCGGCTAACTCTGCTCCCTTTTTCTGTGATGCCTTTTTGTCTGTCTCCATCACAGGGTCTTGTGACCCAGGAGTCGGGTCGAAACAACCGAAGAGTTTCGTTTGCGCTGTCTCGCTCCCCAACGGGCCTGTATGAGTGGCCATGGCCGTAGCCGAGGCCTGGTTTACGTATGTCTGCCTCAGACCGGTGCGCATCACAATGCTGGCTGCCTGCTGGCGATGATGTGGCAGGGCGCCATGTATAGACGGGCGAGAGAAAAAAAAATAGAGTAAATCATATAATCGTGCACGCTACTCTTGCGGCTTGGAATCATAGTGAGAGATACCTTACGTTGGCGCAGATACGCTGCTGCAGTCCCGTATAGGCCCCGCGGCACAGCGGCAAATGGCACCAGAAATCGCCCATCCCACCAAGACAGCCCACCTTCCCCATCCTGCTCTTTTCCCCTCCCCGGTCGCTCCTTCCTCGTCCAAGTAAGGCGGAATCGCCCCCAAGAACGCAACCAGAACACAGAACACAGCCAACAGACCAAGTGCACCAGACCCAGCAAGAGCGACTGAGAGGAAAGCCGTTTCCCTCTCTGTTCTGTGATTTGCAGTTTTCCCCTTCATCTTTGCGCCTCTCGTCCAACCTCGCTCGCCAAACACCACAGACACCTCTTTGCTTCCCTCGCCCACCACAAACTTTCTGTCCTGCTTCGTCTGCTCTGCTCCGCCAGGTTCATTTCCACCCAACCATCGTCACCCCCGCCGCCGCCTAAATCCACCGCCTCCGTGCTTTCTTCTTCCCCTCCTCTTCTTCTCGGTAGCTGCGCTTCTCGACTTCACCTCCTTGCCCTCAGTCGAACGGACTCGAAACGATCCAACGCCGCCCAGCCAGACATCTACCTCCCCTACCAACCTGCACGTCTGGGACAGATCCTCCTTGTCACTCGTCTAACGCTCTTACACCCCTCGTGCGACTAGCACACGCTTGCTGACCTCCGGGGAGAACCGTCGCCGGCCCATCCTTTTGACCTCTCTCGACCGCTGTCCTTTCCACAAGGCCCTTCCCTCTACGCAGAGCTGCTCGGCAGCCTCATAACCGAGACGCCCGGTTGTCCGACAAGCAGTCAAACCCGACTCGTGCTGCCTGCTGGTACCCCTCCCCGCCTGTACCGCTCTCCCTTGAAGGGCTAGGCCAGACATTTTGCTTCTCTCTTCTTTTGCCTTGCACCTCACTCAACCTCTAGTGTCCTTGCCGACACTGCACCCTCAACTCGCCTGCGACACCTCCGGAGCGCCCACCACGGCCCCGAAAGCCTGGTTGTCTGCGGCCGCCTGACCCTATCTTTAGGGACCCACAGGCTGGTCTTGCGGCGCATACGTGCTCAGGTCCGAGGCCGCTGTGACCAGACGTTGGCACTGGCAAGAGAGAGACGTTGTATTCGGGACGCCACCTCTGCCAGCTCCCCCTTCGTGCTCGCGCCGTCAACGCCATACTCATTCCCGCCCAGAACGACTGCCAACTGCCACCATGACGCAGGTACCTATGATCTCGGTGCCTCTGAAGGCCACCAACGAGATTGACTGGGTCGCACCACTGAAGACCTACATCCGCGACACCTATGGAGACGACCCCGAGCACTATGCCGAAGAGTGTGCCACCCTCAACCGCCTGCGCCAAGACATGCGCGGCGCTGGAAAAGACAGCAGCTCTGGGCGAGACCTGCTCTACCGGTACTACGGTCAGCTCGAGCTCCTAGACCTCCGGTTTCCCGTCGACGAACAGAACATCCGAATATCCTTCACATGGTGCGTTTTGTCGAGCCTCTGAGCAAGAGCGGGCATGCGTTCAGATCTGCCGAAAAGGTACTTGGAGACATACAGTCTGCTAACATATGCTAGGTTTGACGCATTCACGCACAAGGCCACCTCTCAATACTCACTCGCCTTCGAAAAGGCATCCATCATCTTCAACATCTCTGCTGTCCTATCCTGCCATGCCGCCAACCAGAACCGCTCAGACGAGTCGGGCTTAAAGACAGCTTACCATTCCTTCCAAGCCTCCGCCGGCATGTTTACTTACATAAACGAGAATTTCCTCCATGCTCCCTCCGCCGACCTCAGCCGCGACACTGTCAAGACTCTCATCTCTATCACCTTAGCACAGGCGCAGGAGGTCTTCCTCGAGAAGCAGATTGCCGACCAAAAGAAGGTCGGTCTTCTGGCCAAGCTTGCTAGCCATGCCGGCTCCCTGTACTCCCAGGCCGTCGAGGGCGTGCAAGGAAATGTCGAGAAGGCCATTTTCGAGAAAGTGTGGCTATATTTCGTTCAGGTACGTCGCAACCCTCTCCTCATAGCCCTCAGTCCTGATACGCCTTCATACAGCGTGCTAACCCAGCTACCCTTGCCCAGATCAAAGCCAGCCTCATGAACTCAATGGCCCAATACTACCAGGGTCTTGCTGACGACGATGCTAACCACCACGGCATCGCCATTGCCCGGTTGCAAATTGCGGAGGAGCTCGCCAAGGAAGCGCAGAAATCAGCAAACAGTTTCCCGGGCTCTGTACCCTCCAGCTCCAACCTCAGTGCAGACACTGGCAGCATGCTCCTGGAAGTGGCTAAAAGGCACTTGTCCACGGTTCAGGAGAAGCTCCGCAGCCTGAACAAGGACAACGACTTCATTTACCACGATACTGTTCCCGATTCCGCCAGTGTATCGCCCGTCGCGAAACTCCCCGCGTGCAAGCCAATACCAGTTAGCGAGCTGTATGCGGGGCAAGACATTCAGCGCATTACCGGACCCGACCTGTTTGCAAAGATTGTTCCGATGGCCGTTACCGAATCCGCGAGTCTTTATGATGAAGAGAAGGCGAAGATCCTCCGTGCAGAGACCGAGCGTGTAGACACGGCTAATGGCGAGATGGCTGCTAGTCTGGACTACCTGCGTCTCCCCAGTGCTCTCCAAGTCCTGAAGGGAGGATTTGACCAAGAAGTCCTACCCGACGATGACTTCCGCACGTGGTGTGTGGACGTTGCAGATCATGATAATCCGGCAGATCTGTTCGATACTCTGAGCCGGGATAGAGAAACCATCGTTGCAATGCTGGACAAGAATAATAAACAACTCGACATGGAGGAAAGCGTTTGCGAGAAGATGCGGTCAAAGTACGAAACCGAGTGGACTCAACAACCCAGTTCTAGGCTTACAACTACGTTGCGAGGGGACGTGAGGAATTACCGGGAGGCTCTGGATGAGGCATCGAAGAGCGATGCACTACTGGCTACCAAGTTGCGTCAGAACAGCACCGAGTTTGAGGAGATGCGGACCGCCGCTCAGCATGGTGAGATCGACGCCTTGTTCCAACGTTCATTGGCCAAGGTGAGGGGAAAGTCCAGCAGCCAGAGCGGCAGCCCTAGTGAAGCCAATCTGTTGGATGCCGATTTCGAGGATGGGAATGGCAGCGTCACAGACCAGATCGCGAAGGTGGAGGACATTCTGAGAAAGCTGAATCTTGTCAAGCGGGAGAGGAACCAGGTACTCAAGGACCTCAAAGATAAGGTAGACATATCCTCCTGACGTTTATACCAATTTGCAGACGAAGCGGGTCAACTGACAAGCCCATGTACAGATTCACGAAGACGACATTTCTCAGATATTAATTCTCAACAAAAAGTCCATCGCCAACTACGAAAGCCAGCTGTTCAAGTCTGAGCTGGAGAAGTTCCGATCGCACCAGAATCGACTGGTGCAGGCCAACCACAAGCAGTCTGCCCTCATGAAAGAACTTACAGTCACATTCAACAATTTGCTGCAAGACAAACGGGTGCGGGCAGAGCAGAGCAAGTACGAGTCTATTCAGCGCCAACGGGGTACGGTGATCAACAAGTACAAACGCGCATACCAAGAATTCCTTGACCTCGAAGCTGGCCTGCAGGGTGCTAAACGATGGTATTCGGAGATGAAAGACACCGTGGGGAGCCTGGAGAAGAATGTGGAAACCTTTGTAAACAACCGCCGCTCTGAAGGTGCTCAGCTGCTCAATCAGATCGAGCAGGACCGTGCTTCTAACAAGGAGCAGCAAGCTGAGCTCGAGAGAGAACGGCTGCGCGGCCTGATGGAGCGCATGTCTATGGACCAGTCGCCATCATCACCACCCAAAACAACAGCTGGAACTCCCTCAGCTTCAATTCCTGTTTCCTCGGCAATGTCAGGACGGCCTGTTCCGACGCCCCTGTTCCTCAGCTCCTCCAGACCCCAATATCCGCAGACCACCTTCTCGGGCCAGTACCAGGTGCCGACCTCGCCACCAGCCAACTCTGCACCCATGCCATCTCCATACGGTACTCAATTCGGCCAGCAGGCTTACAACCCAAGCGCACATGGCCGAATTGCGGGCCCGGCATCACCACCGGCAAATGTGACGAGCTTTGGCCTCAATCCAATGCGGCCACCCCAAGCATCGCCAGGGCCTACGCAGACGACATTTGCTCCGCCTGGGAGTCAGTACAGCACGTATGGAAACCAGCAGGCATCCAACCAGACAAAGCACACCTCCATGGGATTCGTTCCTGCAGGCTTTGTCCCGCCCCCGCCGCCCAGGGCACCGCCGCCGTTGGGTCCGCAGCAGACCTACCATGTCGGCCAGAACGACTACTTTGTGCCGAATTCAAACACGGCGCAGCAATCGTACCAGCAGCAGCAGCCACAGCAAACGCCACAAACGCAAGCCGATCCTTGGTCTGGGCTGAATGCTTGGAAATAAGGGAGAGGAAGGCAAGGACGAGAGCGACCAGGTTGCAACATGGCCTTTTTTTTGTTTGGAGAATATACATGTAACTCTATAAGAGAGAGACATAAAGGAGTAGAATGCATTCGTTGACCAAAAAAATAGCAAAAAGAGAAATTCCTGGAATTGAGAACAGCGTCGTTTTTGTGCTTGCTCATGGCTGCCCGCCCGTATATATGTGATTACATAATGATATACACGTGTCTTATCGATAAGAATTCAGGGGACTTGCGACGGACGAGCCGGCGATACTAATATTATGAGGACCTCCAACGACGTAACTATCTCCAACCGGGTCCCTTTTCCAGTTCTTCATCACCACTACGAAAGGACCAATCTTGTGTGCCCCCTCCCCCGCGGCGGCCGACCATGTTGTCCTTTATTCTTATTCAGAACCGACAGTAAGCATAGGGAAATCCGTGATTGCAGTCTCTACTAAAAGCATTTTCGCTGACCATGTCAAAAAAAAAACAGGGGCAAGACCCGGCTGGCGAAATGGTACGTCCCGTACACCGACGACGAAAAGATCAAGCTTAAGGGGGAGGTATGTGTTCTGTCCAGGCGCCCCAGATAGTGCTTCTCTTTCGATCTCTCACTCTTTGTCGTCGCTGACACCCTCCGTCCCACCCAACAGATCCATCGTCTGGTCGCTCCGCGTGACCAAAAGTACCAGAGCAACTTTGTCGAGTTCCGCAACCACAAGGTCGTCTACCGCCGCTACGCCGGCCTCTTCTTCTGCGCCTGCGTCGACACCAACGACAACGAGCTGGCCTATCTGGAGGCGATTCATTTCTTTGTCGAGGTGCTCGACGCATTCTTCGGCAACGTCTGTGAGCTCGATCTGGTGTTCAACTTCTACAAGGTGTACGCCATTCTGGACGAGGTGTTTTTGGCCGGCGAGATTGAGGAGACGAGCAAGCAAGTGGTCCTGACACGGTTGGAGCACTTGGACAAACTGGAGTAAGGGGAGAAGGGGGATGAGAGAGCAAAGAGGAGGAGACGAGCGGAGCGAAAGAGAGAACAACTGACTGGCATTGACGGCGTTTTTTGGGGGGAGGCGAAACAAACTAACTACTACTATCAACGATATCTATTCTTTTGGTCTGCTGTTTTTTTCTTTTGGGTTACACCTCCTTTTTTGCGAATATAATCTTCACGGGGAGTAAAAGCGCCATGGCGATTAACGAATGCAATCGATGAGATTCTATGAGAATGGTCGAGTTACAAAGAGATGTTTGCGAATGGGTTTGGACATGAAGGAGTGACAAGAGGGTGGAAACCGTGACCAGATATGGCGAGGACCCGTTCTATACCCATCGAATGTGCACACTGTTGCTGTCAACTGCAGAAGGCAGCTCCCGGGCTGAAACAGCCCTGGCACATCTCCAAAAAGAAACAATGCGTCAGATGGAGATAAGATTCTCTCCATCATGAGACCCGGCCGTCAAATTCTAGCCAAACATCTCTGACAGAGTCACCTTAGGCTGGTGAGGCTGGTGTCTGCTGTATACCCATCTGTTTCTGCATCGCCCGCAACTTGGCGAGAACGTTGAAGATATCTAACGGGTCGTCCCTCCACGTCGTCTTCGCAGGCTTTCCTAGCCGCTCCTCACAAGCCGGAAAATTGGAGCTGCATGGCCACATGTCTAGCGCTGTAAGCCTCTTGCGTCCTGGGATTCCACTTTGCGGTGTCGCTTCAAGGGAGCATGACTCTGAAGCTTCGGAAACATCGTCCACGATTGGAATAGCGCTGGGTGTCGTGGATGCCACCGACGGACGCCGCGTGCGACTCTGCCCGCCACCGTCGGCAGATCCGTTGGTGAGCTCGTCCGATAGACCGTCGAGAAACATATCAACATCAAAGTCCTCGGGGTCACATTGCTTCCCCGGTAGCACCGACAAGTCGTGACCGTGTGATGACGGTGCAGGAAGCAACAAAGAATCAGATTCGCTAAGGTCGAGCTGGTAACTGGCGGACGGAAGAGGACTGAACTTGGGCGACTTCAGACCAGCGAGGTCCACGTTAAAGAACGGCCGCCCGTTGTCGGACCGATCTTCGCTCTTTCTTCTCCGTTTCCGCGGCGGAAGGAGATTCTTCTCTTCCTCTTCTTCCTCGTCTTTGGCATTATCCGAGATCTTGGTCCTGGCGAACAGCTCTCCAAAGGACGAGGATGGAGAAAACTGCGACGAGGTTTGGGCAAGTTTGGGACTCCCCGGGCGAGACCATTGGCAATTTTCTTGCCCGCGTTCGGGGGACAGGCCCAGAGGTCGCTGGTATCTTGGCCTGTACGACTGACCCCTCTTTCTGCACTTCCTGGAGGAAGGACCAACTCCTCGCGAAGAGCTCCCAGTAGAGGCATTTCGATACTGTGGCGTCCACAAGTCTGCCCGTCCAGGAAAGCAAACAGTCGGTTTATTTGTATCAAAGGCATAATCGGTCCGCGTACGCGTGAGGCAGCGGTCGTTGTATAGGTCTCGTCTCGGGGTCACCAAGGCCGCCGGTGGGGCTGGTCGACACGAGCTGTAGGCCAGCTCAGAAGAAGACCCGTGCACATTGTCTTCTCGGTTTTTTGGCGTGCGGCTTCTTCGGCTATGGTGTCCGGACTCGTCTTCTTGGTATCTGGGATCTCGTTCCTTTCTTTCGTTTGCCGCTTTCTTTCTGGCCACCTCTTCTGCAGCCCGTTTGCGCCGCTGTGTCAAGGATGAGCGTTCCGTGTTCTCGGGACAGAGCACTCGGAAGTGTGCTCCCACTTTGTTGCAAATTGTACACGTGTAGGATTTGTACGGACGTTTGTCGTAGGACGGATCCATGTTCGTTGGACATGACCAAACATAATGTCCTGGGAAGAGCGACAAGGCAGAGGGAAACGAGTTAGCTGTCCATGTTTTTGGAGAGGACATAAATGGAGAGGAGTGTATTGCACCTGGGAAACGGTCACGTTGCCGCTCTGTTATGTCACTCACCTTTACTGTTGCAGCGATTGCACTTGTAGTCTTTAGGAGGCACGGTACCTCCCTGGGAGTTTCGCTTGCGTTTCTCCGGGCGAGAATCATGGTTCCGTGAATCAAACAAATCTGGCATAGCCATATTGGTTATTCACCAGAGCTCTGAGTTGAGAGGGTGGGACGAGAGAGATTTATTGATAGTACCATTCTTCTTTGACAACCTGTTCTGGGAGTCCACATTGTGGACGGTTTTGAAAATGGAGGCGAGTTGCTGTCTGCCTCTGTGGGTATCCTCCGTCCGGTGATGGTTTTCCCGGGTGCTGTCACGAAGCGGACGACGCCATGTCTCCTGTTTAGTTTCCATACTTGCCAGATTATATAACACAAAACGAGATGCTTATTTGTGTTTCGGTGTCCTTATGGTAATTAATTGTCAGGGTAAGCCGATTGTCAAACAAAAAACTGCCATAGAGGTGAATGTGAAGATGATAATCAGTTGGAAGCAATCTGAAAAGAATGCTCATAAATCTGACAGCTGTCATCAACGATTGCAGTTGCTGCTGGACCTTGGAAAGGAAATGAAATGAACCCAATGTGCATGAGACACACAATGGACATGTTGACATGGCATTGCGGGGAGAGTAATAGGACGCGCTTTGGGACGTGTTCTGGACCTTTGAGGAAGGAGCGATGGGCATCTGTTTACAAGAGCCGCTCTTGCCCAGACCAGAGGAAATGGTCGGACCAAATACTGACGACACTGTGAGTTGAGCCTGGAAATACATTAGTTAGATGAGCAGTGACTAATTTTCGAAAGAGAACAATACAAAACCAAACCGGCACACTCTTTATGAAAACAGAAATCGTAGCAGACTGTTGACAGGATGGAAACAAAGGCATGCAATATCATGTTATTAAAATGTATGACATACAAAACGCCCCAAGTCGCAAACTCATTTCCTTTGACACTCAGATAAAAATAAAAAATATAGTAGCTACACTCAAAAATCATAACCGCTTCAGCTCAGCAAACCGTCGTGCCAGGTCGCCGTCTACATCGTCCTTCTTCTTGACTACTAGCCTCCGGGCAGACGGGTCGGCCAGCTTGGCTGGAGGTGTGCGAGGTGCGGTCGCAGCGGCGGGTTTGGGGCTACCAGTACTGGCGGTGCCTTTGAGCTCTTGTTTGTTCAGAGTCAATTTGGGGTGGATGTTTTCGGTAGACGGACTGGGCGGGTTGACATGCACGGGCAGCGAACCGCTGCCTACGGTCGTGGACGGTGGCGTTGCCTTGCTCAGTTCTTCCTCGGTGCGGACCTCCTTGGCCGACGAAGACGGCGTGCTCGGCAGGATCGGGAGGGGTGCTTCCTTTTCTCCACCACCACCACCACCACCACCACCACCACCACCGCTGTCTCCGTCACCGCCACCACCGCCGCCGGTAAGATCATCGTCGTCCAGCAGGCTCGGTGCCTCGCCAAGCTCCTCCTCCTCGTCGTCTTCGGGCCGGCGCGGCCACCGCACGCCGTACGTCTTGGCAATCTCCTCCAGGTAGCCGTTCACCAGCTCTTCGCTGGGCGGCGTGACGCTGAGCTTGCGCACGACCTTCGGCGAGACCTTGCCCTCGGTATTTTCCATGGCGGCCAGCACAAATTCTTTCCCGTAGCGCTCGCCCAGCAGGATGCGCACGGACTGAAGCTCTTTGATTTCGGTCTTGGGCGCTGCGTAGATAATGCTCTTGACGGCCTCTTCGAGGCCTGGGTCGCAGACGGGGCTGTCGAGCAGGCCGGCGCGGGCAATGAGCAGTTCGCAGTAGAGCTCGAGGATCTCGTGGAGCTCCGTGGTGATGTCGGAGCGGATAATGTTCTCGACACGGATGCGGGCGGAGTCTTCCTTGCCGACGTCGAGGAGCTGGGCCATGGTGCGGCGCGCCGCCTTGTTTAGGGCCTCATCGCGGTGCTGCACCATGCGCAGGCGCGCAATGGCGAGCTTGAGCTGGACCTTGATCTTGGTCTAGAAGAAACCCACACACACAGAGAGAGAAAGAGAGACATGAGCAGTTAGTTTTGGGGGAGGGGATCCCTTTCGAGGAATGTCTCTCTTGCTCTGCGATGGCGCAGAGAACAAGGCATGGAGGACAGGAGCGATGGCCCCGCATCGGAGACAAGACGTACCACTAGATTTGCTGGAGGCATCTTGCAAGTTCAAATCAAGAATCACGAGGAAGAGGTGTCGAGGCCTGAAACACACGGGATTGATAGAAAGATTGAATGGAGTGGGTTGGTCCACAGCGATAGGGAATATTATGACGTTGCCTCTCTACCCACCGTACTAATCGCTGCAGGCACCACCATTCCAGGCCAGTCAGGCGCGGGGTAGCTGTTCAACGGTCGCCAGCCTCGTGTCCCGTGACTTGAATTCCATAGTTGGTACTGGGATTAGCTACTGAGATTGTCGGAATACAAAATAAGAGTGCAGAATTACGGAGAAACCAGAGAAATGAATAAACAAATGACTCCCAAGTATGATAAAACTACCTCCACCTCTGCTTGTCTGCGCCGTAAACACCCAATCTACACCAAGAAAAATTGACACAGTACCAAACGCCGTTGTCTCCCAGAACACAGCAACACATGGTATACGAAATTAGAACTGTAGATAGATGGTCAGTAAACAGAAGCACAGAGAAAAAGGAGGCATAGCATCTCAAGAGGAACGAATGGACTTACCAGCTGGAGGGTTGGCTTTGACGACAGGCGAGTGCCGTTGAGCATGGCTCGGTATTTCTTCTGCCGGGCCTGCAGCCGGCGGAAAGCCTCCTGAATGTGCTTGGACTCCACCGGTGTACGCCCCTCGCCGGGGGGGTTGAAGAGGCCCTGCGCCAGCTTGCGCTTCTTAGTGCCTGCGGCCTCGTCGCCTGTGCGTTCCTTCCAAAGATCCTCGTGCTCCTTGATGCGGAGGGCTTCCTCAGTCAGAGTCTGTACCATCTCAAACGTAAGGAAGCCGAGGATATCGACAATATCATCCGACGGTTTGCTATCCGTGACAATGCCAAAACCGGCCCATTCACGAAACCTCTTGCTTTTGCGATAGGTGAACGAGGCCTGGCGATACTCGGACCATGTCACGTACTCTTCTCGCGTCATTGCCTTGGTGCGCTCGTCCGCCTTGCGGAGACGCTGCAATGTGATGTGGTTCATTTCCTCCTCCTCCTCGTCTTCCTCGTCGTCCCGGTCCGGGACTTCTTGCGAGAAAAAAGACGAGGGTTCCCACGGCAAGCCAAGCTTGTTCTTTTTGTTCTTTTTCGTGGCATCGTCCGCAGGGCCCGGCACTGGCGCACCTGCCGGGTCTTCGGCCGCGGCTACGTCAACTTCGGCTCCCTTGTCATCCGAGTCGCGCACGTTCTTGCGAACGTCCTTCCAGGACAGAAATGTGCGCAGACGTGACACCTTGGGCGCATCGTGGCGTATCTGGAAGATGAGATCATTGATAGTGATGGAGCGGGAGCCGCGGCGGGCTGCCAGCTCTGTACAACTCCGCAACTGGACGTAGAGTCAGCAACTGTGTTGAGATACATAAATCAAGAGGGTTTTTTTGGGGGGGGGGGGGGGTGGGGGGTTCTTTTCTGTTTTTCTTTTTTTCAAGTTTCAACTTTTACTCACCAGCTCGACGACTTGCTGTCGAACAATCTCCTCAATCATACCGAGTGTTTCCACAGTAGGTTCGCCAGTTTCACCGCTAACGTACATCATCTGTATAAAACCTTCGCGTAAGTCAAACCGAAAACGAGCCAGAGATGCCAAGTACGCAGTGCGTTGCATTTGGAATATTTCGAATGTTTTGGAAGTTTTGGGTTCTCTCGTGTGGCTGTTCATGGTTGTATCCGCACACTTGATTTCGGATAGTGCTTTCACTTCAGAGTTCTGGTTTTGTTTCTTCAAGTGGCGCGGCTCGTCAACTTTGGCAAAGAGCACTCGCTTTTTTGGCCGCACAGCTCGTATGGGATAGAACACGCCTTGTTGGGGTAGAGCATTCTGTCCTACCGGCTGCTCACTTGAGGTTGGGATTGTTGCTCTGTTTTCTGGCAATTCAGTGCTGGAGATACTTGGTGCTGACGCCTTTTCGCGACCCATCGCGAAGCTAATACGGTAGGATGGAGGGGTATATGTAAATTCTGGTGTTTTTCGTGTGCTGCCTGGTTCCCGGTGTCTGGTGCCTGGCGTGTGTGCTTGGTTCGCTTGAATTTCGCGGCTGGTTTGCGGGTGTAACAAGCTGGCAGAAAACAACCAGCTATGCTGGGATCTCTATACCAGAGAAAGTGAGAGTGGCCGTCGGGGTTATGCTCTGAGTGCAATGGGCTTGGTCTCCCGGCCAAAGGCATGGCTCCGGTCGGCTGGGTAGAGGGTAGAACAGAGATGGACCGTCTACCAGCCATTCCCTATGACGTATGCTTCGTCTGTCGACGAGCAACCATCGACCCCTCTCCGTAACAAATCCTCCCCCCACGACAGTCACAGCCGCCGTTTCCGCAGCCATGGATGGCAATTCGCATGCAAGCAGCCTCACCCTGGCAAACTGAATATCTGGTTGAGCCCAATTCCAACTGAAGAATGTGGCCCGGCCTGCTCTTTCCATGCATCGGCCAGAAACTCGGTGTCTTGACCCATTGCGCACTTGCTTTATGGTACATGACAAAACAAACACCCGACCGATCTTGTGCTCAGTCAGGGAGACATTTCTGGCTGGCCATACTCTCCAAACCAATGTGGCGCGAACGGCGCCAAACAGGAAGCCGATGGGAAAATGCAATAAACTCGAAAGGGGAGATTCGGGTTGTCAACAACATACCTGCTGGATCTCCTGCTTGTACTTGTACTGCTTGCCATCCTTGTCGGCCATTATAAATACCTTGGATGCGCTTCGTGCACAACGGACGTAGATGT
This sequence comes from Raffaelea ambrosiae, assembly GCA_002778195.1. Taxonomy (NCBI): domain Eukaryota; kingdom Fungi; phylum Ascomycota; class Sordariomycetes; order Ophiostomatales; family Ophiostomataceae; genus Raffaelea; species Raffaelea ambrosiae. The sequence continues at coordinate 529,875 of PCDI01000012.1, forward strand.
TGAAATGTCGATAGTTTGGGACAACACAATGTCGAAGAGCATTCCAGGCGTTGGGGCTTGTCGTAGGCGTGTCTACCCCCCAGCCAATAACTGTCTCTTGACCTTCCGCAAATAGAAGACAGAATACAAAAAATACAAAAAAACTCGCTTCCAAAAAGGCGGCCCTGTGACGGGGGAGAACAACAAGAGCGTTGGTTTGCGACAAGTACGGGGACAAATCGCTTGGATTGTGGGAAGGCGCCGGTGACGTTGGTATGGCTGAGAATACACCACGTGACCTGGTGCCAGGGTTTGGCATTATGTAAGTGCGCGCGACTTCGGGCTAACACCAGCAGCTAACAGCCGACGAGATTCACGCGGCGTGAGAATAACTACTTTGTAAACACACTCGGCGGAAAGAAATGTTTACATAAGCCTGCATCTCTGCGCTCGCTCTTTGATTTTTTTTATATTTATATATTTTATTTAGAATTGAGAGCGCAGAAGATTAAAGAGTAAACGCATGGAATTAGTGAGTGAGCGCAAGAAAAATAAAGAGTGATAGCTGGTAAAAAAAGCAAGCCTACGTAAACTTTGTTCCCGTACCGCGTGTGGTTTGTTATTCTCACGCTGCGCGAATCTAATAGTCGCTCTAACAGCCCCCAACAGCAGCCAATGGCAGTAATAAGTGGCTCCTATGTATCTTGTCTTACAATCATTTGTCTTTATCGTTATGGATGCTCTATGGATAACAGAAGGTGAAAGCTGGGGGCAGTAATGATTTTTTTTTCCTCTTAAAAAAAAGAAAGCCGTTTCCCATGCTCATATCAACGTCCATGTTCCTCTTCATGTCCTGGTTTTATTCGTCATGATTTATACAATTTCGACCACGCCGACGCAAAGTGGTCGCCGCGCGATCCCCAGGCCACCACGTAGTGACTCGCCAGCAGCTGCCACTCCTCGACCTCGTCCAGACCTTCCAGCCGGTTGACGCGCTCCTTTTCGGCCTCGGGCACCCACGCATCCCAAATGTCTGCTATGGTTAGGTGGTGCGCGCGTGTCAGGCCGGCCTCGCCTTTCAGCCGCGCCTCCTGCGCAGCGCCGTCGGCGTACGTCTCCAGGGTCGGCATCTCGATGCCGCGCGCGGCCAGGTTGGCGACCATGGTGCGGCCAAAGGCGTCGCCCGGCCGGATGGGCTCGTAGATGACGATGCCGAGCGATGACGAGGGAGAAATGCGGTCGCCAAACCAGCGGAGCACCGAAGCGGCCTGGGCAGGTTGGAGGTAGCAGAGGCAGCACTCGGAAACGAGCAGGGTAGGAATATCGGTACGCAGGCCCGTCAGGTGGAGGGCTTCCGTATCGTCTTCCGATGGATCTTTCTTGTCCGCAGCGGCGGCAATGTCACGCAGATCGACGCCGTGGCCCCAGAGCTGGTTGCCATGTCCCAAATCCGCGTGCCAGCTCGTGTAGGCATTGGGGTTCTGTGCGGTGGTGTTAGGGCCGCCGGCGGCTGGCGGTGTCGTGCCGGACGTAGAATCGTCGATGGTAGGGCTGACTAGGAAAGATCGTAGGTAGGGTACGGACTGGACGATGCTGCGTTTTTTGGCACAGATGGCGGGGAAGTCGATCTCGTGGTAGGCGACGTTGTGAAAGACCGGCTCTTGGGCTAGGAACCGGAAGCTGCGCGTATCGGTGCCGGCGCCGAGTGAGACCAGCTGCCGTGTTGGTGTACCATCTTCGGAGGTGGACGGCTGGTGGGAGAGGAAGGCTCGGATGATCGCATCGAGTGCTTGTGTGCGGGTGTATGTGCCTGTGTGTCATTGTAACAAGACGTCAGCTAGAGTTCATGGTTCAGAAGAAGCTCAGAGGCAGCAACGAGAGCTGGGGCCTGAGCCTGGGCCGGGCCGGGCCTGGGTGCACTGACCGCGATTAATGATGGGCAGTCGACGAGGTGCCGGGCCACCGTCTCCGGCAAAGAACTTGGCAAACGGATCTTCGAGGAGGCCAATGTCGACGGCACTGAGCCGGGAGAGTGCTGCATCGGTGTCGGTATTTTGAATGACCGAGTTAGGGTCAGGATGGTGGTGTCCGAAGCCCCCGAAGCCGCCTCTGCCTACGCGGCCGTGAAGCGGTCCTCCCCGGATGCCGCGCAGTCCTCCTCGACGACCCCCGCGTCCAGCACGAGGTGGCCCTAAACGTGACAGCAGGTTGGGAATGGAGGGGGCATCCATAGACGGAGCCGAAGCTGTTGAGGAGGCAGTTGCTGCGGAAGGGGTGGAGGCCGGTGCTTGTCCAGCTCTCGGCTGCGACGGCGCCGTGGTAGTGTCTTTTCCCTCCATGTCTTTGGTGGTTGGAGCACTATGACAGCAATGGGTGTGGCATCGTTGGTATAAGGAGGAGTGAAGAGCTGCTCAAGTCCGAGGGATGGAGAGATCGGCCACTGATGTCAATGTGGGGCTCTTTTGGTGGAGGCCAGCCATAGTGAAAGGTGCTAGGGCGGGGCCACCTGTCGGGACCTGCAGACGCGTTAATACCGTGTAGGGCAGCCGTTAGACGCCGACAGAAAATTTGGGCCTGGGATGGCCAACTGGGACAGCGATCAATGATGCATTGTGAGAAGACTCTATGGGTACGTTTTGCCGCTGTTGTCATTCATCCCCATCCCTGACCAGCTCGGAGGGATTCTCGCATCCTCGTGTGTGTTTTGGCACGTGACCCGGTCCTCAACTCGGCGGAGGTTTATTGGCGATTCCATCTCCTGCGTGAAAAGTTTCACGGCCTCTGGTTCCCTACTGGGCTACGCCAGGCACTAAGCTGTAGCCACCAACACATTTCTCGTGTTGAGCACCAACACATTTCGTGTTGAGCAAGCCTGGCGGATCCAACCGCCCAGACGCACCCGCGTGTTTTTGTATTTACGCTTATTTTGACAGCTGGTCAAGCTTTGCACGGCGGAATAATTTGTTTTGCCCGTTTTCCAGTCACTGACTTGTCCCATTATCCTATTCGGGCTTTTTTTCATTTTTTTTTTTTTTTTCATTTTCCCCCCCATAGCTTTAGCTCCTGCGTCCAGTTTATGCCTGGAAGAGACGACGCAAAAGTCCCCGACTGGGCCGTGAAAAGAAGGACGTTTCACTGGGTTGCTCTGGCTCCTGTTTCTCTGGTCCTCTGGCGCCCGTTGGGTGCTGTGCCACGCTTATGTTCATGCCTAGCTGCGTGGTTCTTGGCGTTCGCTTTGCTGACAGGGCTATGTACAAGGGGGCAAGGGAGGCCCGTGACTGGTTGCACGCCATCAGCAGCGCTGGAAATGGCTGTAAAAAAGTGCGACTGCTGCCTAGGAGCTCAGCCAGAAATGGGAAACTTGATCCAGCGGAACGCCCGGCCAGTTAAAAAGGATCCAGACTTTCGATGCAGGATTGCACCCCTCGTCAGCAGAAGGCTTACAAAAGGGAAGGAGCCACCCACAGTCTTCTCCCTCATCGTTCTCTTCGCATCTCGCGATTCTCCTTTTCCCCTCTTCTGTTTCTGCCTCCATCCATCTTATTCCTCCAGTAGCAAGCTCATCATCCCCAACCATGATCGGCAGTGACCTCACCACCAGTCTCGCCGCCAGGGCGATTGGCACTATGGAGCCTGATGAACCAACGATGCAATTGTCGAGCCTGACAGTTTTCCTGGTTCTCGGAACGCTCATTCTGCTCGCTCCTGTCTACCTCTTTGTGCGTATCTCTCCATGAACTGTTTGTCTTGCGTGATATCTATCAGGACGATCCCGAGCTGGTTATCGAACTCATCATCGGATCGCGATGCTAACCAGCTCTCTCTTTAGGTCATGTATTCGATGAGCACCATGTATCCTATCCTGGCAATTGTCGAGAATCCAAGCCCGCCGGCATATGATGCTGTGGTCGACGAAGAGAACGACGCCACCCCCGCCCCGCCTCCCGGCGGTGACAGCGAAAACGCGGCCGGCGTGCAGGTCTCGACGCCCAACACCAAGCCAGTCACCAGCAGCATCCGCCGCACGTTCCGCCTGCTCTACGCATCCAGCGGCCTGAGGGGCAACTGCCGCGGCCTGTATCTGTTTGTGGTTTACTTCATTGTCGTCTTTGCTGCAAGGGAGGTCCTGCGCGGCATCTTCATCATCAACTTCATCCGCCCCCTGGCCTCTCTACTCGTCATGCTGGCTCTCGCCCCCCTGCATGCCGGCTGGGTGCACGCCATCATCAGCAAGGGTGCCGCACCGCTGCTCTTCTGGCGTAACCTGCCGCCCTACCGGAAGACCATGGAGGCGACCTGCATTCCCATCTTCCTGTTCTGGGCCGGCAGCTTGGCCGTTGAGTTCATCCCCGGCCTGCTCAGAAACGCCCTTAAGGTCAAAGTCTGGGATCCGTCCCAGCCCGCCGTCGTCCCCGACGCCACCCCCAGCATGGTCTGGAAGCTCCTTCTGGTGACCTTTGTGCAGATCCTGCTCCCGGTTGTCTTCCTGACCATCCCTACCGTCTTGCTTGTCCGCGCCCAGGCCAGTCTGCTGGCGCCGGACGCCAACACCATTGTGCCTTTTGACCGTTCTTTTGACGGCAAGGTCGAGCCCGCTGTCGTGGGTGGCCGTGGCTACGTCACCATGCGCGATGCTTTCCGCACGTTCTCGGGTGCTTCGTGGGCCCGTCTGCTGATCCTCTATGCCAAAGTCAACGCCGTGGCCATCGTTTTGGATGCTGTGGTCATTGGACTGGTGGTCACGGAGGTGATCTTGACGAGCAAGAAGGAGGGGAGTGTCAACTGAACACGCCCTTTGTTGAGATGGCAAACTTGCTTTGAAAGAAGCACTCTTCGGCAGCACGTTCGTGCCAAGACACGCCGTTTGCGTGGGCTAGGAAAGAGGGGTTGGAAAGAAAGCCGGAAAGGGAGGGCTTCCCATGTCATAGAGACAACTAGGATTGCCCAAGCATGGGCCCCACGCAGATGCCGTCAAGCCAGTCCCGCACTTGCCGGGTAACACGGAACTCCTGCTCTTTTTTCTGTCCCATCTAGTATTGTTTTGGGATTGTTTGTTTTGGGACTGTTTGTTTGGGACAATATTTGTAAGGCAAGTGTTTTTGGGCGACTGCACTTTACCGCCTGTGGAATTGCCATGGCGGGCAAGCAATTAATGCCCACGTTGTTCACGATATGGACGTGGATATGATTATATGAGAATCAATGCCGGCTTCGGGTCTCCAGTGTGCCACGTGCTGCCTGGTTTAATGGGTGCTGCAGCGCATGGTTCTCATCTTGTGCTTTCGCCCGTATTGATGTTTATCGTCCATTTAGCCCGTCGCTCCGGGATGAGCAACCGGAAGCCATGCAACTGCACCAGGATTTGCCCCTGCAACTGCGATTAGCCGGCCGACCTGCGCATCACTGCCACGCGGAAGAAGATGCAGGATGACCTCTACCTAGAAATAGGATGTGCAGGCTGTTTCGATGGTTGGCCAAAGTGTGAGAGGCGTGAAAAGCAACACTAGTATAGATGGAAGCCGGTCAAATGGCACTAGCTACAATCAAACATACGTCTCACACGACCTTGGGCACCATATACACCGTACAAATCAGATACCCAGTGTCTTGTTAATAGTATCTTGGCGTCTTACTGCGTCCATACACCACCGCATGGGCTTATCTGGACCCAAGCATGGCCGGTCTGACGATCGTTGCGTTGGTCTCCAGAATTTCTGGGGACTTGACAGGGCCGTTCTCAGCCGAGGCGACAGGCTCGGCGGCTTAGGATTTGGCGTAATCCGGAGAAAAAGCACTAAACTTTAGCGTGCATCTGCCCTGCAGTCATCGTGCATGGCAATTGAGATAATAACTAGTTAGTTACATAGTAGTTATATAGTAGGTACATCAGACAAATAAGAAAACAATAAGAAAACGAAGCGACACTGGACGAAACATGCATAATAGCAGAACGTGCACATTCGAGAGTCTTCGGCAATAACGAGCCGCGAGGAAAGCCACTTTGCGTGCCGTGTGTGACACTTCTAGCAAGATGAGGGCAATGTATCGTCGTTGCCGAGAGAGATGCGCGAGATTCACGCGAAATGACAATTCTCGCCTTTTCTGACCATCCCGGGATTCGCCCATCGTCGCTCGTCATGCAATGCACGGCGGGATTGCCGATCTCGTGTGGTCTTCTTGAAAGGGTCCGAGAGCGATTCGACGTGAATAGTGAAACATTGTTTCTCGGAAAACGGGTTGGGCACCTTTCGACAAGCCTATGCGATGCCTTTGCGATGCCTTTGCGATGCCTTTGCGATGGCCTTGCGACGAAGTTGTAAAAACATCTTTACCAGAAACTTTTGCCGCGTCACAACGCCCGTTCCCTTACTCTGTTTGACGTTCGCAATGTTTCTCGTCGTCATCGTGGCCCCTTCCGGCTGAATGTGACTCTGCAACTTCAGTAATCCCATTTACAGAGAGAGGGGTCTTGGACAGAATCCCAAGACCCATCGTCATCTTGGCTCTATCGGCGAAACACATTCGAGAAGAAAAACAAGCCATGTCTAATAAGAGCGTTTGCTCAACAGAAAACATCCTCTTGCCCGCAAAGACCGCAAAGACGGCAGACGAGGAGACCCACAAGACGGATCGAGTGCCTGCCAAATCTTAATTTCAATTTCGTTGCCGTCACTGCGCCGGCATCTTGACGCGTGCTGTTTGGTTTGGCGCCCTCGAATCGTACTGTTGCGTGCAGTTCTGCATAGATTGCAAGGGGGGGGAAGCATAGAGAGAGACGTGGACTGAGAGTACTACTCGTACATAGTACTATGACAATGTATGTACATCCTCGTACGAGTACTCGTACCTGTTGGGCCCGCTGGAAAAGGCACCAGAGGTTGTATCGGACCCTGCACAGATTGGTCACTCATCTCGGGCTGTCTCCAATGCATATGCAGCGGCGGCGTTCATTGGTGTACCTGGCGGGAGGCAATAGCTCGTCGCCAGGGGTGTGGGCAGCCGTGATTGGCTGGGTGGAGCACCCCATCACTCCCCTTTTCAACGGCCACCAACAGTAGACCCACCAGGGGAAAGTCTTCAGCATTTCAGCATTCCATGCCCCCCCCCCCCCCTGGTTGCATGCGGCTCTTGGTTGGGCCACTCACCGGCGAGCCAGAGAGGAAACAGAACCAGAAAGGCAGAAGGATTGGAAGAACACGGAAATAGAGTAGGGGTGCTGACCAGGGGGGGGATAGTTAACTTCATGCTTGTTTCCCCAGTCAGAATGTTCGAATCTTACGACACACACCATCGCGCCGTTGGTGAGCCCCCAGGATGGCCTTGCAGACACGGCCAGAGACTGAAAGAACAAACAGGATGGGGGGCACGGATGAGTGGCGGCGCAGAAAAGGTCCGAGAGTGGCGGCCCAGCGCGAGAGAGGAGGCGTTCCTGGCAGGGGGCTAAGACGAAGCAAGTTAATCATCGTGAACGGTCATAGACACCCCCTTCCCCGGCAGGGACCACCAACACCCTCTTCGGCTGCCTGCCCCATTGCCACTGGTCCGCAATTATTTCCCCTAGCATTTAACCTCTTTCTGTCGTGGCCTATGCGCCGTTGCTACTCTATTTCTTTTCCTTATTTCCCACTGGTGGTGCTCTGTGTCGTTCCTCATTCCCCCGGCAATCATCGTGCAAGGCCCTTTTTTTATTATTTGATCTGCCTCTGTTCCACCTCTTCTCTCTTTTCTTTCCATCCCCTGGTTTGACCGCCATCCGTTCTTTTCTTCTGCTTTCCTTCGTTCTTGGCCAGACTTTTTTTCGTTTTGCTGTTTTTATTTGATTTTATAAAGACGCTCGCCGTCGCTTTCGTTCGTTAACTACCACAACACGTACCATATACTCACGCAATATATGGACATACATGCGTTCAGGAATCAAACATAATAACGCTTGAACGCAGACACACACACACATTCACATTCGTTTCACTCGTTTCCCGTCGGGTCTTGCCTTCCCCTTTTATTGCCAACCCCTTCTTTTTGGAACAACAGGCGCTTTCGACGACATCGCGGCTCGGTTTTCCACACAGTCCTTTGTTTCTACACGACTCTTGCTCTTCCGATGAAGTTTTCAACCTTCCAGGCGGCCCTTGGCTCGGCCCTGGTCCTGGGCGCGGCCCAGCCGGCCGTCGCCGAGATGCACCTCGGCCATCGTGCGGCCCATCAGCACTACGGGAAGCGGCATGCCCAAGGCAGCCCGGCTGCTGACGACAACAACAACGATGTCCTCCTCTCGGAACGCCAGCCACAACTCGACGAGCCTCTCGTCCTGGCCAACCCGCATCTGCACCATCGCCACCCGCAGCGCGTCGACTCGCTCCCGCGCCTGTTCACGCGCGAGGGTGCGGAGTCCTCGCCCGCGGCCGTGGCGGAGCGCGACCCCAACCCGGATGAAGACTCGCCGGCTGTTGCCAAGCGGGCTGTTTGCTCGCTGCCCGACGACCCGGATCTGGTCGCCGTGCCCGGTGCACAGAACGGCGGCTTTGCCATGGCGCCCGACGTCTCGTGCACGGCGGGCAAGTACTGTCCGATTGCCTGCGCGTCCGGCAAGCTGATGGCGCAGTGGAAGCCCGGCACGTCGTACACGTATCCGGAGTCCATGGACGGCGGCCTCTACTGCGACAGCAACGGCAAGGTGCAGAAGGCGTTTCCCAGCAAGCCCTACTGCGTCGACGGCACCGGCAGCATCTCGGCCGTCAACCGCTGCGGCGACGTCGTGTCCTTCTGCCAGACCGTCCTGCCCGGCGACGAGGGCATGTACATCCCGACCGACGTGACCGGCACGGCTGTCCTTGCCGTGCCCGACCCGTCCTACTGGGCCAGCACAGCCGCTCAGTGAGTCCCATCTTGACAAGATATATGTGCAGCGAAACAAAAAAAAAACAGTGACTAACCAACTTTTTTCTTCCTCCTCTCAGCTACTACATCAACCCTCCTGGCACCAGCGGACAGGACGGCTGCATCTGGGGCACCTCGGCCAACCCGATCGGCAACTGGAGCCCTTACGTGGCCGGCGCCAACGCCGACAGCTCGGGCCAGACGTTTGTCAAGATCGGCTGGAACCCCATCTTCACGGGCTCCAGCCTGGCCGGCACCAAGCCGTCGTTCGGTGTCAAGATCGAGTGTTCTGGCAGCGACTGCAACGGCCTGCCCTGCGAGATCGGCTCGTCCAACCTGGACGACTTCAGCGTCAAGAGCGCGGACAGCGCCACGGGTGCCGGCGGCGCCGACTTTTGCGTGGTCACGGTCCCGAGCGGCAGCAAAGCCAACATTGTGGTCTACAACTTTGACGGGTCCTCCTCGGGTGGCAGCGGCGGCAGCAGTTCTTCGTCGGCCTCCGCGTCGTCGTCGTCCTCCTCGTCGACCTTCTCGTCCTCCTCGTCCTCGTCATCCTCAGCACCACCTCCGTCGTCGTCGTCGTCTTCCTCGTCCTCCTCCTTTTCCTCCTCCTCCTCCACCTCCTTGCAACCAACAACCTCTTCGTCATCAATTGGTATTTCCTCCTCGTCATCGGCACCGTCCTCCTCTTCCACAGAGCTCTCCACCTCCTCCACTTTCTCCCCCTCGTCTTCGTCTTCCGCCCCTCCCTCGTCGTCCTCGTTCTCTGCCTCTTCTACCCAGTCCTCGTTGACACCGTTCCTGTCAGGTTCCCCGACCGGCTACATTTCGTCGTCGTCGTCGTCAACCTCGTCATCGGCCAAGGCCACCACCACGAACCAAGGCGGTATCTTCCACGAGAACGGTACAACGGCGGCCACGGCCAACAAGACCGGTCCTGTGGCCACGGGGCCGACCACGAGCTTGTTCCTCCCCTCCGGTACGGACTCGGCCACGGCCGCGGCTACCTCCTCCAAGAATGAGGGGTCCAACCACGCTCAGGGCAGCGCAGCGCTGGTCGGCCTTCTCGTGGCCCTCGTGGCCAGCCTCTGGCTGTACTGAGCACGTGGGAAAACGAGAAGTTTTTGTGTTTTCTGCATTGCTTTCGCCCCTTGTCCCCCCCCCCAGCGTTTCTTCCACAGCCTTGAGTCCCCCCTTTTATTCCCTGCTTTCTTTCTTTCTCTTCTTCTTCGCAGATGCGAAAAGGCACGTTGTTATGTCTACTGTTTCTACGCGTCTGCCACCTTGACCAGCGGTAGACCTGTATATATCTTGTTCCCTATACCCCCTTTTTCAACCCACCGACGTTGGCTGCTGGCTTTTTATATATTTCTTCCCATGTTTTTGCTCCAGCAGCCTGGACTGGAGTTCCGTCGACTTTGCAGGTCCACTTCTTTATTGTATATGTGCTTTCTTCATTTTGATCTTTTTGTCCACATATACCCGCCACTTTTATACCCCTCACCCCTTCTCCCTTTTCTCCCCTTTCCTTCTGCAGCGAGGAGGAGGACGAGAGAGAGATGCTACTTCTTCTAGTTTTTACTTTGTTGGTTTGCGGCTTGCTGGCAGATGATGGGATGGAACTGGTTCTTTTGTGTGTACTTTTGGGTGTCGGTTGTTTTGGCCTTCGACTGGGAAGGGTAGAAAAGGAGTTGTCTGGTGGAAACCCACCCCCCCCAAAATCAAAACTCGGGAACTTTTAGAAATCAGAAAATCAAATAACTTTGACCGGTTCCCACAAAGCTCTCTCTCTCTCTCTTTGTTTTATATGTAATGTCTATGCAAACAAGATGACAACAAGAACGCTCCCAAGCAACAGTAAACAAGACAGTAAACAAGACAGTAAACAAGAAAAAATAAAAATAAACAAGAAACAGGAAACACACAGGTATCCATATACAAACAATTACGGTGCTTTGACCCATGCTGGCACAGAATCCAAATCCACATCTTCTTGCTTCAACCGTTCTCGCATCACTCCCGCCACGGCCGGCCACCCGGCCAGCACCGCACTCCCCTTTGCCTTGGCTCCGACCACCGCAAACTTGCCCTGCCCGTGCGCCACAAACCCGTGCATCAATCCCTGCGCCACCAGCGCCGCCACCACGCTCTCAATGTCGGCTGCCGTCACCGCCAGGTTGCCCCATATGAGTCCTTCGCTCGGCCGCAGCTTCCGCCGACCACCCGGCGGTGGCGCCAGCGTACTGCTGCTGCTTTCGGTCGTGCTGCTGTTGCCCTTGTCTGTCGGCCGCAGGAACAGCGTGTTGATGTGCTCGGGGCGCTCGCGCGGCACGGGCGCCACGGGCACCCAGCCTTCGAGCTGGTGCTGCGCCATGGTGGCAACCGTCAGCAGGTCGGCCAGGTCCAGTGTGGGCGCTTTGCGTCCGCCTTGTAGCTGTTGTTGTTGATTCGCATCCGGGTCGTCGGTGGCGGTGGCCGCGGGCGCCGGCGGCTGGTACGTGAGCAAGAACGTGCGTCGCGCCAGCGACCGCCACAGCAGCGGCCGCAGCCGGTAGGCCAGCGTGACGAAGAGCTCGTGCCGCAGCAGCCAGGGCTCGTGCTGGTGCAGGGCGGCCTGGAAGGCGGCAAAGTTGCCCTGGCGGACGGCGGCGACGAGAGGCGCAAAGACGGGCCGGAGCTGGTCGGCCGCCTCGGGCCGGAGCAGCAGCGCCTCCGAGGGGAACACGCCGAGGAGCATGTTGGCCGGGATGAGATAGGTGAGGATGAGCCGGCGGTGGCGCACGCCGTTGCTGGTGCGGCCGCTGGTGGTGGTGGTGCTGCTGCTGCTGATGCTTCGATCATGGGGAGCGCTCCGTGACGGCGTCTGGCGGTATGCCTCCTGGAGACAGAGGACGGCGCGGACAAAGTGGTTGTTTTCAAAGTAGAAGCGGCCCAGATAGTAGAGATAGGTGACGCGCTGGGCAGCCGGGTAGAGGGCGAGCGGGGGGCCGGTGGAGGCGATGTTGGTAAACATTTGCACGGCCCAGCGGGCCTTGTGACCGGCGAACAGCAGCTTGAGCACGAGGTTGGCGAAGCGGTAGACGGCGACCTTCTTGCCCTCGGGGCGGCTCCAGCGCGTGCTCGAGCGGTCCGTCAGACACGTCGTGAACAGCTTCTGGATGGCGTCGGCCGTGTTCTCGACCAGGGACTTGCGCTCTTCGTCGCCGCCGCCGCCCGAGGCGCCCGAGGCGCCCGACCCGGCCGCGGCTGAGGCCGAGCGCATGCGGCTCATCAGGTCGGGTCGCCGGTGCAGCACCATGACCAGCTTGGCCAGCGACTCGGACACGGCCACGCTCGTCTCGAGCATCATGGTGCCGTGTGTTGGATGGGAGAAGGCCGTTGCGCATGATCTGGTGTAAAGGAGGTCAGCATAGGAGACAAAGACCAAGAGTGATTGGGACGGCGTCTTGAGCAAACAGAACAGAAACCAAAAAAAAAAGGTAAAGAAGCAGAAGACCAGAAACGTACGTGAGAAGGCCGCTCAAGAGACGATGCAAACCCAGTAGATCCTCAAAGTTGACGTCGCGCCAGAACAGAAAGTAGTCCTTCATAAACGACACGAAGCCCGGCCACGGCGCACCGCCGCCATTGTCGTCGTCCTCGTCCGTCGGCAGACACCGCTCCACCAGGCTCATCACGGCCGCCTCGCTGCGGAAGCCGACGCGCAGCTCCTGCGCCAGCTCAAAGTACTGCGATGGCGATCCGGGCTCGACTCGCAGCCAGTCGCGCAGGGATGCGCCATCTTGGCTGCGCACAAAGCCGCGGATGCTGGTGAGAAACTGTGTCGCGAGAGACATGGCTTTTCTGGAGGGGGGTTGCCTTTGTCTGGGGGTTCCGCTGCCCTCTCGCGACACGGAGGCGTGAGATGGGTGGGAGCAGAAGAGCCGGATGAAGCTCAAGCCTTGTTTCCTGGATTTTGCAGCACTCACAGCGGACAATGGCAGGCGCTAGTGGGTCCCCTGTTGCTGAGACCCTTGTAAGGTGACAGACGAGTCCTGCTATGTACGCCAGCCCCGATTCTCGACTGAAGCAGATGTACTCGTATACGCCGTTTTGAGCCTTTTCTCGGAAAGAGAGAAGCCGATCTTTGTTGTGATCCCCGGGACCCAAGAAGTGATACGTTGATATTGAAAGATGTTCCTTCATAGGCGTGATGTTCTCCGTTTGCACTGTGCTAGCGCAGCTTCCAGTTCTTCATAATGGACCTATATAGGCACAGAGATTGCCGATATGTATTCTTGAATAACACTGAGGCTTGTGATATCTCCTTGCTTTTTTGATATGCAGCTCAATGGCATCAGTGCCCATTCCCAAGGCTGTCCTCTCTGCTTCTTCTGAACACAGCAAGTTTCTAGTATGACAGTGCGAACACTGCTCTATTTACACGCCACAAAGTGGAGACCTTATATTCCAGGCATGGCCAATCAGCGTCAAGCGCCTCCTAGTGAGGCTCAGGGCGTCTTTCGCGTCTGCCAACGACCCAAAAAATTCACCCTGGGCAAACTGGTCTGAACGCCACAGCTATCAATTGCGAACACAACGGCGGTCGAGTGCGGTGACCACGACTTCCCTCCCAACCCCGGAACCTTCACGGCGCCTTTCGGCATCTTTGCACACCATCCGACATCGATTTAGCTGCTTTTTTGCTTTCAGCGTCGCCCCCGTTTGCTTTCAAGATGAGCCGGAACATTGACGGGTTTATCGAAGGAGAGGCCGAGCTGGGCTCAGAAGAGGACGATGAATCTTTTGACGAGGAGGACGGCGCACCTCGCAGAAAGAACAGAGAACCCCGCGTAGACGACTCAAGCGAGGAGGAGGACGATGACGATGACGAAGAAGAGGCGGCCAAGGTGAGTTCTCCCAGCGTGTCTGCGTTCCCAACTGTCGCCTGCCCTTTTTTTTTAGTCGTGAGATGCCCCTGAAAAAAAACATAGACTGACCTTTGGGGTACCTGTTGTCTGTTTGCAGATTCGCGAAGGCTTCATCGTGGACGAAAGCGACGAAGAGGAGGAAGAGGACGAGGATCCGGAGCGCGCACGCAAGCGGCGGAAGAAGCGGCGGCGGGCCGAGCGCGAAGAGGAGGCCCAGCTCGACGAGGAAGATCTGGACCTGATCGGCGAATCGCGTCCGGATTGGCAAAGAGAGCCCGAGACCCAGGTAAGACTGCCGTTGTGTTTTGTTCTTTTTTTTTTTCCCTTTTCCTCTGCATCCCTGGACTGACTCGACTGGCTGGGCGCAGCAAAAGTTCAAACGTCTCAAGCGCGGCCACCGAGACGAAGGCGGCCATCGCAATGAACGGCCTGACCTGGCTCAGATCTTCTCCGACGACGACGACGATGCCGGCGAGGAGCGCTACGCCCGCCATGGCCACCGCGGCCAGGACGACATGGACGACTTCATCGAGGACGATTTCCCCGAAGACGAAGACGACCGGCTCCAGCGCCAGGAGGACCTCGAAGTTGCGCGGCCGCGCGACCGGTTCATCGGCGGCGTGATCGACACGACGGGCTTGGACAAGGATGCCTTGGACGACATGGACAAGATCTTTGGCGACGGCGGCGACTACGCGTGGGTCTTTGACATTGAGGACGAGGAGGAGGAGCGCGAGCTGGGCGAGGAGGGCATCGAGCTCAAGGACGTCTTCGAGCCGTCCCAGCTGCAGGAGCGGCTCATGACCGACGAGGACAACAAGATCCGCTACACCGACGAGCCCGAGCGCTTCCAGATCGACCGCAAGCCCTTCCGCAACCTGCAGATCACGCCGGACCAGTTCAAGGAGGAGGCGCGCTGGGTCATCAACCTGCTGTGGCCCACGAAGCAGCTGTCCGCCAACCTCCACGTGCCCTTCAGCAAGGCCGTCGGCAAGGTGCTCGAGTTCTTCGTCGTCGACGACGTCGAGGTCCCCTACGTCTTCCAGCACCGCAAGGACTACCTGATCCACGCCAAACGGCCCCAGGACGGCGAGGCGGACAACGGCGACTACGACGTCAGCGCCGAGAAGCTGCTGAACCAGGACGACCTGTGGCGCATCCTCGAGCTCGACATCAAGTTCCGGTCGCTGGTCGAGAAGCGCAACGCGCTCGAGAAGTCGTTTGGCAGCCTGCGTGCGGCGTTCAACACCGAGGACAAGGTCTTTGACGAGATGGTCGCGCAGGCTGCCACGATGGAGGAGCTCCAGGACCTGCAGGACTATCTGCACTTTGCGTACTCGGGCCAGCTCAAGGACCTCGTGGCGGAGGGCAGCGCGGCCAAGGAGGTCACCAAGCGGCCCGGCGCCAAGTCGACGTCGGTCTACGAGCGCATCCGCAAGTCGCGCGCGTACAACTTTGCCAAGGCCTACGGCATCAGCCCCGACCGGCTGGGCCAGAACGCGCTGCGCCTCGGCAAGAAGGTGTCGGCCGACGACGACCAGAAGCTGCCGGTCGACCTCGCCGACAGCCTGACGGACGAGTCGTACACCACCGCCGACGGCGTCATCCTTGCGGCGCGCCAGATCTACGCCGAGGAGCTGTTTGTCAGCCCCCGGATACGCAAGCACTTCCGCATCGCCTACTACACGAACGGCTCCGTCAGCTGCCGCCGCACGGATAAGGGCCTGCGCAAGATCGACGAGTCGCACCCCTTTTACGAGATCAAGTATCTTGTGAACCAGACCATCAGCGACCTGGCGCGGCGCCCCGAGGTGTTCCTCAAGATGATGAAGGCCGAGGAGGAGGGCCTGGTCGAGGTGAAGCTGACGCTGCAGAACGAGCGCGAATTCCGCCGCCAGCTCTACACCGAGTTCGCCTCGGACAACTTCAGCGAGCTGGCCGACGCGTGGAACGAGGAGCGCCAGAAGGTGCTGGACCTGGCCTTCCCCAAGCTCGAAAAGGTCATCACCAAGGGCGTCAAGGACTCGCTGCGCACGGCCTGCCAGGAGGAGGTGCTCAAGATGTGCCGCGACGAGTACTCCAAGCGCCTCGACCAGGCCCCGTTCAAGCCCAAGGGCATGGTTCTGGGCACGACGCCGCGCGTCCTGACGCTGTCCAACGGCATGGGCGACCCGGCCCGCGACGCCGTGTTCTGGTCCTGGGTGGAGGAGGACGGCCGCGTGCTGGAGCATGGCCGCTTTGGCAACCTGGCGCGCGACGAGAAGCAGCGCGAGGCCTTTGTCGAGCTTGTGCAGCGGCGCCGGCCCGACGTCGTCGGCGTCAGCGGCTTCGCCGCGGACACGAACAAGCTGGTCAAGGACCTCGAGGCGCTCATCAGCGAGAAGAGCCTCATGGGCCCCGAGTACGACGACGGCGAGACCAACGAATACCGCAGTGACCTGCTCGAGGTCGTCGTGGTCAACGACGAGGTGGCCCGCCTCTACAAGGACAGCGAGCGCGCCGTGGCCGACCATCCGTCCCTCAGCCCGATGCTGCGGTACTGCGTCTCCATGGCGCGGTATCTGCAGAACCCGATGAAGGAGTACGCGGCGCTGGGCAAGGATGTGCAGTCGCTGCTCTTCCACCCCTGCCAGCAGCTGCTGCCGCCGGAGAAGCTGGCCCGGTCGCTGGAGACAGCCATGGTGGATATGGTCAACCTGTGCGGCGTGGACATCAACGAGGCGGTCAGCGACGCGTACACGGCCAACCTCTTGCCGTACGTCTCCGGTCTGGGCCCGCGCAAGGCGACGGCGGTGATCAAGGGCATCAACGCCAACGGCGGCGTGGTGAACTCCCGCGACGAGCTGGTGGGCGACCCGGACAGCGGCAAGCTGGCGGTTGTGGGGCCGCGGGTGTGGAACAACTGCGCGAGTTTCCTGTACATTGAGTACGACAGCTCGAACCCGTCGTCGGACCCGCTGGACAACACGCGCGTGCACCCCGAGGACTACGAGCTGGGCCGCAAGATGGCGGCGGACGCGCTGGAGCTGGACGAGGAGGACGTGCAGGCGGAGACGAGCGAGAACGGGCCGGGGGCGATTGTGCGGAAGCTGTTCAAGGAGGACGAGCAGGAAAAGGTGAACGAGCTGATCCTGGAGGAGTACGCGGACCAGCTGGTGCGCAACTACAACCAGCGGAAGCGGGCGACGCTGGAGACGATCCGGGCGGAGCTGCAGGCACCGTATGAGGAGCTGCGGCGCAAGTACACGATCCTGGCGCCGGAGGTGGTGTTTGGCATGTTCACGGGCGAGACCAAGGACACGCTGTGCGAGGGCATGATCATCCCGGTCAACGTGCGGGTGGTCAAGGACGACTTTGCCATTGTGAAGCTGGACTGCGGCATCGAGGGCCGGGTGGAGGCGCACGAGGTGTCGTACCGCCACTCGATCCGCGACGTGCTGCGCATGGGCCAGACGGTGCAGGCCAAGCTGCTGGAGCTGAACCGCAAGGAGTTCAGCAGCAAGCTGTCGGTGCGCGAGGACGCGCTGCGGCGGCCGTACCGCAAGTTTGTGGACCACGAGCGCGGCACGTGGGACTTCCGCCAGGAGGACCAGGACCGCGAGGAGCTCACCGAGAAGGACAAGACGACGGGCCGCACGCAGCGCGTCATCAAGCACCCGCTGTTCCGCCCCTTCAACGCGACGCAGGCCGAGGAGTACCTGGGCTCGCAGGCGACGGGCGAGATGGTGATCCGGCCGTCGTCGCGCGGCAACGACCACCTGGTGGTCACGTGGAAGGTGGCCGACGGCGTGTACGAGCACATTGACGTGCTGGAGCTGCAAAAGGAGAACGAGTTTTCCGTGGGCCGCCTGCTGCGCATCGGCGGCAAGTACACCTACACGGATCTGGACGAGCTGATTGTGGAGCACGTCAAGGCCATGGCCAAGAAGGTGGACGAGATGATGCAGCACGAGAAGTTCCAAAAGGGCTCCAAGGCTGATATTGGTGAGTGTCTCCCTCTGGTGCTGCGACTGCTTCTACGACTGCTTCTACGAGGTGCTTCTGCGGGGTGCTTCTGCGGGGTGCTTCTGCGAGGCGCTTCTACGACTGCTTCTACGAGGTGCTTCTGTAAAGTGCTTCTCTGCAGTGCGTCTCAATGCTTCTATGCTAACGTCTTGCAGAAAAATGGCTCACGACGTACATGGATGCCAACCCGAACCGGTCTTCCTACGCCTTCTGCCTCGACCCCAAGCACCCCGGCTACTTCTTCTTGTGCTTCAAGGTGAACCGCAACACGCGCGTCAACTCGTGGCCGGTGCGGGTGATCCCCAAGGGCTTTGAGCTGCTCAAGGTGGCCTACCCGGACATGCGGGCCCTGACCAACGGCTTCAAGATGCGGTACCAAAATGAAATTCTGAAAATGCAGAATGGGAGGTGATGCGAGACCACCGACAGGGGCTGATGGAAACACGGCATTATTTAGAAGGCGGGCAAGGAAGGACAGATTGGTTGCTAATGCTGCTGAGAATTTTGTTATTTTCCCTTCTTATTGGCACGTCTGGGAAGAGGTTGTGAGATAAAAATAAGGCGTCTATTTGTACTTGTAGCATTGCAGTATCCGGAAAAGAAAGAAAAAAAAGTTTGATATCCAGTGGGACCAGAGTGTTTGGAAGGGGGCACAATGAGGTGAAGAGCTAGTTGGGTCCGTTGTCGCACGACTACATAGTTGCGTACTTGTCACGATGTTAGTCGAATTAGTCAGCAGACATCGCCGATGACCGACAAAATGGAGACAACAAAATTCGTGCAGCAACACTGCAACCCGGAATCGAGTGAACGCCAGCCAACACGAAGAGTCTCCCTATTGCTTTCCGGACTGCGGGCCCTCTCGCTCGCCAAACCTCGGTTCCACGGCCGAGCTGCCGTTGTGTCTGTCCAAGATCCAGCCATGAAGTGCGTCAAAATTGCGGCATGTATGCGGGCTGTAGTCCGAGTCCACATAGTAGCGGTTGTAGGCGGAGGTGTACCTCGTTGGCAGGGGAGTCAAGTCGCCGGTGCACATAACGTACTGCCGGATTTGGTCGATGCAGTGGTCTGGCAACCCGCGAGTCAGAAGAGCGGCACGGGGGCACTTTCCAGTGGGGGGGGGGGAGTGCTCATGTACCTCGGTGCAGGGCGTGGTTCTCGTCTGTGAACGCGTTTCCATAGCCTAAGAACACACACACACACACATTGGCTGTTTTCAGTACACGGAAATTTCGAGATCTTGGTCGAGGATGATCGCATTACCCTGAAAGTGGTAGTGTTCTGGAAACAACAACCGCCTGATGCGGTCCTATGACAGATTAACAGACGGATGAAAATGGGATGGGCGAGGACAAAGGAGGCTCACAATGCAGTGCAGCGTGTGGAACATGTCGATTCTAGGACGGATGTTCAGCATGTCAGCAGGACGGCGACTCTCTATGTGAAGTGGACGCCAAATACGTACCCGGCGAAATAGCCCCCTTCGTCTTCATTCCAAAACTGCTCGTAGTCTGAGCCCCAGGCGCTGTGGGCCTCTTCGTCTGTCAGGAGGATGTAGGTGACTGTCATGGTTAGGGAAGCATGTCCAAAAATAGGATTCTCGGCCTGGATGTATCTACCGTGTGATACTGTGTGTTCCTGTCAGCTTGGCAAGTGTCCATGCTATCTCCAACTCCAACTAGAGCTCACAGAGATCAGAATGCACTGACAATCTCTCCACGCCTTGTCCAGGGCTTCGCTGGGATCGCCGGTGTACTGGATTGGGCTCGGATTGGGAATGAACATCTCGCCATTGTCTTTGATAATGGGAGACCCCCGGAACCGCAAAACCTCCAGCTCGATCTTGCTTCGTGCCGTTTCTACGACTCTGGTTAGTTTCGGTGGACGGCCTGTGAAGAAGACCATGGCCGTCATACTCACGCATATCTGTTTTCCAGCCTCCCTCAAAGGTACCCAGCGGGTGTGTATACACGTCTCGGAACAACAGATACACGACCCATATGCCCAGCACGGTGGTTGAGATGATCCATGGAAGGGTCTGGGAGAACACCTGCATAGCAGACCTCCATGTTGACGGGGGTTTCGAGTGCCCTTCGCTGAAAAAGGGATCCTGCTCTTCCAGCAAGCCCAGTTCTGCTTTCGGAGACTGCGTGGAAGACATCGTGGTCCCGTACAGAGCAGAGGGCACGAACCAAACACCATCCAAGAGGGAGGTTGACTCTCCTTTTCTGGCTGCCTAACTGCATCTCTGATCAGAATCTCCGCTTGCAGGACAACACAGAGAGGTCGGTACTTTTGGCTGCATGCTCTACCTCCACAGCCCGCTTGCTTCCGATGGCGGCGTTCACAGCAGGATTCGGCTAGTTGGAGGAGCCCTGCCTTAACCAGCAGCTCAAAGCGATGGGCAAAAGGTAGCACACGTTGTCTCGTGCATGCTGCAAAGATACAACCTGGGCCCGGACCATCCGATCACATATTCCTGTGACGGGATCCTGGCTGCAATGCAACAAGCAAAAGGCCCGTACCTACAAGGCCCGTCGTACCCGTACCCTCAAATAGCCAAGATCGGCAAAAGGATGCAAGCGAAACCAAAAACGGAAAGTCGGCAACCACTCAATCAGCAGCATGACTGTTCCCAGGGAGGCTATAAGTGGTACAAGCTCGAGAGCACGATTCGGCCGCAAGACTACTGTTTATAGTCGTAGCTAATCCCTACTTGGCCTATAGACTGGTGATTCAATCCTCGTCCTCGCTGTCCCCGTCGTAGCGCTTCCTCTTCTCGTCCTCGCTGTCCCCGTCGTAGCGCTTGGACATGTCAAGCCCAGACCGCACAACCAGCGCGTCTGACACCGGATAGTTAGCGAGAGCCAGGCTTCCCACGTAGACACTGCGCCAACGTACGAGTCTGTGGAAGAGCAAGGCCAGTCACGGCGGTGGTGGCGAAAAGGCCAATCAAGAATGTGGAGTGGACGCGCATGATGGACACTCTTTTTTTTTTCTCGGTCTTCGTGTTTGGTGGTCTTCCTGGCTGGTGTTGGAAATGATTGGAATGGTACTATGTAGGTTGGGGAACACAATTGCCTTGGCTGTCCTGGTCGAAAGCACACGGGGAGGGCCTCGACTTTATAGTTGTCCCGCTCCATCGTTTATCACGAGCGAGCCGGTCGATGAGTAATTTCCCCCATGATGGCCACCCGGTCAGGAATCTCTGCAACAAGGAGCAAAACAGAGCACATGCCATTCCCAACTCTCTTCTTTCTGACTTTTCGTGTGCCACTGAGAAGGTCTCGCGAACGTTTTCACATCCCATTCTTCTCTCATCCGTTGCAACTTTTTGTACTCGAGTTCTCCCACAAGTCCTGCATTTGAATTCACTCGTTGTTGGCACAACTGCCGGGTCGTCTCCAAAATGGATCCAAACCCACCAGCACGCCAGATACTTCTCGAGGCAGAAACCGGAGTGTGGCATACCCAATTACCACGCTTTCGTGCCGCTTCGATTTTGGCAACCAAGATTGTGCGGGCCATCCTCTATGTCTTCAGCTTCTTGCTCCCCTCTTGGCTTCATTCGCAGCCCAGGCACAATTCGTGCCCCGTTCCACCAAGGCTGCCCCGACCAACTGCGTATCTCGATGGGCTGCGTGGGATTGTATCCGTCCTCGTCTTCGTCCGCCATTTTTCTCTCCCGTGGCAACCTCATCTGGACTACGGATACGGATACTCTGTCCGCTCGGAGCAAGGCACTACGGTCGAATACAAAGGCATCCTGCGTCTTCCCTTTCTTCGGCTGGCTTTCTCAGGCCCCCTTGTCCCCGTGTTCTTCGTCATTTCCGGCTATGTTCTCTCTGCAAAGCCCCTCAGACTTGGCCAGACTCGCGAGTGGGGGATGGCGTTGCAGGCTATATCGGTATCTGCCTTTCGCAGACCCATCCGGCTGTTCTTGCCTCCGCTGGTGAGCACGCTTGTGGTCATGCTGCTGGCCTCTCTGCATTGCTTCGCCTTTGACTACGGACGGATGCCTGGCCGGATCCCAGCCCATCCCGCTGCAGCGGATTCCTTGCAAGAGCAAGCCGCGCAATGGCTCAGCTTTTCTTTCACGGCGCTCA
Source organism: Raffaelea ambrosiae (assembly GCA_002778195.1). Classification (NCBI taxonomy): domain Eukaryota; kingdom Fungi; phylum Ascomycota; class Sordariomycetes; order Ophiostomatales; family Ophiostomataceae; genus Raffaelea; species Raffaelea ambrosiae. The sequence goes on from PCDI01000012.1 coordinate 551,752, forward strand.
TGAACCCGTGGAGATGGGACGTGCCAGCCATGCTCTACGGACCACACCTCTGGACCATACCCGTGTCGTTCAAAGGCTCGCTGGTGGTGTTTCTGGCCTGCCTGAGCCTGATACGCGTCCGGCGACCGGCCCGCATGGGCTTGGTAGCCATGCTGATGCTGACTACATGGCTGCACGGCCGCTACCATATGGCCCCTTTCCTTGGCGGGATGCTTCTCTGTGATTGGGACCTGGGAGCTCCCAGACCAGGCGATGAGCTGGGCGAGCTCAAGGCGTCCTTCCCCCGCCCTCTTCGGGCTCGGGTACAGTCATGGGCTTCGTGCATCTGCATGATCATGGGGCTGGTCTACGGGCTTTACCTCGGCTCATTTCCCCGTTACAACGACCATGGCAGGGCCTGCGTTGTGGGCTATCGATGGTACTGCGCAGTTACACCTGATTACCACTACTGGCATGGCATGTCTGCTCTGTTGATCATGTACACCCTGTCTCGGCTGAGAGCATGTCGGTGGCCGCTGGAGAGTGCTTGGGCCCAATATCTGGGCGGTATTTCCTATTCCACGTACATCGTCCACGAGCCTTTTCTTCACCTCGTTGCGTTTTTTGCTGTGCCCGCTCTCTGGCATGTCACAGGAGAGGAGACCCAGCTGGAGTACCAAACTGGACTGGCTCTTGCTATGCTAGTATGCCTTGTTCTTCTTGTCTGGTTGGCGGACTTGTTTAAAATGTACGTGGAGACACCATGCATTAGATTATCGGAGAAGCTGGAGAGGCTGTGCCTCCTAGCATGACTACCGTAGTAGTTGGAATGGACCAACTTCACGTACTCGATTACGGAACCACTAGTTCACAGTCACATCTCTTGCTGGGCAGGTCTTTGTTTCTTTTCTTTGGGCATCACAATCGCCACGTCCGCGCCGCATGCACCCATACAATAGTTCCTATGCAACTCGCTTGCTCTTGCTCCTTCTGGTAGGCAAGTGCCCAGACCGAAGATGACAACACGTCCTCATTAGTTATATGCGTGTGCTCAGAGCGCATCACATGCCCGACTGGTGTGGTTCGTCCCAGTTGTGCTAGATACAACGTACCGTGCAGTTGTTGGCACATTGTCGTGATCAGGTGCGTTTGTAGAATGGTGGCGATGCGTGTTGGATTGCGTGTACTTGTTGTATGCCAGCCAGTCACAGCCCCCAACATACGTAGTACAAAAGCCTCCTCCGATGTGGACCCTTCTTGCCGATGTGATTCGGGGAGTGCATCCGTCGACATCTGGGGGGACTGGTGCGGGTCATCACGTCTTGTGAGAAAAACGGAAGGACTTTGCATGCCGCTTTTGCCGCTAGGCCAAAGTGGCAGGTGAATGCGTGGATTTCCATGAGGAGAACATTCCCGGATTGCCGAAATAAAGCAGCATTAATGGACACGAAAGATCCCCTTCCCGGCCACGACAAGACAAGACAGAGGGAAGCCACACGCGGGAGTGCGGGCCAAGACACCATGCTCGGTTTATTGGGCAACATGTTCGGGCAGACGGGACCGAGCAGACTAGACAGACATTCTGAACTGGTCCAGCTTGAATACTGTGTTCCGAACCAACACGAGCAGAGTCTCCCGACGCGCAGGTGCCTCACAGCTTTGGAGATCGGGATCAGAATTTGTATAGGCATTACAATGACTCTGTCGCTGCTGGGACTCGGTGCAGCCGCCATGGCGTATACTATGCGGCACAAGCATATCTAGCCGTCGTCCACCGGCCGCCTTGATTGGTGAGTTGGATATTAATACATGCTCGAATTTGGGGAATGGGATGGCGTTTTGACAATGATTCTTAGCAAGATCCGGTTAGCTAATAAAGAATGCCAAGAGTTCTCAGAAGCTTGTTTGCACAACAAACTATCCCAACACACACCAGGCTTCTGTTTTGCATGCAACTATTATTTACAAGACAGCCCTTCTCAGACAACACTCAAAAACGCGCCTGCACTCTTTCCCATGGACCAAGCACATACCAAAAATCTAGACGAAGGGCAGCCATTCTTGCCGTCTGAAGGGTTCGATCTCGAGGAGGATCCAGTAATAGCAGCCAAGTCCAAGCCGAGCCACCATTACCGCATTTGGCTTGCAGGGGCTCTTTTCCTGCTCTCGGTGACATTTGTGGTGTCGGGGGTCAGCAACAGACCTTCTGAGGCCCGCTGCATCAGGGTTCTCAATTACTGGTGTAAGAAATGCCTAACCCAGCGCTTCCGTTCACGGCTGCGACTGACATTCTGGAAGCACCCATGCTAGAGGCAATTCAGTACCGTCCCCAGAAAGCAGAACTACTGGAGCAAAGCAAATACATGGGCACTCCCACGGCCGAGCTTGAACAGGCGTGGGACGATCTCTGGAAGTGTAAGTCGTTCTCACGACCGTCCCCCCCGACTAATTTTTGAGAAACTTCATTTGGGGAAATTGAAATGAGACTGAATTTGAAAAAAGGGGGTTCGCTCGGTATTCAAGAGGACAAGCTGCCACTGTTGAACAAGTCCAGCACAGAAAGAGATTGGCATCACCTTCCCAAAGAGATGGGAGGAGGTGTTCAAGCCTTCTTTGAGGGTTATCATCACCTACATTGCCTGGTATGACCATTGACCACTCTGCTTTCTGTCACTCACACTCACACCTAAAAAAAGGATTTGATTCGCAAGTACACCTATCGACACGAATGGGACTACAGCTATGTCCATGCTTTTGTCAACGTAGACGTGGACATTGTTGAACACGTCGAGCACTGCTTGGAGATGTTGCGAGCAAAGTTGATGTGCGAGTCGGACACAACTCCATATCTTGTGCTGGACGACCGTGATCATGGAAAAGTAGTCTCCTTGGGAACGCAAAGAAGCTGCCGAGACCACGGGAGCATTGTTGAGTGGTCTGTCAACAACATCAACGTGCCGTTTGTTGGTGCAAGAGATGCTTGAAAAACTTGTAACATAGATGCTATCCTCAATACCTTGCAAGATTTAAAGATCCAGCTCCACCCAGCCCTCCGGAGCACGGTGATCCTGTACAAAATTCTGCTGTGCCCAACCTGCCAATCTCTCATGGTTGCGGCAGACATGTGCTGTTGCAACGCTGGGGATAACGCCTCGGCGCGTGCTTTCCGTATTGGCCATGAGATACGGCGTCGTATCAAACTTGCAAAGGAGCTCTCTACGAAGTAGCTCAATGCAGCTGTCCGCACGGGCTCTGGTAGGCGGACGGTACAGCGTTTGGTTCATGTCGACATAGACGTATTGGCGGATGATTCGCTGCCATCGGCTCGGTCAGCATCTCTGTGTAATGCAATCAGTCAGAAGGGATGGTGGGCGACTCACCAGACAGTTCAGATGCAGTGTAAAGCCAAGAACAGCCAAGTGCTTGCCGTTGCCCTTGATCAGCCCAGATGTGTCTTTCGGGGCAGGCGGGTTGTCCAATTCTATGACGCCGTCTTTCAGGCTTGTCAGCCTCTTGCTATTGCAGATTTTGCAGATTGCCCTGCTTGCTATCCAGACAAAGCGAGGAACCTACAAGGAGTGAGCTCGTTCCATTTCGATTCGCGCTGGGCTTCAGGCGGACCTCGAAGAATGGAGCGAGGCACAAAGAAGTCGATGAGATTCTCTCTGTGGTATTCGATAGCGCTCTTGGCCAGGGCTAGCGAGAATATCAGGAACGCATCCTCCCCGACTCGAGAGCGAAGTTCGCCGGTCACTGCTCACCATCCGGGAAAAGCCTGTCCACACAGCTCGATGTGGGCGGCGGCCGCGCCACTGTGTATGCGTAGAAGACCGCAGAGCAGACGAAGAGCAGACTCGACAGCAGGGTCATGGCTGACGTCCAGGAAAGAGTCGAGCATCGATTTCGAGGCTGTTCTTGCGCCATGGTGGCCCTGCTTTGTCGTCGACGGTAAGAGGAATGGGCAAGCTACGCTGTTTTGTTTTGTTTTGTATTCTTTTGGTATTTTCTCTTTTCTTTTTTCTTCTCGTTTTCAGACAAAAACGTACCGTTTGATGGGAACAGACAAGCTCTCGAAAGCGGAAATGCCGTAGACCCTGAAAGCGGCTCCTTTGACTTCACTCTTCTTTGTGCTCTCTGTGTACTTTTGACCGGCTTTTCGGCACAGGCGATCGAGCATCCGAACAAGAGTTACACACGTAACTACATAGTACGTATATACATGTACCTCTCGTAAGTCCCGGCCTTGGTTTGTGGCCAATGCATGTACGGGCGATACTGTAACAGGAAGGTTGTGATGTGCTGCCGACCCGCAGCAGAATGCACCTGGTTTTGAGGGTGTGGACCCACAACCAACATGCATGTACGTGATCCTTTGTAGATGGCGAAGCCGAACATGGAAGAAGCCGATTGCGGAAGGGCATGCCATGCGGAGCACCTGCTGAAAGGACTGGATAATGATCTCTCCAGGTTATAGCAGAGACGGGTCACCTCGCTGACCTCTGCTGGCTGACACCCAATGTTTGGTTTTTTGGGGGGGTTTTTGGTTTTTCTTTTTTTCTTTTTGGTTCACCATCGAGCATCATGTCTCTGTACAGCGAGCCCAAAGACTACCACCGTCTCGAGGAGAGCCTCGACAGCGAGCATGACGGCTTTCTGTCCGAAGAGCAGGGCGCAGTCGACCGTTCGCGGTCGCGATTCTGCAGCTCGTGGCTCTTCCTAGCCGTCGTGTCCTGGCTGCTGACAGGGCTGCTGGGCATTGCCTATGTTCATGATCGGACCAGCCGCCTGGCGGACAGCTACGAGCACGGCTGGGCCACCGACTTTGGTAAGGGCTGCCCTGGTGCTGCTAGTACGCTGCTGGCACTACTACAGCAAGGAGTTGCCAGGGCTCCAGGTCGGCTGACGTTGTACCGCATCAGTGACGGCGCGCCAAGTCGTGAGCATCGAGAAGAAAACCTTCACGGGCGCGCCCGCCTTCCACGACGACGGCGAGGAGTACATTCCCCATGCAGACCCGGTCCGCTATGCCGGGCCGCCCAGCCCAGAGATTGATCTGAACTGGGAGAGGCTGATTGGAGGTATTTTTTTTTTTTTCCATGCCGTCCATGGCACGGCCCCGAGCGATGCACCGCTCTTCTGACCCGGCTCCGTGTGTGCACAGGACGCTATTTTCTGGTTACGGAAGACGAAGCCAAGGCAACATGGGGCCGCGACTACCAGGACTACTGGGAGGACCATCGTGGCGGCTACGTTGCCGGGTGCGTTGAGAGACCCCGACCCAAGCCAAGCCCGCTGCGGCAACGGACCAACCTGGATGTGGACTGACATGGGGGCTGAACAGACTGGACATTTTCCACACGCTGCATTGTCTGAACCTGATCCGCCGGCGACTCCATCCGGAATACTACATATCCACGCACGGCTCCCCAGAGAGCCATGCCTCCCACGACGGCACGTCCCGTCTGTTTCGAACACACCCTCTGTTTCCTACCGTAGTTCCTCCTGGCTCTGCCCACACTAACATCGTCTCGCAGACCACTGTCTCGAACAGATCCGGCAGTACCTGATGTGCGCAGGCGATCTGACGGTGCTGGGCACCAGGTTCTACCCCGGCCTCGGGGAGCACGGCCGCAATTACGTGCTGTCCGACGTGCCGCATACTTGCCGGAACTTTGACCGCATTCGCGAGTGGACCTGGGAGCGTTACAATGGCAGCACTGCTGTGCAGCCCGACCTGAGCAGGTCCAGAAGTCCGTGACCGCGGGTAAGGCAAACAGGGGTGTGTGGACGTGGAGCATGGGTCAGAGGTGGACGGGGGTGGGGATGGGGATGGGCCCGAAGTGTGTCTCCACGGTGCAAACTTCTCCAGCCTTTGGGGCCTCAGTTGCAACTACAATTGTTCTTATTTTGTGCGAGTGATGGACCCGTAATCTGTGGCTGTGTAGCTCCAGAAACGGCCCTCTAAAGAAAAGAAAAAAAGGATTCCTGTGGTCAAACTAATGCAGCTATGCCCCAAAGCAGCGAGCTGATGGCGGCATTTCCGTGCATGAGCCCTGTACTTGACGTGCATATGATCGACGACGAGGAGGCTGTTGGGTAACAGCAGGATTCCGACTCCCCGGCCAATCGATTTCATCCAACCGTATCTCACTCGTATCGTACACTGATGCTGGGGGGGTGTCAACATGGAGGGTAGCAAGGGGGCTGGCCTGGTCCTGTATCGGTTGAGCGGTATATAAAAGACGGACCACCCCGTTCAACCGAAGTTGCTCTTCCGAGGACCTCCCTACCCCTCCTGTTTGGAGAACGGATAGCTCTTGATATTCCACTTCCGTGAACTACCATTCCTATTCATACCCCCCCCCCCCCCCCCCCCCCCCCCCCTCCCTCGCCCTCCGTGTAGCCAAGTACTCGTACGGAAATCCCTTTTGCCATGGGGAGCACAGCCGAGGCATTCGCCATCAAGGAGCCCATCCGCTTCGACAGGACGCCCCAGGCGATCCAGGACGATGCCCGGACGCTGGTGCGCAACGCACAGGCGGCCTGGGACGCCGTCGTGGCCAGCGTGCCGACGCCCGAGGCGGCGACGTTTGCCAACACGATCGAGCCCATCATCCAGGAGGAGAACGTGCGCCACGAGACGCGGACGGTGCTGCGCTTCAGCGCCAGCACATCGCCCCACGCGGCGACGCGCGACGCCGCCAACGTGGCCATCAACATCATGAACGACGACGAGGTGGACCGGTTCTCGCGGCAGGACGTGTTTGAGCGGGTGGACGTGGTCTTCCGCCAGGAGGAGGAGGCGCAGAAGCAGCAGAAGAAGCAGACGAACAAGACGAACAACAACAACAACACGGCGCAGAGCGGACTCGACCCCCAGGCCGCCCACTACCTCCGCAAGCTGCACCAAAAGTTCCAGCTCAACGGCTGCAGCATCGCCTCGCCCGCGGCGCGCGAGGTCTTCAAGGCCAAGAAGAAGCAGCTCCAGGAGGCGGTCCGCGAAGCCCAGAGCAACATGGCCGCCGAGGCCACCGGCCTGTGGCTGACCCCGGACGAGCTCGAGGGGGTGCACGCGCCGTTTCTGGCGCGGCTCCAGGGTCGGGCGGACAAGGACGGCGAGGACCGCGAGCACGACGGCGCCCTGTGGCTGCCGACCAAGCTGCCCTTCAGCCAGCCCGTCATGAGCAACGCGCGGCGGGCGAGCACGCGCAAGCGCGTCTACTACGCCGTCGTCAACCGCATGCCCGCCAACGAGCCGCTGTTCCGCCAGACGGTGCTGCTGCGCGACGAGCTGGCCCGCATGCTCGGCTACCCGCACCACGCCGCCCTCAAGGCCTCCCTCAACATGATCGGCTCCGTCGCGGCGCTGGACCGGCTGCTGGCCGAGATCAAGGAGCCGCTGCAGCGCCTGGCCCGGCGACAGGCGGCCGAGGCCCTCCAGCTGAAGCAGGCGGATCGGCGCGCGAGAAAGGCCGAAGCCGACCAAGCCGACCAAGTCGACCAAGCCGACCAAGCCGACCGAGAAGCCGACAAGGTCTTCTTCTGGGACTCGCTGTACCTCCTGAAAAAGGGCGTCGACCAGAAGCGGTCCGCCGACGGGCGTCTGGACGGCACGGCCGTGCCCGAGTACTTTGAGCTGCACACGACGCTGCAGCGGCTGCTGCAGCTGTTTGCGCACCTCTTTGGCGCCCGGCTGGTGCCCGTCGACACGTCGGCGGCGCCGCCCGACACGCCGGGCGCGCTGACCTGGCACGAGACGGTGCAGATGTACGCGGCGTGGAACGTGGACGGCGTGGACGGGGGCGGCGAAACGCCGCGTCCGCCGCAGTTCCTCGGCTACGCCTACCTGGACCTGTTTACGCGCGACGGCAAGTGGACGCACGCGGGCCACCTGTCGCTGCAGCAGGGCTACGACCGGCCGCCGTCATCATCGTCGTCGTCGCCGTCGTCGTCATCAGGCGGCTCGCGCTACTACCCGTCGTCGGCGCTGGTCATGAACTACATCCGGCCCACCGCCGGCAAGCCGACGCTGCTCGGCCTCGACGGCGTGCGCAAGCTGTTCCACGAGATGGGCCACATGTTCCACGGGCTGTTTGCGCACGCGCGCTATGCCGCCCTGCACCGCGTGCAGGGCGACTTTGTCGAGACGCCGAGCCTGATGCTGGAGCAGTTCTTCTGGCAGCCGCGGCACATCCGCGACGTGTCGTGGCACTACGCGCACATCAGCCCCGCGATGGAGGCTGCGTGGAGGGCGAGCGAGAGGGACAAGGCGAGCCAAGAGAACCTAGAGCAGCCAGAAACCCCAGAAACCCCAGAAAACTTGCCACCGCCGCAGCTCTCGCAGGAACAGGCCGAGCTGCTCGCCAGCTCCAACACCGGCCAGAACGTGCGCACGCAGATCAAAGAGCTCTTCTTCACCACCTACGACCAGCGGGTGCACCGCCCGGACCGGCACGAGGACCTCGAGGCCCTCAACCTGACCGAGCTGTTCAACCGCACGCGTGCCGAGATCCACCAGCTGCATGGCGGCGAGGCTCTCGGCGAGGGCTGGGAATGGGGCCACGGCCAGGCTGTCTTCCGCAATGTGATGAATGGCTATGACGCGGAATACTACAGCTACATTCTGTGAGTGGATAGGGGTTTTGTCTTATTTTTGTCTTTTCTCTTTCTGTTTCCTCCTCTTTGATTTTTTTTTTTTTTTTGCTTTTTTGCCTTTCCATTTCCGCTTCTTCTTTTTTCCTTTTTTCATCTTCGTTTCCCCTCTCCAGCTAACACGTTCAAGGGGCCGTATATTTGCACTGGACATCTTTGAAGTGGAGCTCAAAAAGGACACAATGAACCGGGACGCAGGCCGGCGGTACCGCGACATGGTGCTCTGCAAGGGCGGAAGCCAGCCGGAGATGAAGACGCTCACGGACTACCTAGGCCGTGCGCCAAGCACGAAGCCGTACCTGGACTGGCTGGAGGCGTCATAACAGACCAGAATGGATGTTCGGGCAAGAGCAAGCTGAAAATGCATTGGTGTTCTTCGTCTTTGACGGCCATGTCGTTGAGGGGGGGCTCAGAGAAGTATGTCTCTGAAGGGAGTTTTCGTTTTGAAGCTTTCGTTTTGAAGAGTGTTTGTATGGAAAACATCGTGAAGTTGAAAACTTTGTCTTCACAAGACCCGTGGTTTTGGATTGACCCTCTCCACCCAGCAACCTTTGAGTTTGTTCTGAACTGCACGTAAATGGAGTGAATGAGGCTCTTGGCCGCCAGTAACGAGTTGCTACCAGTTCAGTTCTCAAGTAGGGCATGTGTAACCAAAGACTTGGTCACTAGTTAATAGACATAGTTGTCAGACAGCGCAAAGTAGGCGAGTTAGTTTCGTAGAAAAAGAACAAATAAACACATACACACGCACACACCCGCGCGCGCGCGAGAAAGTCAAACCGTTTGAATGCCTGCCTTTCCAAGCTCCAGTAGTTTATCATTACAAAAGGGTATCTATCTTCTACAACACCATCATTCCTCCACAGCTGTTCCCTTACGGCTCTGGTAGACCTAAGTGTCTTTCTTTGGAATCAATCTCTCAAATTGCCTTTAAATTGCCTTTTTTTTTTTCTCTCTTCTTTTCTCTCTCGGTGTTTTTCCGGCTTTTTTCAAGACAATCCGGCCGCAACCAGCTTCAGCACCTCCTCCGTGCCCAAGCTGGCGTTTTTCGGGTCCTTGGCCACCGCCTGCCAGTGCTCGCCGTGGCGCGGGTCGTTCTGGACGCACTTGGTCACCACCTCGGCCCGCTTGGCCGACGTGCCGTGCTGCTGCAGGAACCGGTAGTACCACGCCCACGAGTCGCCCTGGTCCGCGTCCAGCACCAGCGCCTTCTCGAACCAGTTCTGCGCCCGCTCCAGCTTGCGCTCGCCCCAAAAGATGCGCGCCACCGTCACAAACAGCTGCGCGTCGTTGTCCACCTGCTTGATCGCCTCCAGCGACAGCGGCTTGCGCTGCGTCCGCGGCTCCAGGAACCAGATCCGCTCGCTCCACAGCAGCCCGCTCTTGGGCATCTGCTTGAGCGCCGTCGCCATCAGCGTCTTGGCCTGCGCCAGGTTGCCCGCCCGCCGCTCCACCCGCACCAGCTCGCACCACAGCTCCGGCGACTTGGGCACCGCCTGGCGCGCCCGGTCCAGCACGCTGCGCGCCTTCACCACCGCGCCCGCGCCCTCTTCCAGCCGCGCAAACAGCAGCCACAGCGCCACCGACCCCGGCACCGCCTTCACGCCCGTGCTGTACGCCTCGCGCGCCTGCGGCACCCGGCCCAGGTCCTGGTAGATCTGGCCCTTCATCATCCACAGCTTGGCCGCGCCCGGGAACAGCTGCAGCGCCTCCTGCACCAGCTCCAGCGCCGCCTCGTTGTTGCCCAGCTGCCGCTCAAAGGCCACGCTGCGCATCCACACCCGGTCCGTCGGCGCGTTCTGCCGCGCCGTCGCCAGCAGCTGCCGCGCCTGGTCCGGAAACCCGTGCTCCGCCTCCAGCTTGACCGCCGCCAGCCAAATGTCCTCGTTGTTCGGGTTCTGCTTGAAGGCCCGCCCCAGCACCCGCCGCGCCTCGTCCAGCTTGCCCGCCACCAGCCACTCCTTGGCCAGCATCATCCAGAGCACCTCGCTGTGCGGGCAGGCCTCGACCGCGCGCTCGAGCACCTGGAACAGCTTCTCCTTTGAGCCGTGGCTGCGCTCGAGGTCGACCGCGGCCAGCCAGAGCGTGCGGCTGTTGACAAACACGCCGAGGGCGCAGCGGTACATGGCGCGCGCCGTCTCGTACCGGCCGCGGTTGATGCTCTCGCGCGCGTCCTCCATCCAGATGTCCTTGCGGTTGTCGTCCTCGTCGAGGCCCCAGCCGATGGTCTCGCGCACAATGTTGCCGCAGGTGATCACGGCGCCCTCCTCCTCGCACTTTTCCGCCTCGGCGATCCACTCCTCGCGCTTGGGCATGGCCGACTCCTTGACCAGCGCCATCACCGCGCTCTTCATCACGTTGCCCTTGGCGTTGGCGCCGTCCAGCTGCTCCTGCAGCCGCGCCGCCGCAATCCAGATCTCGTGCGACGTCGGCACCGCCTTGCGCGCCTTGTTGAGCACAATCTTGGCGTTCTTGGGCGTCTCGAGGCGCGCCAGCGCGAGCCACAGGTCGATGGACGCCGGGATGAGCTCCGTGGCCTTGGCCAGCAGCATCCGCGCGTTCTCCGGGTCTTCCTCGAGATTCACAGCCTCCTTCCAGAGCGCCTCCGACTCGGGAATGTGGTCCAGCGCCCGCCGCACCACGCGCTTCTTGGACTGCGGGTCCGTCTCCAGCTTCATCGCCTCGATCCACAGCCGCACCGACTGCCGGTTCGCCTTGATGGCCTCGGCCGCAATCACCTTGGCGTTGCGGCCCTCGTTCAGCCGGATGTTCTCCAGCCACACGTCCTCGCTCCGCGGACACTGCATGCACCCGCGCGCGATCACGTTGCGCGCCGCCACCACCTTGCCCGCCAGCTCTTCCACGCGCGCCGCCGCAATCCAGCCCGGCCCGCTGGTCGGGTTCGATTCCACCGCGGACTTGAGCAGCTTGCGCGCAAAGTCCACGTCGCTGACGCTGACCTTCTCGGCCGACTCCAGCTTGTTCAGCGACGTGATGTACCCCTTGGGGTCCACGCTTGTCGAGGTGCCGATCACCGAGCTCGTCCCGCTGCTGTGAGACGCCTGGTCCAGGTGCGCCTGGAGCACCTTGTCGCGCGCCGCGCCGATCTTGGCAAAGTTGGTCATCGTGCCGTCCTTGGCTTCCGACGTGGCCGCGCCGTCTTCTGCGACCGACGTGCCCAGCTCGCCGGCGTCGCGTGCCGCCGCCAGCACCGTGTCGGGCACAGCATAGAACCGCTGTCGCTGCGCCTGCCGGTTGCGCTTGGTCTTGCCGGTCATGTCTTTGACGTCGGGCAGGTTGAGCCACTCGTCTTCGGTGACGGTGCCGAGAGCGCGCTTGAGATCGGCAAACTGCGCCTCGACCTTGGGGTTCTGTCGCTCGTATTCGTCTTGCTCTTCTTTTTCTCGAGCTTCCCTGTTGAAAACCAAACAAAACCAAAAAAGGTCAGGAGTATTATGGTTGGTCATCTGTCCATCTATGCACAATAACGATAAATCACTTGCTTGCAAGGCGAAAGGAAACGGGGGACTAGGATGAAGAAAAGAAAAAAAAAAAGAAAAAAAGAAAAGAAAAACACGCTGGGAGACATCACTGACCTTTGCCTTTTTCGCCGCATGGCCATCCGCTCATCGACCTGCTGCCAGATCCGGTCCGCCTCCTCGTCGTCCTTCTCGTATATGCCGCCGGCAAACAGGCCGAACTCGTTGTCTGGGTCCTGGTACCGCCCTTCGCCGTCGCCGTCGTCGCCCTTGTTGTCGCCTCCCGCTGCCTTGTCCTGAAGTTGCTGCGACCGCTTGGCAATCGCAGCCTTCATCTGCTCGTCCGTCGGTCCGCCATGAGCAGGACCCAGATCCGACCGGGTCACGAAGCTCGTCGCGCCACGGCCGACGCCGGCAACATAGTTTTCCGGCGCCTTTTGGTTGAGGAAGTCGGGGAAGCTGGCCATCGTAGCTGTTCCTTTTTGCAACGTTGTTTTTGCACGTCCAGAGACCCGACTCCGTTTGCCTGTGGAAGTTGTTCTGGCATTTGGTATTCATTTGGTGCATACGAGCTCTGTTGGTGCATTTTTATTTCCGAGAGAGGACTAGTTTCTTTGGCCTGCAAGCTATTATTTTTGACTGGTCGTCACGTGCACGGTCAACTCAAAAGTGGCGCGGCCCCAACTGTTTGCCGGCGACATACGACTCAAACAAAGCTCTCTTCCTAGACACTTGATTCGAGAGCGATTCTCTCAAAGACAATCTCTTGAAGAAATATTTACTGCCAGAACCATCTTCAAAACAAAGCTTTTTTTTAAAGATCAAGCTTCCTTTAAACACAAAACTCCTTTTCAAGACAAAGCTCTCTTTCATACTTTTTTTATTTTATTTTGTTTTCGTCTTCAGTTCTGTTTCTGCATTATATATTCCCCCGCCTTGATCATACCAACTCGTAGAAGATCCCATCTCTCTCTCTCGGACCAAGACCCTTATTTGCCGCCAAACCAGCTCGACCAGCTGCTCTTGCCCTTGGCCGTGGCGTCCTCAACCTTCTTATCGAAGGCATCGATCGACTTGTTAGCCTGCGCGGACGCGTCCTTAAAGACATCACGGGCACCGGATGATGCGCGGTTGTACTCCTCGGTAGCCTTGGCCAGCTAGGGGTGGCAGTAGAAGTTAGCAATTGTTCACGACAGATCGGCGAATAGAGGCCCCCAACGAGAAGCTCCAAGGGCGCCAGGTCAGTCATACCGCTGCATTCGCTTGGGCGTTCGCTTGGGCAGTGTACTTCTCGGCCTCAGTCTGCAGCTTGCTGCTGCTGGAAGTGGCCTTCTCGCGCGCGACTTGGAGGTCATCTGCCAAAATGTCTCAGTTAGTATTTGCAATGCCCCCTGCAGCGTGTGCTTCGAGTGCGCTTCCAAAGTGCTCGGGTGCGCTTCAAACTCACGCTCAAAATTCTTCTCGGCCACCTTGGCATCACCACCCGCTCCATACAGGTAGTAGCCCGCACCACCAGCCAGGGCAGCACCCAGAGCAAGGATCTTGCCGCGCGTCATTGTCGAGGATTAAACCGGATGGGTTGCGAGTAAAGCAATATAAGTGAGAAGCAAAGAAACGAAAGAAAATGGAAGATTCAGCGTTGCAAGCGACAGATGTATGTGTATGGTGCAGTTGCAGTTGCAAAGAAGGGGGGGAAAATGGAAAATCAGATCACGAGAAAGATCGGGCGATTGGTTTTCATGTTATACTACTGTGACCGGGAAGGGGCAAAAACGGCACGAGCGACACCAAGCAACGTGCGGCGTGTTATTCGTCCATTGGCAAATGCGGCACCCCTTCGCATGACCTGCATGCATAGCACAAGTGGCATTGTATCGTAAACTCTTTTCTCCCTGGGTAGCGCCCCTCATATGGGGACCCTGCCGAAAACAGAGAGCTGTGGTATTCGTGCTCCCATAGTCATGACGTAATATCGCCCTATAGCTGAGAAGAGGTGCTTTTTTTTCGATTTGGCGAGATGGGGCCTCCCGGGCGCACCTTCCTCAGACCACAATCCTGGATTCCTGGCTGGGTAGGCGCGAACGGGTCAAGCATTTTATGTACTCGTAGAGCTTGGGGGGCTCCTTTTCTGTTTTTCTACTTTGTCTGTGTTGCTGACTTAGCACAGCAAAGGAGAAAGCTGCCTGCACAAGAAAAAATGCGCCGCTCAAAAGTACTACAAAACCTTAACGAAGACACAGACATCCTTTCTGGAAAGCGGCCTGTCTTTCGTCAAGGTGCTCGCAGCACAAAAATCGTGCGAGTACGTAGTAACTAGTTGCATGCATGTGGTGGAGGGGTAGCAGGATCACCCTCTAGGCTGCTAGCGCCATTAATCGCCGAGGCCCCGCGCAGAATAGGGTTAGCTGCGGCGTGCAGGGATCACGCCTTCTACATAGTAGCAGATAGACGATTGGAAGGCGCTTGGAAGGCGCAGGAGACGACAGGCCAGAGGAGGACCAGCTTGGCCTGGGACAACAGCGGTGCCTCTGTGCATCCTACTAGCGGTGCCACACGTGTCTGTGCTGTAGCCAGGGCGAGCCAGGTGAGGATCATGGCCTCTGTGCATCTGTTTGGCTGGCCTGGTGTAACTTTGGCTTCTTGAGCTATTCTGGCCTGTTAGCACAAAGGTACTATGTAGCATCGCCTTTTAGAGCCCGCTTCTCGCCAGAGACGGCTGCAGTGGAGAGGCAGGCTTGGGCTGGAGCTCGGCCGGTCTCCAGGCGGTCTCGAAGCCACCGGCCAGCTTTTCCAGCCAAAGCTTTTGCCAGCCAGTGCGTCATTGGCCCCACAGCTCCAGCAAATAATTGGACACCTGCGAAACTCTTGCCTCGTTCAACTTGTGTCTTGCTCTGCCTTGGTACGAGTGGCTTGTTTTAATCTCGCGCCTGAGCTGGTCGACGCCATGCTTGTCTGGTGCACACCCTGACCGCCGTCTTCTCTGTTTGCTCGTCTTGTCCTTGTTTTCTTTTTTTCCTTCTTTGCCTGCAGACCTCTTGCTCCTCGTCTTCCTCGCTATGCTAGGCTGGCTTCTTCATCACAGCGATGCCCAAGATCCACAGGCCTCGCACCTCGCGTCGCGTGCGCCCTCTTAAAGACAGCGACTATGACCACGAGATCCACCTGGTCGATAACGGCGATGCAGTGAGCGACAGTGATGATGCTTTCGACTCCGAAGACGACGCGGGACCAAGCGATGCAGAGGAGAACGGAGCGACCGAAGCAAATGCCGATAATGCGAACGCGAACAACGATGGAGCGAACGATGCTGTTGTCGGCCGAGAAGAGAATGAACACGATAATGAGAACGAGAACGAATCCGACGGCTCCCAGAGCCCGCCGTTAATCACGACACAGTCCTTCGACCCGGCCGATTACCCGCATTCAGCTCCGCCTATCCGGCAGGTCCCAACGGGTGCAACGTTGGCATCAGAGACGGCCCCATCCACTGCTGCCTTGCTTTCCTCCACGTTCGGAAGAAATGCTGTAGACGAGCCCCCTCGCGGGCGCCGATCTGAGGATAGCAACCGTGCATCGAAGACGGCATCGGCGGCACGGGTCGCCCCAACAGGACGTGAGTTTCAAAAACCATCCAAACAAGACAAGAGATGGGGGCATACGAGAAAACATAACATGGCTAACCACACCTGTTTTCATTCCCCACACACAGACTTAGCACCGTATACCAGTGCACGTAACCCCGACTTGAGCGTCCGGGCCTCCCGACACGGTGGCCGTGCCTCCTTCCAGTCGGCCCGCTCCGAAGCCCAGTCCGCCATTGATATTCTCTATGAGAACGAACGGGGCGGGTTTCTGTGTGGCCTGCCCCTGTTTTCCGGGCGCGCGCTCGGTAACCTCGATCCGCCGAACTGGACGAATTACGCCCACAACCCCAGCCCAACCAACACCACCAATGCGCAAGTGCCTGACCCCAGCTGGGAGTGGGCCTGGCCTGAGTGGCGCATCAACCATGATAACGGCGCGGACGAGGACGGCTGGGAGTACTCGTTCATGTTTGCCAAATGCTTCTCGTGGCACGGACCCAACTGGTATGGGTCGTTTGTGCGCCGGCGGGCCTGGATTCGCAAGCGTGTGAAGAGGCCGACCAACATGGCCGCTGCAGTTGGCTTAAGACATACGGAAAGTGCCATGGACCCAAATCTGTTGAACCCCGATTACTTTACCATCTTGCCGACTGGCTCCATCCGCCGCTCCACTAGCCGTGCTAGCAGCAGCCGTGCCGTCAGTCGGGTGGGCAGCCGAGGTAGCACCGGTGCTGCGAGCCAAGGCCAAGCCTCTCGGTCTGGGATTGTCGGCCGTGGACGCGGTGACGAGGAGGCAGTTGCGGACGGGGACGATGGCGGCTTCGCAGTGCCCTCGGAGATTGACAACACGGATGTGCTCATGCAGATTCTGCGGACCGCGCGTATCGACCGCGAGAAGATTGAAGCCATGGACAACTTCCTCGAGCACTCTGGCGAGGACCTCGTACGGCTGCAAGACGTGATGCATGAAATCATGGCTTTGTTTGTCTTTCAGGCCTCAAGAAGGACGCTTCTGACACACCTGAAGAAGGCGTACAGCGCCGCCGTCGAGGAGAAGAAAAAGAAGGCCGAGGAGGGCGAGGCTGAAGAAGAAGAGGCAGTGCCGGGTGGAACAGAGGCTGGGAAGGAAAACAGGGCAGTGGACCAAGAGCCTACAACAACAACAACAACAACAACAACAGCAGCAGCAGCAGCAGCACCGGTTGACGAGAAAGGGAAGGGCAAAGCTGGAGACGAGTCGACACCAGAACCGGCACCAAAGCTGGATGCTTCCAAGACGGCGAACGGTTCGAGCACGAAGTACGTCACGGACGCTGCGACCGACCGAGACCATCTGCTGCAGGCGCTCGGGCGCCGCGTCGGCTACCTGGCGGCGGCGGTCCACCATGCGGACGAGGAGGTGCGCCGTCTAGAATACTGGAGCGACGTCAGGGCCATGGCCAAGGCTGATGCTTTGGGCGGACCAAGTGGCGGACCAAGTGGCGGACCGGGTGGAGCCGCCGGGACAGCACAAGGGACATGACACGCCGCACATACTGTGATTTACTAGCGACCTGGGATTCTTTTGCTCTTTTGCTGTTTTGCTGTTTTGCTGTTTTTTCCCTTTTTTTGTTCTCTTTTGTGTGTTGTTGTGTGTTTTCATGCGACTGACGGTTGGGGGCGTTTTTGCTCATTGCATAGGCTGCTGGGGTCGGTTACTGTCTTTTGTTGGTAGCGAAAAGAAAATGGCATTGGGAGCTGCGAAGCATGGACAGCAAAGCTATTGCAGCATGGCAACAGAAAGACCAGAGTCTGCATATACCCATTACATTACATCGAGACATAAATTTGGTCTTCTACAAGCTTGCCTTCCTGTGCGATTCGTGACGTGAATGAACCTCACTTATAGGCGGAATTTCGATTTCCCGGGTCTTTTGGCCGTTCTTATCGATAAGCTTGTAGCGAGCAGCGACGCGACAAATTTCGGCGCCGATTGAACGAAACCGTCCACCACGAAAATCTTGCCTCCCGACAAAGGCGACCACACACACAACGACACGACCCCTGGCAGTGCTTCCCCATTTGCCGAACAGCCGCTCCTCGCTTGTCTCGAGCCATGCGTATGGCCTCCGTATAGCTCCCCCGAATGCGCATCAATGCCACCGGGACTGCACCGAACATGGCGGTGCGCCCGCCCGTCTTCGCCCGTCGTCCGCCTCCATAGTGGCCCAGCGTCGAGGACGACAGCAGCGAGACCGCCATCCGCCCTGCTCGCCGCGCGGACGATCCGACCGGCTGGCCGCCGCCACGCCGCCGCCGGCCTCGCGTTCCCCTACACGACGACCGCCCTGCGCCAGAGCAGCAGCACCAGCAGCAGCACCAGCAGCGCCGCCGCCCAGCAGCCCGATGTCGTCTCGTGGGCGACGCTGGAAAGGCGTGACGCGGAGGAGAGCAGGCGGCAGGCAGCCGCAGCGGCCGCGCAGGCGCAGAGCGACAAGGAAGGGGGCCGCTCTGCCTCGTCTCCCTCGTCTCCGGACAATGTCTCCCCCGGCGCCGTCCTGATCGACAGCCTCGACCGCGACCCCGTGCGCTACCCGCGCGGCGTCTCCCGCGATGCCTCGGCTCTGTCCGCCCTCGTCGAGCCGGTCGTGGACTACCCCCACCAGAAGGAGCGCTTCCGCAGCCGCCAGCGGCACCGCGACTCCGTCGTGCGCCAGGCGCGTCTGGAAGCCATCCGGCAGACGCAGCTGCGGCGGCTGCCGGACTGGCGGGTGATCTTGCAGATGCTGTCCTCCTGCACGCCCGCGCAGTCGGACCCGGCCGCCTCGTCCTCCTCGTCGACACGCCTGTCGCCGCGGGCGCTCCTCGACCCGTCCGTCACGGCGTCGAACCTCTCGGGCGGCCGCCATCCGCGGGGGCTGGCCTTGTCGACCGCGCCGTCCCCCTTTTCGTCTTGTGCCCCGGCGCAGTGGCACCGCGACGCCGTCTCGTTTTCGATCCCCCACGGCAGCCCGACCCTCGACGAGCTTTTGCACAGCGTGGACTTTAGCCTGTGGGCCATCAGCGGCCGTACCGACAGCTTTCTGAAGCTGTACCGTCGCGCTGGCCCCGTAGCAGGCGCAGCCGCACAGGAGGAGGCCGGCAGAGACAGCGCCGCCGACAAGTCTTGGCTGCTGACCCTCTCGGGCACGGGGCTGGCTGTGGACCGGGCAGCCGAGGAGGTCCAGCGCTATTTCAAGGATGCCGTCGTCGTCATGGAGAAACCCGACGCAAGTACTGTGGTGCCCCTGGACCGCGACACGCGTGGAAATCTGCGGGATTCATCCGGACGGCCAGCGGACAGGATATCCTCGTCCTCCTCACCGCCGCCACCAGCAGGAGCTCCGTCTTCTTCCACACCGGGCCCGCTGCCCACACCAAGCAACGAAGTTGCTACACAACCAGAACCAGGCCCAGAGCCGCAGCAGACGCAGCAGACGCAGCAGACGCACGAGAAGTGGTGGACGGTCTCGACCTCCCACTTTATCAACGACTTGCGCCGACGCAGCGACCCCGTGTTCATGCCGTACGTCCTGCAGCACAGCGCCTACGACATCCCGCGGCCGACCGAGTGGACGCCGCACTCGTTTGAGCGCTACGTGGCGGCCCTGACCAACGGCCGTCTGCCGCCGCATCTGGCCGGCAAGCTCTACCACAAGGGGCCGCAGCAGCCGCAGCAGTCCTTCACGTCCGACGCGCTCGGCACCACGGTGCCCACCAACAACACCCAGGTGCCCAACAGCCACGACCGCGCCGTGATCAGCCTCTTGCACAACGTCTTCCACGAAGAGGCCGCCCGGCCGGCCCTCTCCACCGCCGCCTTCAACCGCGCGCTCGCGTTCATGTGCCTGCGCGGCGAGACCCACCGGCCCGACTCGCGCGCCCTCTTTGTGCGCATGGAGATGTTTGGCCTCCCGTTCGACACGGAGTCGTTCAACATCATGCTCGAGTCGCAGGTCAAGATACAGGACCTGCGCAACTTTGGCAACTTTGTCAAGCTGATGGAGGACAAGGGCCAGGTGCCCGACCGCCAGACCTGGCTGCTGTTTCTGCGCATGTTCCCCAGCGAGCAGGTCAAGCGCCACATCCTGCACGCCATGCACGCGCGGGGCCTGCTCGACAACGTGGCCGCCGTGCGCCGGGTGGCCGAGCTGATGGCCGTCCACGATGCCGAGAGTGCCGTCCTGGAAGAGGAAGAGGCCCGGGCGCAATCGGAGGCTCAGTCGCCGTCCGAGTCGCCGTCCGAGTCGCCGTCCGAGTCGCAGGTGCAGGTGCAGCCAGAGGGCGACTTTGTCGACAGGTTCCTGGCCAAGCAGGCTGCACGGTACAGCGGCCCGACCTGGCTGACGCGCAACGCGGCGAACAGCGTGCTGGAGATCTGGGGCCGCTACGGGCGCTTCGCCGAGTGCATGCGGCTGATCGAGTACATGCAGCAGCAGCAGCATCCCGGCATCGGCCTGATCGACACAATCACGTTCAACGTCGTGCTGACCCACTGCAAAGTGCAGTATTCCCTGCGGCATGCGCTGGACGTGATCGAGATGATGGACCGGTCGCCGCCGTCGGTGATCAAGAAGCCGACGGTCGACGTCCGCGACACAGCCGGAGGGGACCGGAGAGGAGGCTATAGAATCCATCGAGGAAACTACATAGGAGGCAATGGAGGAGAAGACGGCAAGGAAGACGGCAAGGAAGACGGCGGAGGAGACCGCGTCTCTGGCTTGACCATCCATCCGCCCCACCACGTCGTCCGCGGGGCCCCCAAGCCCAGCAGCGTCACGTACCAGCTGCTGTTCGACCTCGCCTGGCACCGTCGTCTGCCGCACGTGCTGAGCGTTGTGTGGTTCTACGCCTCCGTCACGCAGCTGACAAGTTACTGGATGCGTGTGCGGGCGTCGCAGCTCTTGATGGGCGGGTTTGATGCCAAACGACGGGGCGCAAACAGCAACAACAGCAACAGCAACAGCAACAGCAACAGCAGCAGCAGCAGCAACAACAACAGCAGCAACAACAACAACAACAACAACAACGCGATCACCAGCAACACCAGCAACACCGACATCACCGGCAACAACAGCATCACCAGCAACAACAACAGCATCGGCAGCAACACCAGCAACCGGATGATCAAGTCGATGCCGCCGGCTGCCTTGCCGAGCATGACGGCACCCTTGGCGCGGGTGGTGCGCTGGACGTACAACAACGACACCCCCCCCTCCTCTGAGGGGTCCTCCAAGCGGACGACGGGCACGCCTTCTCCGTCCTCGTCCCCCACCATCGCCCACATGGGCAACCTGGCCAGCGACGCCATTGCCAGGGAGTTTGATGGGTGGGAGCCCGTTGAGCCGCTGAGCTATGCTCTGCGCGAGGCCATGAGCCGAGACAATGCGCTGATACAGGCGCGCCACGCCCAGAGCCAGGCCCAGGCCCGGGCCCAGGGCCCAGGAGACCAGGACCACCGGCATGCGCACCCACAACAACCACAACAACCCATCCGCATCCGCATGCTGCGCAAACCCAACAAGAGGCATCCGCAGTCGGGACCGTCTCCCCCAGCAGGCGACGTCGAAGAAGAGGACAGCACCCGCACAGGACTCGAGGAGCGCTTCATGGAAATTCACGTGGACCAGCTGCCCGAACCTAGAGTGTGGCACCAGCCAGAGAGGGAAGCAGCCGCAGCCAGACGAGCAAAGCGGCAACAGGCAGAAGGGGGAGAAAACAAGCCAACAGGTCAAGCGTGAAAGCGGGAAAAATAAAAAAAGTTAAGCAAGCAAGCAAGCGGCCATGTGTATACTCGCAAGCACATACGTACACACACACGCGCGCGCACACACATCACATCACATATACATGCACATGTAAGATATATGAACATCCCACATAGAGACGACATACACATTGCATATAGATGAGGGAAGGAGCGAAATTCGGAAGGAGCAAAGGACGGCCAGATCTACCCTTTGTATTTTTATATACTAAGAAAACAAAACCCCTACATGTAACAACAAGATCAACAAAAGAAAGCATTGCATTTTCATATGCCTGTATGCTCACACAGCACACTAGAAAGGATATCAAACTCGAGAAAAGGTAGAAAATGGGGTTTCGTTTGGTCTAATTTTGGAAGATAGCCTGCCTCCCCGACAACAATCGAATCCACGCTCACGCAAGACTGGGAGAGAAAGAGAGATGATAATGCCCCTGCGCCGTTTGTTCTGCTTTTGTGTCTGCGGTGGTTCCTTCCGTGTATAAGTCTGTTTAGGTCTGTTCTTGCACCCCGTTTGTCCTCCCGCTTCGCCCATCAACCGCTTCTCTCGTTGGATTCTCGGTCTCCGTGGTTATTTTATTGTCTCACACTAAAGTTTTGTTGTCCCCAATTCTTTTCCTCGTGTTCGTACTCGGCTTTGTACTCCTCCACGTCTCCAGTTACTGGTCCGGTCAGTGGGCTGTGTCAGTGGATACTTGAAGGCGAGAAGCAGCACGTCACCCCTATGCCGACAGAAACAAAAACCACAAATGTAAAGGCTTAAGGTATGTCTTATATGCGACTTGGTATGTGCAAATGGAAAACCGAGAGAAAAAAAAACGAGAAGAAGGCAAAGATGCAGACACAGCCGGCTTCGGTGGGTGGGTGGGCGTTGATGAAACCGGAAGAATAAAGATGACTGAGAAGAGGAGGCAGAGGAGTGAGTCAAGAAGAAAAGGCGGGCAGCAAAGAAGAAGACGGCAGAAGAAACGGCAAATCTGATGAGTCGATATATGATCGCGAAACAATGAAGACCCGAGAAAGCAAAACGAAGAAGAAAACGAAGAACAAAAGAAGAAGAAAAATGGGATACAGATATGGTGCAAGACCAAAAGCATTTCGTGCCTCTCTCTAGCCATCAACCTCCTCCTCCCCCTCCTTCCCAGTCAAGCACGACAGGCAAACCAGCCCTTCCGTCCGTTCTCCTAGCACAAAAAAGCTCGTCGTCACACAAAAAAGTAGCAGAACGCGGCAGAAACAAAGAGACAGGTTTGTTAAAAAAAAAACAAGCAAGGTCGTGTCATCCGGCATCCCTTCCACGTCTTGTCATGATCAGGAATCCTTTGCAGGCGTCGCGGTCTGCTTTTCAGCCTCTGTCGTCTCGGCGCTAGCCGCTGGCCGGATAGTGGCCTCCGTGGTGGAAGAAGCTGCTGCACTCTTGTCCTCGGCCTCTTTGGCCGGTTCTTTGATCTCGTCCTTCGCGGCCGACTTGGGCTCCTCATCGTCATCCAGCTCCTCGACAACGCCCTTTTTGAAGCCTCCCTTCTCATCATCGGAAGTGGACGCCTTGGAGACTTGGCTGTCCAGGTCCTTGTCCTCCCGGTCAAACATCTCTGTGTCGTCAGAGTCCGTCAGAACCTCCGAGCCGTCACCCAAAAATATTATTCTCCCTCGGTAACCGCCAATGCCAAAGGACTGTGATCTGTGATCGGTCTCGACGTCGTAGCCACTGTCGCTATCGTCAAAGTTGTGGTGCACGCCCGGGCCACGGAACTCGGCTTCGACAGCACGTCAGAACAAGCGGACAAGAACAAGAGGACATGCGGGGCCTTTTAAAAGGAGACAAGAGAAGACCTACCGTACTCAGGAGGAGCACAAGGACCGTCGCCGTTGGCGACCCTCCGGGCAATCTCCTCGTACCATTCCTCCTTGGTCCGACCGCGGAGGAGTCCGACCACCATCATGGTCATGTTATCACAGCCAACACCGCCAGTCTCCGAGTTGGATGCCAGGCAGTTGTCCATCATGTTTTCGCAGATCTTGTCCAAATCCTGCTTGGCGGCAACGCCTCGCCGGACGAATTCGACGACAGCCTGCGATGATTGGCAGTCCCAGATACCTAGTGCAGCGGATATAAATCAGTATCATGACCACATCAATGAGCAGAGTGCTGAATGAGCATAAGAGTGTAGCATACCGTCGCAGGCGATGACAAGGAACTCGTCGTTGTCGCCCAGGTCGTGGACAGTGACGTCGGGGTAAGCTGTGACAATCTGCTGCTCGGGTGAGAGCTCGGCGCTTTTCTTGAATTCAAAGTCGCCGATGGCACGCGACAGAGCAAGGTTGCCGTTCACTCGACCGAAGTCGACGAAGCCACCAGCCGCCGTGATCCGCGCTTTCTCGACTGTTACACAAAACACGTCAGAATCTCGTGACACGTAGACAATAGGCATCAGCAGTGGTAAACGATTGGGATAGACCTACTGTCGTTCTGCGGCTTGTGGTCAAACGAAAGCGGTTTCGCGCGTCCCTTGACGCCCAACACACTTCTGGAGTCACCGGCATTGGCCTGCAAGGCGGAGTTTAGGGAATGGTTAGTTTCCGGGAAGCAAAGGCCGATGCAGGCAATGCGGGGGTTTATCAGCCGTGGACTCACGAGGTAGATCTTGTCGTCTGTGATGATGCCGACACATGCTGTGCAGCCTGAAACTTCCTCTTCGTACCGCGGGTCTGGATGGAACAAAGTTAGCATTTCCAGCATGGAATGGAATACTCTGCCACACCCCCCATGGATCCTTTTTCTTTTAGTCTTGACTCCAGCTCTGCTGACTCTGCTGGCCTTCTTCACCCTCCCCTTTCTTCTGTCTGTGAGAAGCCCGGTCCGAGAAAAGACAAGTTCCTCTCCGTTATCCTCTTCGTGTTCCTTGCCTGCTCTTGTTGTGCTCCTGTCCTCTCGCAGAAACCGCACATACCGTTGAGAATGGCGCGGTCGGTAGCAAGGAAGCCATCCTTGAGGGCCTGCTCGTAGTCGCCCTTTTTAAAGGCCTCTTGCTTGGTAATGATGTTGTGGATGTGCTCTCCAGCATACAACGCTACTTTGTCGCCTCCGTGGCCGTCAAATACACCAAAGAAACTGATTTTAGAGCCATGGCTCTTGGCCTCATCGGGGAGGTTCTCCAGCAGGTCCAGGACGGTGATGTGAGCGTCCTCCATGCTGATGCGCCAGCCCTGCATGGCCGAAACACCGTACAGAACGCGAGCATCCTCGCCCTTTTCCGACGCCTGTTCACATTGGCAACACGATTAGTCACAAAGACAGACGGACGTCTCGGGTTGGCGCAGAGATTGGAGAGGGGCAGAAATCGGAGGAGAATGTCGCCATGCTAGAAGTGGGAGAAGGTGGGAAGGAGGTGGGGACAGAGGATCAACTGTTGCATAGCAGACTCGTGGCAGACTCGTGGCAGACTCGTCGGGCTCTCCGCGTGCGCGGCGGACAGGGCGAGGCAGCAAACAGTAGTAGCGGCGTCAGAGCGCCGCATACAAAGTCTTGAGTCAAGTACGGGCCGGGTTGCAGAGAGAGGGGAACTGTTTTGCATAGGTGACGAGGTGGGGAGACACGAGAGAAACGGAGAGAAAAGACAGAGCGCGCGGGAACTGCCCCGGACTTTCGCACAAGCGGCATCGCCCGGGGCAAGACAAAGGCAGAGAAGGGCGAACGATGCAGAGCGGGCGTCTCTGGCAGCGCCAGGCGCCGAGGACAAGCAGCAGCACACGCAGCACAAGCAGCACAAGCAGCACAAGCAGCACACGCGGCACAAGCAGCACACGCGGCACCAGCAGCACACGCAGCACACGCAGCACACGCAGCACAAATGATTGACGTACCTTGTCGACGATCGGCTCGGAAAGTGTCTGACCCATGGCGACGACGCGTGATAAGGAGACGGAGACGGGTGAAAAAAAGAGGCTGCTGCTGCTGCCACGCGCGGGGTTTTCTCTGGCGGCAAGCGGCGAAAACAAGAGGACCCTGCGGGATTAGAAGGGCGCAGAAACCGGAGGAGACCGTTCGGAGACCGGGGTCGAGGAGGGAAGCAGGGCGGGCGAGCCGAGCGTCGGGGGCGGTGGGTGGGATGGTGGTGGGCCGGGGTGAGGCGGAGGAAGGGGTGCGGAATGGGTGAGGGCTGGATAGAGAGAGAGAAGTTGTGGAGTGGTGAATTTTGACGTCCCTTTTTTCGTCGACTATTTTTTTCTATTTTATTTTGGTGGTCGCTGGAGAGAGGGAGAAGAGATTTTTCTGCGGTTAACAATGACGTTGGGGTTTTGGGTGGCGGCTGCCTAGGCCGGATTGGCTGGGCTGTTAGCAGGGACAGATGGCGAGAGCGGGGTTGGGCAAGGCACTGCGCGTGGGTGTGGCCAGAACGGACGAGGCCGGGGGGTTGCCTGGCTGGTCAGTTTGGGGTCGGACAGAAGGCAGGAGCGCCAGACTGCGGGCAGCAGGGCAAGCCAGGCTAGCAGCGAAAATGGAATGGAACTCACGAGGAGGCACAGAGTCTGTCAGACGACAGGAGAGCAGCACAAATGGAGGGAAGAGAGCAAAGGAGCGGGCAAAAAAAAAAGGGAAGAAGCAAAAATAGGACCAGAGGCGCTGGCTGTGTGGTGCCCAAAACAGACGAGCAGTGAGCGAGGCAGCTGCGTTTTGCAGGCTGGCTATTCTGGGGCGGGTGGGCGCGTCGAGTGCACACGAGGCACGCGAGGTCTGTGGACTGAGGAAATTGGGACAGTCAGATAGCCGTTTGTTGCAGTTGGGTCGCGGGATGGCTCTGTAGTCGACGTTCGAGGCGGGCTTGCTGAGCCGGTCGAACGTTGAGCTGGACTAGGGAGCGGGTTTTGTGTGGATTGTCGTCGCACTGGCCTGGGTTGCTACCTTTGTCTCTCCAGCAGCGGTTCCGCGCGCTTGTGTGCTTCTTGTGTGCTTATCGGTCGAAATGCACTGCCGGTGGCACTCAATCGATGCGAGAAATCTCGTGAGAGTCTCCGACGAGGAATTGTTGGAGACTACAGTTGGCTGCTGGCTGGTGGCCGCTTTTCTGGGGTCGCGATGGCAGGCAAAAGGTCGTATTAGTGGGATCAGGCTTCGGAGATGTCTGCTCCACCGTGAGCAGGAAGGAAGGACAGGGCCTGTCGAGTTGGGGGCCAAGCGAGGGTGGAAAATGATGGCGAAAAAAGGCGTAGAAAGTCGGATTCTACAGAAGCACTGCAACGACAAATCCGAAAGACAAGTCCGAAAGACACATGGGCGAAAAAGGAAAAAAAAACTCGTTGAGGTCCGATGAGGCAAGAAGGACAGCGACCAAGCAGGAAGGCACGGCCAGGCGAGCAGCGCAGGAGGTCGCGTGTGCGTTGGGGTCGAGATAGCCAGATAGCCAGATAGCGCTGGGCGCGGGCATGGAGGGGGAGGGGCGTCTAGCCAGGGAAAGAGCGACGGGCGTTCGCAGCATAATAGCAGGAACAACAGGAGAAGCGACACAAAACGGGCAGAGCCGAGTCAGCCAAGTAGCGCTACCTGGGTTGGGCGGCGGGACATGGCCGTGTTTCAGGTACTGTATACTGCGACATCAACCTGGTCCAAGCTTCGAGTTGCAAAGGGAAAGCGCGCGGGGTCTTTTCCGACCTAGGGCAGCTCAGCTTCGTATGGCAGCCTGGCAGGTCGAAGAAGTTTAGCTACGGGCCATAGTTAGTATCAGAATGAAACAAAAAAGCTTCGCTTTGTTCCACCTGCACATTTTCCTTCTCCAGTTAAGCCGCACCCTCTCACTCAACGACACCGTCCAACCTCTGGGCGCCAATGACCTTCGCCCGCTGCAGGTTTAATTACTAGGATGGCCATGCTATTGTATAGCTGCATGTCAGATACGGCTGCATGGCCGGACTGATTCAAGAATCGGGCATGCCACAGCGCAGGTTGCCGCTGGGCTGACATACTGACTCCAATACGGCGCGCCAGGGGGCCGGAAGGCTCCCCGATAGGGTCATCTCACTGTGGTTTTCTTGGGGATACTGATCGCAGGGGTGTCTAAGTGATTAATAAGTCCACGGTGTACACTGTGTTCTGCTACTGTAGACATCAAACACACGCGCACTCCAGCCACACACTAATTTTATAGCGTAGCCCACTATAACCTCTTATAACCTCCCTGTAACCTTGCGCACATATTCAGCGTATGCTCAGCAGTGGTACAGGCTGCAGCAGTCTACTATGCTAACTTGCAGCGGTCTACCTCCTACAACCTCCTCATAACCTTGCGTATATGCTCAGCATATGCTCGAAACACAAAGAAGTGTTTAGCTGCGGAGCACATACTGAGCATATACGCAAGGTTGTAAGGAGGTTATAAGAGGCTATGCTGTAGACGGCTGTGACCTGTTTCGCTGAATAGTATATGTGCAGCAACTAACTATATACTGAGTATATACATAGGGTTAAGCAGGTTATAGCGGGTAGACCGCTGTAAATTAGTGCGTGGCTAGAGTGCGTGGCTGAATGCCTTTGTACTTTTTCACGAAGCACAGTATGCCAAGCCAAGGAAATTCGACACCCCCTGCGATGTGTATGCCCAGAAAAACGCTTCGGCGAGTGCTGGATCACGATAATAAACCCCACAGCAGCGCAACGACGCTGACACAAAGACCGGGCAGAATATATAGCTTGTGTCCACAGCCGTCCAGCTCGAGACAGGGAGCATGTACGGCAGAACTCCCTCCTCCCTCCACGTCTGCCTGCTCCCGTTTGCCTTTTGCCCTTGCGACTGACGGCCTGCGTGGCCAATTGACCTGCTGAGCTGGCTGCGTTGCTGCTTGCGTTGGCGTCGTCTACCCCAATTCTCACCATGCTGCCCGAGGCGTCCCGCGGTGGCGATAACGGCCGCCATCACGACGACGCGACAGACACGACGACGAAGCCCATGGGCCTTGGTGATGCAGGAGACGCAAGCATGGCCGATGATTCCAGAGACATCAAGAACGAGCCCCCAACAACTGCCGCGACACCGGCACCCGCCGGTCGCAGAGGCTCCAAGAAAGTGCGCTCGGGTTGCGTGACGTGCAAGTAAGCAACCACCCTCTCTGCCCACAAGCCCGCGCCCTAACGTGACACGTGGGACACATGGGACCAAGTGCGCCGAATGTGGACATTGTCCGGGCCTGGCACGCTCTAACCCCGTTTTCGCAGGAAGCGCAAAGTCAAATGCGACGAAGCCAAGCCGTTCTGTCTCCGCTGCACCAAGACCGGCCGCCAATGCGGCGGCTATCTCGACCTGGCCGCACTGGCCGCCAACCGTCGCCGGCGACGGCACATTGTCCCAGCAGGGTCGGTGGGGCCTGGGGAAGCCGGCGAAGCCGGGGGCGCCGCGCCAGGGAAGTCCCCAGACACGGCGACCGCTGGCCTGGTTTTGTCGTCAAAGCTGGGCGTGATTTCAGGCTGGACGGCGTCCGACGAGGAGCGGCGAGCCTTTGCCTTCTTCCAGGAGGTCACGGCGCCGAGCCTGGCCGGCGACCTGGACGCGCCCTTTTGGCGCATTCTCGTGATGCAGGTCTGCCACGCCGAGCGGGCAGTGCGCCATGCCGCCATGGCCGTCGGCGCCCTCCACGAGGCCTTCCTCAAGGCAGAGCCCATGGGTTTCTCTGCATCCGCGGCGACAACGCTGACGGGCAGTGACAGGGCTCACCAGGCGTTTGCCCTGCAGCAGTACAACACGGCCATCAGCTGTCTGCTGGAAGAGATGGGCAGCACATCAGGCCCGGACCAGGACGGCGACATCCCCCAGGGCGGGGGCAAAGAAGGAGGTGAAACAGCGAGCAGAAGCCCTGGCGATAGCAGCAGCAGCAGCAGCAGCAGCAGGGCCAACAGCCGCACCAACAGCACTTGCACCAGAAGCGGCCAGGCAGCCTCGGGCAGCCACGCCCCCTGGAGACGCCCTGTCGCGCCCCTGATGACGTGCATCCTCTTCGTCTGCATCGAGGTCATGCAGGGCAAGGACAAGGTCGCGCTCATCCACCTCGAGCAGGGCCGCCACATCCTCAGCCAGCTGGACCAAAGGCACCAGCGACGGGGAAACTCGCTCTCGTCACATTCGCACCTCCGGCCGCGCCAGCAGTCCCATCGCGACCCCAGAGACCGCATGCATCCAGAGCACACCGACCGCGCCGACCACACCGACCATCCCGACCCGGACGTCGCCGCCATCAAAAAATACCTCGCCCCCCTCTACACCCGCCTCAGCATGACCTCCTTTCTCTTCGGCGGCACTCCCGTGCCCATTCCAGCTTCGCTGCAGTGGCACCACCCAGACAGAAGCAGCACCGGCAGCAGTGGCTCCGCGACAACACCATTCGACTCCGTTCACTCTCTCCGCAGCGCTGTCCATGAGTGCATCGACAGCGTCCTCCGGTTCACTCAGAAAGCCCGCCCGGCGAAGTACGGAGCGGCCTGTGGAGCCGGCGTGCACGAGCACCTCGAGGCCGAACAGCACCAACTTCAGGCTCAGCTGGTGCAGCTGCATGTGGCTCTTTCGCTGTATCAGATGGGCCAGGCCGCGACGCCGGCGACGGCACCAGGAACGGAGAAACAGATGCTGCCGTGTTCTCGGTGGCAGACGCAGACAGCCACGCACCCCTTTGCAAACACCTCCACGAAGCTGCCTTTGTCCCTGCTGCAAATACACCTGTCCGTTGCCGAGATCTGGCTCGCCACGGCCATGGCCGCGTGTGAGATCGACTACGATGCCCACTTGGCCGCCTTTTCATCGATTGTGTCCTTGGCTGCGACGATTCTCGGGGCCGAACCCGGATTCTCGGCACCAAATGTAACGGAGTGGCAACCGGAGAAGACGGCGGGGAAGCAGGGGAAGCAGACGAGACAGGGGAAGCAGACCCACAAGACTGCCTCCACACTGGAGAACACCATGCTAGCCCAGCCCCAGCCGCAGAGGGCCGTCTTCACGCTCGAAACACACGTCCTGCCGGCACTCTACTATGTCGCCACCAAGTGCCGCCATCGGTTGGTGCGCCACGCCGCACTCGGATTGCTCATGAGCCATCGGGGTCGACGGGAGAATCTGTGGCGGGCGGATGTTCTGGGGGCGATTGCGGCACGACTCATCGAATTGGAGGAGACCGGCTTCGCGGGTGGGGCTGGAGCAGGGGGGGTGCAGCAGCAGCAGCAGCAGCAGACAAACTACACGGGGGGGACCATGGCCAACACCAACGTGAAGATGCCGGAACAGACCCCGAAGATGGCCAAGACGGAGCTGACCACGCCGATAGAGGCTATGCCAGCAGGCGAGCCCAGAGCGCTGCCCGCAGGGTCTATGCAAATCGGCAACGAGACACACCTCGCAAACAGGATGCACCTGGAGGACCACACGCCCTGGCACGGCCAGGGCCTTGCGTCGCCCCTGACTATGGACCCGGCCGCCTTGGCCATGCAGCGGGAAGAGGAGGATGCTGCTGCTGCTGCCGCTACCTCCGACGCAGCAGCGGCGGAGTGGGCCGACGAGTTGGCAGTAGGCCTTTCCCAATTTTGGCCGTCGGTGTTTGGCGAGAACGAGGCCGCCGGTGGTGAGGGAGACGGGGATCCGCCGGAAGACATTCCTGACATTCCTGGACGGGACGACAAAGGGGACAGCAAGGGCGATGAGGGCGATGGCAATGAGGACGAGGAGAGCGACGACTGCGACGACTGCGAAGACAGCATAGAGGACGACGAGGACCGCAATAAACAGGAACGAGGGGGCTCGGAAGACACGGAAGCTTCTGGGGACACGGGGAGGACGGGAGACACAGAAGAGAGCTACGAAAGGAGAGGGAGGTCGTCGCCGACGCCGCAGCGCCCCCTGCCGGCCCCGTACACCACCACCGAGTCGCCTTTTGGCGTGCCGGAGAAAGCACGCATCCACGCGGCCGTTATCGGCGCAGAGGAGGCTGGAGGCAGCTATGTGACAGTGTTCCGCAAGCCGCAGGGGCTAGACGGGCCGTGGAATGTGCAGACCGAATTTGTGCGGGTGGAGGTTGTGGAGCTAGGCATGTGAGGGCACCTCGCTTGGACGGTATTCTGGGGTATTTTTCTTTTGTCTCTTTTTTTTTTCTCGTTTTCTCTTTTCTTCTTTTCTCCTTTTTTTTTCTTGCGCACAAAAGTTTGCGTGGTATTTGGTCATTGACAAAAAGGTTTTACATGATACAAACGGTACGGCTTTCAAGCATTTCTTGGTTTACGGGACTGTGTTCCTATGTGTTTAGATCTTTTTTTTTTCCACTTTGGAGGATTTGACTTGCTATTCGGAACATACAAGTAGAAATAGAAAAGGATACAAAACGACAGGGGCAAAAAAAAAAAAAAAAGAGCAACTGGAAATTGGGGAAAGGGACATGGAACACGCAAGATGCTCCCTCTATACTAGTTATATATATAAGAATTTTCTTTTCGCTTCCCTCCTCGTCTCCTACACGACACATACATGATCCTTTCTGCCAATGCCCCCTCGGAGAGGAATGATGAAATTAAGTCAGGGGTTCAAATTTTTTTTTTCGTGTTTTCGGTGACTCCTCCTCCACTTCATATATTCGGCACACATATCCCAAAGCGAGCGAGGCCGTGTATTGCCAAGCTTCCTCTAGCGAACAGAAAGGGGAAATAAACAAACAAATCGAGGAAAAGAGAACAAGAAAACAAAAAGAAAAGAAAAGAAAAGGAAAAGCAATGGAAACAACTCATCACCGGCTCTAATAGACTGACGCCTACAAACAAACCCTAGACAAAGTGCAAGAACTGAGAGAGAAAAAAAAGAAAGAAAGGAAAGAAAAGGGGAAGACGGGGGAATACGGAAGGTGAGAACACGGAGAGAACAAAGAGGGTTTCGGGAAGGGGGGTGTTCCTCTACTCGCGCGAAATGTCACGGCCAAAGAGCTTCGACTTGAGCCAGTCGTTCAGCACCAGCAGACGGTTCCGGGCTAGAGAAGAGCAAA
This sequence comes from Raffaelea ambrosiae, assembly GCA_002778195.1. Classification (NCBI taxonomy): domain Eukaryota; kingdom Fungi; phylum Ascomycota; class Sordariomycetes; order Ophiostomatales; family Ophiostomataceae; genus Raffaelea; species Raffaelea ambrosiae. Next base: position 584,229 of record PCDI01000012.1, read on the forward strand.
AAGTTAGCAGTGTTCGAGATGGCATAGGGAGGCACAGGCACTCCCCAAAAGAAGAACGGGAAATGGACTTACTGCTAAACACCATGGAAAGGTAGGCGCTCCGCCAGAAGAGGAAGGTCAGGCTGCCGCCCGAGGCGACATTGCCGTTGAACCAGCTGACGTCGGCGACGGCCTTTTCGCTGCCAATGTACGCCAGGCTGCCCTGGTGGGAGTAGTGGAAGGGCTTGATGTCCTTGATGCGGCGCAGCTGGCGCTCGGCCTCCTCGATCTCCTTGCTGGCGGCGGCGGAGTCGGTGCCGGGGGCCAGGTTGAGCGACGAACTCAGGGTGGCAATGCGGTGCTCCAGCTCGGCGGTCTTGGCCATGTTGTTGAAGAGGCGGGCGAGGAAGTTGCCCTCCTGGGCGGCGACCTGGGCGGTGGGGGCGTAGCCGGCGACGGCGCAGTCGCCGACGGCCCAGATGTCGCGGGCGCCCTGGACGACCAGGTACTCGTTGACGGCGAGGCCGCGGCGGGAGTCCTTCTGGGCGGGGATGCGGCCCATCAGGTCGCGCACCAGGGGGCGCAGGGCGTTGCCGGTGGCCCAGACGAGCAGGCCGTAGGGGAACTGGACGCGGCCCTTGCTGCCGTCGGGCAGGGTCTGCTCGGCCTCGACGACCTTGTCGGTGACCTTTTTCACCATGGTCTTGGTGTGGATGGTGATCTCCTCCTCCTTGAAGGTGTTCTCGGTGTAGTCGATCAGCTGCTTGGAGAAGCTGGGCAGCACGTTGGGCAGGGCCTCGATCAGGGTGACGCGGAAGCGGTTGGCAATGTCCGGGATCAGCTTGCGGATGTCGTCCTCGAAGAAGTCGTGCAGCTCGCCGGCAAACTCGACGCCCGTGGGGCCGCCGCCGACCACGACCATGTGCAGCAGGCGGTCGATCTCCTCGGGCGTCTGGTCCTTGAAGGCGGCCGTCTCGACGCAGTCCATGATCTTCTTGCGGATCTGCTGCGCGTCGCCAATCTCCTTGAGGAAGCACGAATTGTCGCGCACGCCGGGGATGCCAAAGGTGGCGTTCTCGGCGCCGACGCCGACGACGAGCATGTCGTAGGGCACCTCGGTCTCGGCGGTGGCGCCGCGGACGTCGGAGCTGTCGCGGATCCTGACGATCTTGCGGTCGGGGTCGACGGAGCTGGCCTCGGCCTCGTAGTAGGTGACGGCGCCGTGCTTGGCGTGGCAGATGGAGCGGATGGGCTCCATGATGGACCGGTGCTCAATCAGGCCGGTGGTGCACGAGGGCAGCAGCGGGGTGAAGAGGAAGTAGTTGCGCGGCGAGATGACGACGACGTTGTACTGTTCGGTGTCGAGCTTCTTGAGCAGGGAGACAGAGCCCCAGCCGGTGCCTTGGAGGGAGGGGTGTGGATGTTAGTCAGAGCAATGGGAGAGGGGGGAGGGGGGACATTGAGAGAAAGGCCCGTTGAGGAGAAGACCAATTGAGAGAAAAAAGAAAAAGAAAAACAGAAAGACCCGTGGAGGAGATGAAAAGAGAGGCAAGAATCCAAGATCCGCAGCAAGAAACATAGGATCCAACACAAGCAGCGCAACAACGACAGCAAACCGGAAACAGAAGAAAAAGCATGGCAGACGCCCACTCACCCAAGATCACCAGCGTCTTCTTGTTCGGGTCCGGCGGCGTCCGGTGCGGATCCGAATGCGCCTCGACGTAGATGCTCACGCTCGTGTACAGCACACTGCCGATGAAGGACAGGTAGGTCAGGCGCCACAGCCAGAGCAGCGACCGGAAGCGCCGCTTCTTGGGCTTCGGGGTGGGCGAGGGGGACGAGGAGGAGGACGAGGAGGAGGAAGGCGCCTCGGAGGCATAGCTGCGGAAGGACTGGAGGCCGGCCAAGGTCGGCAGACGGGAAGCTGCTGCTGGGCGCGCAAGGCTGCTGCTGCTGCTGCGGATGGCAGCCAATGCCGATGTGCCGGGCCGGGCGAGGGCGCGCGCGGCGGTTGTGGAGGTTGTCGGGGAGGAGGACAGACACCGGAGCTGGCGCAACTGCACGAGGCGGTTCTGCTGGAGCTGCTGCTGGAGCTTTGCGCCGCGGACGGGCGCGCTGGCCAGACGGCCCAGGGCAGACGACACGGCCGCCATTGCTGTGTGTTGGATTCGCAGCGAAGCACAGCGATGGAAGGGGGGTGCGAAGGGGGGGGAAGGAACACAAGAAGAAAGGGATTCGGAAAAGAAAAAGAAAAGAAAAAAAAGAAGATACAGATAAGAATTGGGAGGGAGAGGGTTTGAGTCAAATACCAAAAAATAAAATCCCCAAATTTAAAATAAGAAAATCAGAGGGGGAAAGGACGGGCGAGCCCCAGAAAAAAAAGAGAGCACCAAAAAAAGAGCACCAGCTTTCGCTAGAGGTCGCAACTTTCCGCTAGGCGACTTTTCGCCGGGGACGGACTGCTGTCGCCCTGCCTAGGAAAAAAAAGGGAAGGGAAGGCGACTTTTTCCTCTTCTTCGCTCTTCAGCTTTTTTTTTTTGTTTTGTTTTTGCCAATTCTTCTAATTTTTTATCTCCTTTTCTTGTCTTGCCTTTTTCGGATCACTTTTGGCTCACTCCCGTCCGGTTGTCGCTTGCACAACAGAGTGAGGCAATTACAGGAAGAATCACAGGAGAACAGAGAAAGAATTGGAGAGGTATTAAAAGACGTCAGCAGAAGAACAAAAAAGATGATAATAGAGATGTGTAATGGCCCCCTGTATGCAGCATGCAGAGGCACAGAGTTGGAGAAGAGAGAAAAAGGTATGCCGGCGAATCGCACCTTCCCAGCTTACGGTGGAACTTTCCGCTGAGTCGCAGCAGTTATCTGCGAGATCGCTTTCCTATGTACCCCTACGGTGTATTTTTCCGTGCCTTCCTTTTTTTTCTTTTTTTTTTCCACTCTGAGTCGACCCCTGGAAACCCCCAGTTTTCCGCCGAATCCCCGAGTCTCGGTGCAACGGCCGTCCTCGAGAATGCCCTGCCCAGCCCTTTTCTGGGGGGCAACTCCGAGGTTCCCCCGCCTGCGTGCTTGCGACGGTTCCGCAGCTGTGCTTTGCTCGCCCGTTTTGGGAAGTACCGCGTCGCTACCCATAGTACATAGTACCCGCGCCTGGGATATCCCAAGGGACACTAGAGAGCTAAGCTAGGGCGGGATGGTGGTTGCTTCGTCACGCAGTTGCTCGTACTCTGCTAATTCTCCCCTTTCTCCCGCGGGCTAAAGCATCCAGCTCCAGTGAGCTCCCACACACACACACACACACACACACACACACACACATACACACTGTCCTGTTGAACCCGTTGAACCCCGTACCAGCAAACCTTTTTTTATTCTTCCATATGTGATTGATTCTTTTCTTTTTGTCTGTCCTGCTCTATAAAGCCGTGGTATTGTCCTCCCACCACGGAATCCATCCCGCTCGTTTTGTTTCATATCCTCGTTCTCTACATGTGTGTATGCCAGTCAAAAACGGCCCAATACGGCCCAGTACGCGCTCCCTACAACACAACACGCAAGGCACGTCTTTCGGTCATGTCGATCACGTCTCTGTATCACGTCTTTACGGTGTGCAACGGCCCATGAACCGCGGGTACAGGCACGCCTCTCTCACCGTCCACAGCTTCATCAGCCAGGCCAGGAAACGCTCTGCGCCCAGGCCGTAGCCGCCGTGCGGCGACGAGCCGTACTTGCGCTGGTCCAGATACCAGAAATAGCCCGCGGGGTCGATCTGCTCGCGCTTGTATGCCGCCAGCAGCTCCTCGTAGTCCCAGATACGCATGCTGCCGCCCACCACCTCGCCCACGCCGGGCATCAGCAGGTCGACCGACTCCGTCACGCGCTTGTCGTCATCCGCCTTTTGCATGTAGAAGGCCTTGATCTCGACGGGGAAGTGAGTCAGCAAGATCGGCCGGTTGATTTCGTCGGTCATTTGGCGCTCGGCAGCTTCGGCACTGTGTGTGGTGTTAGTGAGAATGCGTTGGAGAAGAGAGGATCAGCAAAGAAATTCGGGGAACTGGGTAGATTGGAAGAAGGGTGAAAGGGTGGGGTAGGGAGGGCGGAGAAGAAAACCCACATATCATCACCAAAGACATGGTCGTTGCCTTCAGTGTTCTTGATGCCTCTCTCGCGCAGCCAGTCAATGGCATCGGAATACCGCATGCGCAGGAACGGCGTCGCCGGCTTGACAAAGTCGGGGTTGTACTCCTTGATCTTGGCCGCCGCGATGGGGTCCTCGAAAATCAGGTCGATGACCCGGCAGACAATGTGCTCCAGGTGGTCTAGCAGGTCGGTGAACGTGATGAAGTCGAGCTCGGCCTCGACGTGGGAGTACTCGGAAAGCTGGGAAGAGTTAGAAGGGGAAACTTGGGAAGAGAACGGAGAGGGGTGAAAACGAGGAAGAGAAATGGAAAATCAAAGTAAACCGGAAAAGAAAAAAAAAATAAAACATAATGACAAAAACAAAAACAAAAAACATCAACCGGGAAAGAGAAGAAAGGAGACAAGGTATTTCTGCCGAGCTTACATGACGTCTCGTCAGCGACTTCTCCGCACGGAAGGACTTCTCAATGCAGTACACATCGCCCAGCGACGGCAGGACCGTCTCCAGGTACAGCTGGCTCGACTGCGTCAGGTAGGCCGTCTCGCCGTAGTACTCGAGCGAGAAGAGCGTGGCGCCGCCCTCGACCTGCGTCTGCACCAGCGCCGGCGGGCTGACCTTGGTGATCTGCAGCTCCTGGTACGCCTGGTGGAAGGCCGTCTCGAGCGCGCTGCGCACGTACATGACCGCGCTGGGCTTGTCCTGCCGCAGCGTCAGGTGCCGCAGGTTGAGCAGCGTCGTCGGGTCGGCGTCCACGGGCGCCATGTTGGTGAACGACTCGTCGCCGCCGGGGGCCTTGGCGATCACCCGGAAGAAGTCGGCGTGCAGCTCGCGGTCCAGCGGCGCGTGCAGGCCCGCCGGCACCTCCCACAGCTCGCCCACAATCTCGAGCGACGTCTCGCGCGTCAGCGTCAGCGCGTCGTGCGTCTTGGACAGCTGGCCCGACAGCAGGCACTGCATCAGGTCCAGCCCGCGCCGGATCGTCACAAAAATCAGAGCCCCCTGCTTGGCCACCCGGTGCACGCGGCCGGCCACGCGCACCCGCACCACGTTGGCGGAGTCGTCCTCTTTGGAGGTCCGCAGACGTCCTATGACCTTGGGGTCCGTCTCGCCCAGGGCAATCGTCTTGGCCGCCGGCAGGGCCGGGTCTTCGCTGATCTTGATGTTCTTGGCCTGCTCCAGGACCGCCTCGCGGGCCGCCGCCTCCTGGGCCTCCTTCTGCGCCCGCTGGGCGGCAGCGTCACGCTTCTTCTGCTGCGCGGCCGCATAGCTGACCGCCTTCTTCAGCGCTGCCTTGGCCGCCGGCTTGTAGCCGTCCTCCTCGTTCTTCTTGACCTGGTACTCGTTGTCCCCGCCATGCTGCAGATACGCACGGCCGAGCGTCAGGTACGGCGACGCCTCTGTGCCGGCCGTGTCGTCGGCGTCCACGCCTTTGGTTTCGTCAACGTATATGACGGCCATTTCTGATTGCTAGGGAAAGGAAACGCTTGTTCTGAACAAGGAAGGGGAGGAGGGGGGGAAAAAAGAGGTGTCAAAGTTGTCGTGTCCAGTACACCAGGCGGGGCGAGTTTGGCTGTCAAACAGGGCTTAAGAGATTTTGTATCGCATGTTCCTTATCGCCAACATGAGTCACCGTGTGGGTCACGTGTCCGGCACAGACCCTGGAATTAGCAGAGGGGCTAGAAGACGGGCAGGAGGGGCTGATAACGGTTTCAGAGAGCCCTCTCCTGTGTTCGAGGCTGGCGATCGCGCTGCACAGAGGCAAGAGCAACCTGCAGATGAGAAGTATGAGTCAACAGGTTCGATCCTTGCTCCGAGCAGTCAATTTCGGAAGGTAGCCCTTGCCAGGAACCGAATAGCCTGACAATCTAATCAGACTGTTCCATTCTGGCCAATCGCCATTTTCACTGGTATAAGTGCTAATGAAGGGAGAAGACTCGCCCAGAAGCATCACGGACAAATAGCAGCCATTGGCAGCCCTTTTTGTGCCCAGGGTTATCCTGTATGTCTTGTCTGTGGTGAGCCAAAGTTTCTGGGAGGTGGGATGGTGTGTGCCTTTGTAGAACTATTGCCTCAGACACATTTGCATCAATCTTTGATGGGCCAAGTGCACAATGGCCAGACTGCCAATTTCATCAGCTTACAGGGCCAGGCATATAGAAAGACTCACGCTGTAATACGTATAGATCCCATAGGGTGAGGCTGTGCATCACGTGGAGTGTCTACGGCCACTGCATCGGTGTGACTCATCTGCAGTTCAAGATCGGAGCTTGTCTGTGCGGCTGCGATCTCAATAGGTATGGCATCGGTCAACTTCGCCGATTGGCTTGGGTTGGCACTTCAGGGTCCAATGGCAGACCTATGGTGTCCATGCCCACCTCTCATTCAGGCTGTTATACATATCGACCGCTCTATTGAGAACTGGATGACTGTTTCCTGTCGTGCGAAGCCACGAGACTTGGTGTGTAACTCATTGGTTGTCACGGTTAAAAAAGAACCAGCGAAGACATCTCTTTGTGAGCTGCGCATGTCTAGATCGCCAGGGAAATAACTAGTGATTACTTTGTAGGTTTTCCCCGCAAATTGGTACCGCATGCCACGCTGTCTTTGCCAGCTGGGACTTCCTTTGATACGAGGTTCTCAGCGCAAAGCTCCCCCTGATGACGACGGACGTCTCCCGAGCCACAAGTGCACTTGCCAAGTATTCTACCAAAGCCAAGGATGTCAGTTCTAGAGCTCCAATTCTTGTTCCTCTTGTGCTCCGACGATCAGGGCAGTGTTGCAGTGAGAGGGGAACCTTTTTGGGCTTACTACACCGTATGTGCAGCGAGTCGCGACCAAAGAAAGAAGAGACTAACTAGAAAAAAAAATTATAATATAAAAAACGGGCCGTAACACTGCAGGTGGCGACTCTTCTCGGCGGCGGTACTCCGTAGTGCGCGTCTCGCGCACACTTCTCTCTAGAGGAGCACTTCCGCGCTCCGGCGACTCTCGGAGCGGTTGAGCGCGCCCTCCCCCTGGAACCGGCCATATGACTCTTCACCGTCAACCGCAATACTTCCCAACTGGGCAAGTACTATAGTGGACGAGAACAACAAGGGGAGCAATGGGTGCCAGCTAGGCGAGGAAAAGAAAATAAGCTTTATTCCGGTCGACGCACTACTCGTCGAGTTCCTATTTCGGATCCCATCGTCGGACCTGGTCCATATCTCCCCGACGTGCTTGTCTTGGACTTTCCGAACTTGTTCCTTCCCGTTGTGCTATGTGTGGACGGGCGAAACTGCCTGCCTACTCGGTCGACTTCGGAGGACGCACCATGCAGTACAGCGTGCAGGTGGCGCCCTCGTCGTCGCAGACCAGCTCCTTCTCAAACTTGAAGCCCCAGCCCTCGTAAATGTCCATGTTGGGCTTGGCCTTGCTGGACTCGAGGTAGCACGGCATGTGCTCGGCATCGGCCTTGTCGGTCACAAACTCCATCAGCTTGCGACCCACGCCCTTGCCTTGGGCCTCGGGCGCCGTGCCGATGATGTTGAGGAAGTAGTAGCCTCGGGGGTCGGTCCACACGGCCTCCTGTGCCTTGGCCTGCGCGTCTTTCCAGATGTAGTATCTCTGCGAGAGAGAGAGAGAGAGAAGTCAGCCAACTATACACAACACAGACCATCGACGACAAAGGCACACCGTGTGCAAGCCACATACCTTGACAATCAACCCGCCTCGGCCATACCGCATGTTGATGTATCCCTGGTTCATCCAGAGCCACCAGTCATCCAGCCATTCGGACCACGTCTGCTTCTGGTCCTTGGCCCGAGGCGGCAGCCACAAGGCCACGCTGAGAATCGCATCGCTGCCGGCTTCCTTGGCCACGTAGAAGAGCGCGTTGCGCATGCCCCAGTGGAATCGTGCCGTCAGCGAAGCTGCATTTCGGCTGGGGTCATACTAAGTGGCAGCACACAGAAAAAGCAAGTTAGGGAGGTCTTGAAATACTCGCACGCACGTACACACACATACACACACGCATACACACACAAAACCACCCGCCCTGCATACTCCAAGCAACTTTTCAGAGCTGTCTGTCTCCATTCGCCCATCCAACCAATAGCCTTACACGCGACTGTCTTTCTCTCTCTTTCCGTGCATGCAGTACGCGTCCCTCTCCAAGGAAACACGAGCGTGGCAGAGAAGAAGTCTTGGTGTGGGGTATTGTCTTAGGACGTTTGGTGCATGAAACATAGGTATGTGCATGAAACGACCATTCTTTCTGGGCTTCGTATTCTTTTTTTTTTTTTTTTGCTGTGCACGCACGTGTTGCTCTGTGCATCGCGCAAGCATCAAATAAACACAAACACGAAACACGAAAATAAAGAACATGAAGCAAAGGAATGACGCGGGGGAGACAGAGAGAAACGGGAAGAGAGAGTGTGTGTGCGTGTGCACCAACCTTGGTCTTATCAGAAACCCAACTGTGTGGAGGCAAATGTTAGTTGCTGCTGCTGAACCCGGGAACAAAAAGCACTGCATGATTATGGTTAAGACGCCGGCGGACTCACTTATTAAACGGGTCGTCAGCAAATGCTTTCCTGGGAAGCAAGAAGCACAGCAGTCAGTACAGCACAGACCCGACTGGCTTGAGGCCGGCAAGACAGAGAGGTCCCGTTGTGTCCAGTCCTGCGGGCTGGTCCGTCTCATCGAGACACACGGCTCGAGACACAAGGCAGCACAAGACACAAGAACAACAAGCAAGGGAACGTATAAAAGCCAAGGCTATCGTATTGTGCTCGTACTTGTCCACCCTGCCAGACTGCCCATCTTGATATGCCTGCGCTGCCGGGTTTCAGAACGTGCCGCCTTGCTGATATACATAGTATATCCCGCCTGGAAACCACTGAGGGTGTGCATTGTACCAGTTTTGCGGTACACCATGATGCCCAAGAAGCGGGGGAAACAGGGGAAACGAGGAACACGCAAAGAGTGGTACACATGATGGAGCAGGCCCAAATACGTACTGGATCGTGGACACCGCGCCAGGAATGTCGGCTTCCGTGAGCGGGGATATCTCGATGGCCATGGCTGTTGTGCGGCTTAATTATGGCAGATGCGACTGAGGGCGAAAGGAAACTACGAATCTTGGGGGTTTTTTTTACTCGGATTGTCTTGACGAGAACTGCGGCGCTTACGCGGCTTCACTGCCTCGTTTGGTCGCTCGACTCTTCTCTGTAGATTCCGAGTTGTGTTTGTCTGAGTCGAAAAGACGAGTTGGGGAAGTGGAGAGAAAAAACCTCCGAGATACGAGATCGCAACCAAGGCAACTCATCCCCAGCGCGTACCACACTAAAACAGCAATTCTCTGACCGCTATTACGTGAAAGAATCCATATCTCTCACGTGGGTCAACCATGGCCAGGTCCTACGATAAAGATCCTCAAGACTTTTATCACTTGTATTTCAGCCGTCTCACGCAGGAAGCATCAGTAATAGGAACAGAGAAACTAATGGGATGAGAGGCCATCCAGACAAAAGAGAGAGAAAGAAAATGGCAAAATGGGCAATCCGTTCCTCAAAAGAATCCGAACGGACAACTCGTTGGAGTGACAGTTGTGATTGATTGGCGTGCCTGCCAGTCAATCGCTGCATGGAGTGAGATCCAACTCCCAAGTCTCGGACTTGGTAAGGCGATACGCGGCATAAGACTCTTACCATTGAGAGAGGCACGGCACAGCCAACACCACAGCCAAAACGTCCAGCCGGTGCCTGCACCCGAGATCGTGTAGAGGTGTCCAAACGAAATGCCAGGCCACAGAGAGCATCCGGGTTATCTCTTGCAGCTCGCCCGAGGATATTGAGGGAAAGGGGAAAAAAGAAGAAAACCCCAAAAAGGGAAACACTTGAGGAATACTTCCGGTGGAAAATCCTTGTGTATTATCATCCTCGCCCCTTCTTCCACCCTTCTTATCTTGTTGGACTTACACGACTCGGCACTGCCTAGTCCGGCTAAACCAGCGGCTGGTTTGTGTTTAAGCTCAGCCATCATCATCGTCGCTCCGTGAAATCGTCCTCAGGCGTGAAGAAAGAAACCACTCTTCACTCCCGGCTTCCTGCATCCGCAGAGCGCATCCGTTGTCCTTTGACCTTTGGCTAAAGGATACACTCCGAACCCTCACAGACGAGAACAGTGGATGCAGGGGCTTTGCATCTGGTTAGATAGGACTCCATCTCTTTTCCGATTGGTGGTCAAAGAGATGGCGATGATGCAGATGTGCGCTTGTCGAGTGCAGATCTTGGATTTTCGCTTGGCTTTTGTTGCATGGGTAAATCGGAACGGTTGTTCCTTCGTTTGTCTCTCTTTTTTTGATGTTCCCATCCCAAGCTTGAGCCTACACGAATAGACTTTTTGTCCCCTGCTTCCTTTTCGACCTGCGTGCCGGGACCAATTGATCGACTGCGTTCAAATCTTAATTGTCTGGAGCGCCGCGTGCAGCCTGCCCCCCATATGTGCAGCCGAACAAGGGGGATCATCGTGGTCTTATGACATGTACGATGGTCGATCAAGCCCAACAACGATGGCTGAACCACACAAACTTATCTGTTCCTGTGCCGCACCCCTGCAGTCTGTTGTTGTTGTTGTTGTTCATCTTTCTCGCTCCGTCTCTCTCTCGCATTGCATCTTTTGTTGCATCTCCGTTATTGTCTGCTGGAACAAAGGAGGGATGAGCTTGCCGGGTTCCGAGAATTGGACGCCACGTTTTCGACATGGGGGCTCGAATTGTGAGGCAAAAAACGGGAGTTCACGGAAGCACACCAAAACAGAAGCATGCGTTGCGGTTCTAATACGAGCACATCAAGAGATAAAGCAGACAGAGTGCTAGAAGAAGGAAAACAGGCAGGAAGTTGTTCGGGCAAAAGTCGGCCTTGCTGGTCAGCAGAGATGCATCGGAGGCGAATGGACTCTGAAGGATCAGGTGGTGGTAATAACTAACTGGTTAGTAGCTTGTAGTTACGTTGTAGGAAACTACGGCGTGGTGGGGTTCCATTAGAGGCACAGTTACGGTGGACGGAGATACAGTTTACAGTTGCTTTCTAGATACACTCTGTTCCACTTTCCGCGTCGTGGCTTCCTTCGTTCGGCTTGGCAAGTTTATCGGCACTGCATTCTAGTGATCTTGCCGTTGTTGCCTGCTGCCCGGAAGAAGTGCCCGAAGCCGTTGTGTTTTAGCTCACCAGATCGGTGGCCGAACCGAAGTGTGGAAACCGCAGGCACGACTCGACTTCAATGTGCAAGCGAGGAAAGAGCGACCGAAACAGCAATCGGTGAGGAAAGGAAGCATTGCGGCAAGAGCGATGGAAACAGTTGCCTTCTTGTAAGAGGAAATACTAACTACATCGTTCACTAGTATGTACACCGTACTCGCACCTGCACTCAGCCGGCCAGGTGCTGTCAGCTGGCTGCTAAGTGGTGGTTTGCAGCGGATGTTACTCGCAGTTACTCCATTGAGCTAGTTTTCAACTAGTCAATACACACAGACCCCTGCCGTGTCGCTGCCCCTGTTCCAGAACGCCCCCGGTCCCTGGTATCTGGTCTACCCGTTGAGGAGGCTCTTTCCGCCGCCCTGGTCTGACTGGCCGCCAGCCTGTACGAGTACGGGTTTTATTGTTTTCCGCCGCATGCTAATAACCATCCCTGCTACATACGGTGTAGTAGCCCTGGCTGAAACCAGGCCTGAGACGCAAGCGATCCCCGTCTTGTGCCATACCAGGCCAGCCTGGACAAGCGGACGACACATCATTGTTGCATCAGATGGCCCAAAGCGAAACCCTCTCTGGCCATGCGGGTACCCGTGTGGGCTGCCAGACTCTCGGACGTTATTCCAGAAGGCGATTCGAGGAAGGCGTGGTCCCTACTGGGTCCCTGCTGGGGCCTTGCTGGGGCCTTGCTGGGGCCTTGCTGGGGCCCTGCTGGGGCCCTGCTGGGCCATCATCTGGGCCATCTCCACGGCCAGTATGGACCCATGCAAGAACGAGATCTCTGACATGGCTATGCTCTGTTGCAGCCTATTCGCCCGTGGCTGGTCCACAGCTCGTCCCTTGCCTCTCTCTTGTCTTGTGGATCGTTTCCCCCCTCCCCTCGCCTCGTCCTCCCCTGTCCCATCGTGCGTCGATGAAGCGTCTGGGGGACGTCGCCATCCACCACCGGACAATGCTCCCAGACTTTGGTAGAGGCTGGGCAGTCCGCTATGGACACGCCTCATTCCGAGTCTTGGGGAAAGACGACGGGTGTGCCCAGAGAGCGCCCGTATGGCACGACGACGGAGCACAAACGACTGGAAATTGGAGGACGGCTGTGTGGAATACGATGGCGTGCTCAGACCGACCCAGGCGTTGCCTCACACGCACTGCGAGTGCACTGGCAGCATCACACAGAGCAGCAAGATGCAGGGCAGCCAGATGCAGAGCAGCCAGATGCAGAGCGATGCCTGCCGCATGAGACGAGCAAAAAGAAAGCCCTGGTCGAGTGCCGTGTCTGCACCCGCCGTTGCCACAATGGCTGCTGCACTCAATCTCCACCCATATGTGCCCGTTGTGTCTTACCTGCGCGGCAAGCGAAGGCAAAACATGGGTATTGTGGGCAGAGGCAGCCTGCCCTTACACGGCCTGCCTCGCCATCTGTGTCGTTCCTTTGCAATGCCCACTTGGGATGTCCACTCGCGATGTCCACTCGCGATGTCCACCTGCGATGTCCACTTGCTTGTGGGCCAACCAGTGCTCCTCGGCCGGTGCTCGTAGTGGTCCGCACAACGGCATGAGCCCCAGTCACTTGTTGACCCCCGTCCCTGCACGCCCTCGTTGTCATTCGCTCTCGGCTGAAGTCCCATCCTCAAGTCTGGTGCTGAACATCCTCTGACGCATCTGTGGAGGCCCATTCGTCTCCCCTCTGTCATGCTGCGACTGCCAATCCTCGCTGACATGCTCTGTGATCTGCTCAGCCGGAAAGGCTGATCGCCAAAGTCTGTTACAGCACATAATACTACACACACACACACACACACATGCAGGCACAGGTTCGCCTACCCCAGAGCCAGCTCTGCCCATCTATCCTGGCCCTTTCCCACCACCCCAGAGCCCTTTTTACTCTTGGCTGGCCACTTTTCTGTCCCCCCCTGCTCCATCGTTTGTCTACGGTTTCTCTTTTCTTCATATCCAATTCGATTCTTTTTCTTCTCTTTCTGGTTTTCATCCTTTTTTGTCTTTTCTTCTGCAAGGCCGGCCCTCTATATTTCATTTTCATTCTATTCTTTCACCATTTGTTCTACAAGCCGCATTACGAGTTCATTCTTTTTTTTTTCTGTTTTATTATCATCTTGGCTGCAAGGTCACATTTTATATTATACAGCTTTTTTAATACCCCCCTTCATTCTCTTTATTCTCAGTCGTTCTACTCTGCTTCACTTCTCATCTTTGGGGTTTGGCAGTAGATCTGCAAGACTTTGTTCTGCCACGCCACTTCAATTCTCCTATTTTCAACAAAGAGAGAACGACAGGCAAAATAAAAGAGGAAGCATCCGGTGCATTTGGATGCTCTTAAGGCGACCGGCACACTGGCGACGTCGCGCTCTGTACTGAGATGCAAAGGGGAGAGGGAATGGCACCTTTGATTCAAGACGAACAAGATGCAGCAGTCCGACGATGGATAGACGAATCCCATATCTTACTACTCGGAGAAAGGTACGCGGACAGCACCAATACCAAAGCCAAAACCCATGCCCATATCAAGCGGAAAGGGCCGCCCTCCTCAAATATCAAGAACAACCGCGACGACAAAGACAACAACGGACCACCTTCTGGCAAGGGGAAGTCGGGGAGCAGAGGAAATGGTGACGGCAATAGCTCGTCCAAGAAGAGCGGCGGGGGAGGCAGCAGAGACTCGAGCGACAACAGTAATAATAGCAGGGGAGGCAACAATGGCAACGACAGCAGGGGTGGTGGTGGGGGAGGAGGAGGCGGCGGCGGCGGCGGCGGCGGCGGCGGCGGTGGTGGTGGTGGCAACGGCAACGGCAATGGGGGTGGAAATGGCAACGTCAGCGGTAGCGGAAGCAACAGCGGAAGCGGCAACGCCAACAACAGCGACAACAGCAGCAGTGACAGCAACGACAGCAGTGACAGCAGTGACAGCAGTGACAGCAACGGAGCCCAGAGGCTGCCACCGGGCGCTCTGGGCTCTACCACGTCGTCGAACTCGGCCACATCGCCGGACTCCCCGGCAGCTACGTCCGACGCGGCTGCGACAACAACGGCCGAGGCCGTCACAACAACCGATGCCGCCACGACATCTGTGGCAGACGCTGCCGCCGCCACCACCCCGTCAACAACGCTTGTTCTGACCTCCACTGTCCTAACTGGACCTGTAAGTCCACAGCCGGGTCTACAGGGGGGCCTGTCAGGGCCCAGGCCAAGCCGGCTGGCATTGACGAAAGCTAATCTGACCACGATATAGGACACCATAGTGACGACTTTCATTCCGCTCATTGGCACAACGGCTCCTACGGATACCGCCACCCAGACAGATACCAGCACCACCACAGCCTCTTCGTCGACTGCCAGTGCATCGTCGACGGGCAAGGACTCCGGCAGCTCAGACGACAGGAAGCACAAGAGTCCCGACGACAACAACAAAAACAGCAACAATGGCAGCAACAAAAGCAGTCCAATCAACAATGGAGGCGGCCACAACAGCACCCGGATCCCGACCCCCAAGGGACTGAATCCCACGGCCGAGCGCGTTCTCATCTCGACCGGCTCCATAGGTATGTAACTATGTTGAGGCCCAAAGCCCCATTTCTGCCAGCCAGGCTCCCCCCTTTGTGTTTTCCATAACCAGATAAGCTAACACGCGGTGTCCCAGGCTCATTCATTGTTCTCTGCGCCATTGCCTGGCTTGTATGGAGGATGATCAAGAAGAGGAAGCAGCACAGAAACGGAGACGTTTCCTCAACGTCTTCCGCAGCCAACGGCACCCCGGAAATGGGCCGTGGCAACAACCGTCCCCTTGGGGGCGCGGGTATGCTGCCGGGTCGCCTGTACGACCGTCTGGCCTCCAAGATCCCCTTTCTCAGCAGACGGCGCAAGGCATGGCAAACACTGGAGGATGACACCATGGCCAATTTTGCTGCAGCCCCACCCAGGAACATGGCCCCTACAGGCCAGGCACAACAACAAGCCTACAACGACAAGCTGAACACGAATTCGTCCATGGGCGGCACGGGCACAGCACCTCCCGTTCTGCCACTACAAGTCTACTACACGAGCGGCCTTGGCCTGGGCATCCAGCCGCAGCAGTTCGACGCTTCCACGGGCACCCTGACCCAGGGAAGCCCGTTCCAATCAAACACGGGACATGCAGGACACATGGGACAGGCAGGACCTGCAGGCTTTGCACATCAGCCCTCAGCTTCCATCAACTCGACGAGCAGTAGTACTATTCCTGTTGTGACTGCTGCTGCCTTGCCGGCCGGCCTCATCTACAACAACAACAACAACAACAACAACAACAACAACAACGACAACAGTAGCAGCAGCATCTACAGCAGCAACAGTCCCCTCATGACAAGAGCAGGAGACCAGAACGGCGGTGTCATTGTCGACGGAAGCGGCACGACAGGCACGGGCACGATGCGATCGCGTATGCCCGACCCGTACTTCAACCAGTCCGAACTGGCACGACAGCCATCCGATGCCTACGACCCGACAAGACGCCAGGTCTACCGCGCGTCTGAACTGTCCTCGCTCTCTTCCGGCTTTGGCGATGGCAACGATATGTACATTCCCATGGGCCAGCAGCTCCAGATGGAGCAGTCCTACATGGCACAGCAACAACAACAACAACAACAACAACAACAACAACAACAACAACAACAACAACAACAACAACAACAACAACAACAGCAGCAGCAGCAGCAGCAACAGCAGCAACAGCGACAAAACGCAGCTCTCATGGAACAGCAAACTCCGTTGAAGGCGCAGCTCAGCGGTTCCTCGCTGATCTCGTTCCAGCCGCCGTCCCAGCCGCCGTCCCAGCCGCTGCCCCCCATGCCACCCGTGCCACCGGAGCCGACCGGCAATTTCTCGTGGATGCGCAGCAGGAGAATGAGTCGGCGCGAGACGGTCTACACGGAGGCGAGCGAGGACCAGCCGGTCAAGTTCCGGACGGTCGATTCGTGGGTGAAGCAGCAGACAGGCCGGATCCGGCGGGCACAGGCACGGGAAGGGAGCATCAGCGATGGCACACAGACGACGATGGATCTGGCCGAGCTGAGCCTGGGCGGCAGCGGCAGTGGCGGCGCCAATGGCGGTGCCAGGAGCGGAGGTGGTATGGCAGCGGCCATGGACAGTGCCTCCGAATACGGCACGATCCCGCCAGGGATCGCACACCCCATGCCGGCCGAGCCGCAGCTGAGCATGATGGTCGACGACGGCGAGGAGCCGAGGCGGCCGGAGACGGTGCCGGCCATTCAGATGATGGCAGCGGCGAGACAGCAGGGAGGACAGCAGGGAGAAGGACAGGAGGCGAGCACTACACGGGATAGGGCTGTGTAATGTGTGAAAGCTAGTTATAATGGAATCTCAACAAAAGACAGCGAACCTTTTTTTGCCCACAATTTTCTTCTTTTGTGTCTCGTATCTATTGATGTCTCCTCTTCTTACAGCCGGAGTTTGGTGATTTTGGACAAAGAGATGAAAGATAACTAATCCTGGTGTCGGGGTGTGTTGATTAGTTCTGGTGTTTCTGGTGTTTGTTTCCTTTTCTATGGACTGCAACTTATTTAACAATCTGTTTTTGGTCGTTCTTCTTGTCCACCCTT
This sequence comes from Raffaelea ambrosiae, assembly GCA_002778195.1. Taxonomy (NCBI): domain Eukaryota; kingdom Fungi; phylum Ascomycota; class Sordariomycetes; order Ophiostomatales; family Ophiostomataceae; genus Raffaelea; species Raffaelea ambrosiae. The sequence continues at coordinate 601,196 of PCDI01000012.1, forward strand.
TCTTCCTGGCCTTGCCTCCCATTCTCTTAGTGTCCTTCGGCCCGATGGTTTTTTGTTTCTTCTGCGTGTTCCTTCTCTTGCCAACTAGTTACACAGCTCGTGTGTCAACAGTGTCCATCCATATATATCCTTCCAATAAACGTCTTTCTTGGCAATCTCCTCCATGAGTTCCCAAAACTTGGCAATTCAGCCCCGAAATCCAACCCAACGTACCCATTCTGTTGTTTGGCCGTTGTATTCTCCATCTGGTATAGGAAATAATAATAGCCTTTGTCGTTTGATTCGCTAAACGTTGTTCCTGTCCATGCCCCTGTCCTGACCTCCTCACTTGTCTGCGCAGATAGACAGATGTTCTCCCAATTGCCCTGGGAGACCGGCCATAAGCAGACACAAGCCTGCCTATTTTCCCTTCCCCTTGCTGTCCCTGCCATGGCCTGTGCTGCGTCGACTACCGGAGCTGCTGCCGTCCACGACGAGAGGAGGTTGGTGGTGGTGGCGGTGTTCTTGCTGTTGCTGTGGAGCAACGTGTGTCAGGTTCTGTTGCTGCTGCTGGGAATTCGTATCCCACGAAGAAGACGTCCCATTGTGGACACCTCCCGTGCCCGCACCCACCCTCCGCGCCGGTACCACCTCCTTGGAAAAGCGAGCTTCCAAGTTGAGTCCCCTGAACAAAGCCCCGCGCAGCTTCTCTATGGCTCTGGCGGCGTCCTCGTGGTGTTTGAAGATTATGAAGCAGTGGTGTCTGTTTTTCCCATCAAACTCTTTCGGGAAGCGGATGTCTTCTTCCAGCATCTCGGGTCCACCCACCTTGGAATACAGGTAGGTTTCGATCTCGTGTCGGCTGGCATGGCGTGACAGATGCTTCACCACGATCTTGCGCACGCTTTCCGTGGACTCATAGACGCTGCGGTCTTTTGGGGGGTTGATGCTGTTGCTGTTGCTGTTGGCGGCGGAGGTGATAGTGTTGGCCACAGGGTCGGTGCTGCCGCTGCCATGTGTGGAATAAAAAGCATCTTCTCCATTCGGGGGTTGCTGAGACCGTTGAGGTTGCTGAATTTGTCGGGGCTGTGGAACTGGTGCTTGCAGCAATGGCTGCATCGGTTGATTATACGTCTGATCACAGTATGTCCAGCCAGAGGAATCGTGGTAGTTGAATAATTGGACGGACTCTGGGCCATTGCCCGCGTGCTCATACTGTGCTGCCCCTGGATACACGTTGTAGACTCCATACCTAGAGGACATATCGAACTGATCGCAGCCTGCACCCGGGGCGTATCTAGGCACCGCCGGACCGTAGCCACTATACTGGGGCATTGCAGTGTAGACGTGGTACGACGATGAAGCCATAGCATGCGGCATTGCCACGCACTCGTAGTTGTTGCTGCCGTTGGCAGTGCCCGACGCGGGATATTGGGGCATGGAGCCATCGAACTGGGTAGAAGGGGCGTGGGCAGTTCGAGGTATCTTCTGGGGCTCCCAGACTTGAATGGACTCGGTTTCGTTCTTGTTACACGCAGAAAGCGTACTTCCATTGTGCTGAAGCTCATTCAAGTAGTCTTTTCTGTTAGAAACTGCGCGGGTGACCCATCTAGATGGGGCAACGGGAAAACAATAAAGACAATCAAGAAGCCAAAAAAATTTAAATAAAAAAAAAATAAAAAAAAAATAAAAAAAGCATCACTTACTGTACATGCCGAGAAAGTTGTCATGTCCACGAACACGCACCCACCCCTCGCAGCGTTGAGGATAGACAAAACACTTGTCAACGACACCACCTTTACGGGCGACGGCCCTCAAATCATTGAAGTTCGTCTGGGAAGGAAGCTGTAGATAATCAGACATGTCAGCAAAGGCTCCGACAGAGAAGTTCATAGACAACATCTATCGCAGATTCATACATTGGACACTGGAATGTAGAATATCCCCGACAACTTGCCAGGGGGGACAGTATTGCTGACTAGTCTCGGTTGGAACTGCTGGTCCATGGCGCTTGGATAACAAGCAGTGCTTAGTAGTGTGGAAGAGAATGCAAACTATGGCAAGCAATAGCAGCCCAAGCAGGAGCCAGAAGCAGAAAACAACTTCCAGTCGAGCGTGCCTTGATCAGAAAGGAGTTGGCGGAGATGGTAATGCTGGATATAACCATGGAAGGCTGGGAGGACATGAGTATATATTCAAGATGGCACAGACAGAGCAAAGTAGGTAGAAAGGAGAAAGACCGGCAAGCAATGCCACCAGCAAACTCGAGAACCTCTCGGGTGTCCCTCTCTTGTCGATAAAACGAAAGCGAGCCGGTATTGGCCAAGGCAGAAGTGGAGGCCAGCGTCAACCACAGCGAGAGTGTGCATCAAGGACACAGGCCGGCCCCTCTGCAGCCAGCCTCCCCTACACACCACATTGCTGCGGCACATCGGCATTGGGGCAGCAGCAGTCTTGATGGAAGTCGTTTCCATCGTTTTCGACAGTCAAAGAGCGAGTGGTTTAGGGGAACTTTCCGAGTTAAGCTAGCCAAGGTTGCATTTGGGCTGTATGGTGAAGTGTCTGTCTTCTCTCCCCACGGGCCGAGAGTAAAACTTGGGAGCCGACTCGACAGAGTGTGAAGGCATACACGTCACGGCGCATGAACACTCGACGATAGGCATAGATCGGCAGACAGCCAATGGTCTGATGGCAGTAGACATGCAGATTGAGTTGTGGGGGCTAGTTTTAGGTGCACACCACTATGCAAACGGGGTCTTTCCTTTAGCGGAACTGTCCATGCAGCGCCCGGGGGCTCAGCAGACATCGGAAGACAAGACGACAGTATGCCCCAAGATGTCGAAGCTCGTATCAGCCAGCTGGTGGTTGTTTATGGGTGATCGTGACCACGAGCCCCATATGTTGATTGGGGGTCCTCGTCTCTAGAGAATACGGCCTATGTACTTGCCACCAGATCCGATTTCTGATAGAAACACTGCCACCCCGGTGAACATCGTTGATATCTGATATGTGACAGGTCCTCGTAGACGGGTATCGGATCAGAAAAGCAAGAGTAATGCCCTTGCGGCTTCCGAAGCTAGCATAAAGAGGTGGGCCGGCTTGCGGAGAGTACAGGCAGTTCAATCTGCTGCAAACAATGTGTTGTCCGCTGTTACACAATCACATCGAAAGGGCTGGCGGAGATGATGGCCGACGACGCTCGAAGGCTTTTGTTAAAAAAAAAAAGAAATCAAAATCACTAGTCCCGGAGGTGGGAAATTATGTCTCGCGGTAATGACCATATCCGTCGTGGTAAAAGAACGTGCTCAGATGGAGGATTCGAGCTTTTTTCTTCTTTTTTTTTTCTTTTTTTTTTTTTTGGCTGAGAAGCTGTTGGTTGGTTGACGGATTCGGCAGATTCTTTCGACACGCCAGATGAACCAGGTATTAGGGCTCTAGACATAAAAAAGAACATTCACCAATACTACCCCTCGAGATTGACTGCCTGTTGATTCCCCAACAAGGCGGCACAGACCCTGGTCGTGCCGCGTCTGTTACGAGATGGCCTTCCTGTCCACAACCTGCTTTCACGAAATTGGCGTCTGGGTTACCACAAGAGCTGACAGTGGTAGAGAAAAAAAGACCCGCGCGGAAACGCGGGACGAGGTGTTCCACGAGATCATCGGAAGATTGGGGTGTGAGAGCAACAGCCTCAGTCATTTCCCTTGCAGTTCTGTAGAAAATGTCCTGCTTTCGTTTCGAGCTGTCCTTGTTGACTTTCCCCCTTATCCATCGCAGCCAACGCGAGTTGGTCCAGACTTTGGTCACCGCCTTGCCCACCAGTCCCCAAACAAGGGATATGGCCGGGAAGACACCGGAGAATTTTGGGACGTGGGTTTTGACCAGGTTGTATTTTGCGTGATACAGCGTGTCAGCACACGCGGATTCCGGTCTTTCGACTGTCCCTCCATCCTGATCTGGCATGTGATGTTTCGCGGATTCACCCACCATGACAGGACCCCGGTAAAACGCAACATGTGATTGGAAAGATTTAGGCACGCAAACCGAATGGCAACTGGATCTGAAGGGGCTGCATGGAGCTGGAGGTAGAGAAAATACTCGGCGGTCGAACCATGCTGTGCAACCGGCAGACGGGTCCTTGATTCGTAGGGTGTAGAGGCTCCTCCGGTAACTGGCTTCCCTGTGCTTCCTGTGCTTCCTGTGCTTCCTACTAGTGGTCGGTGTTGTATTGACCGCGGAACCATCCGAGTGGCAAGATCGCCCAAAGAGGTGTGAGTGCTTCAATCCTCCCTCTTGTAATGAAACGTGTCGTCCAATTCACTGTCGCCTTCTATGTCGAGTGTTGCCGGGACAAGTTCTAGGGTGGATTCTTCTTGCCAATGCTCGCCGCCGTCCCTGCCGGGGATACCATACATCGAAGAGTCGGTGGGATTAGATGCTTCTGGCCAAGGCAGTCGAGAGGATGCCTGGTCGTCAAAACGGCCCTCAGACGAAGCCAGAGCAAACTCCTTCCCGTCAGAATAAAACAGCGTCGGCGGCTGAGAGTCGAGGTTGAGCCAGGTTGGCCGGTGTTTCAACGAGGGAAGCCCAGCAGGCTGGCCAGGCGCGGACAGGGATGGGAAGTGCAGGGCAAAATTGGCAACTGCAGGCGGTCCAGAAAAAGAGTCCCAGACAAAGCCCAGCCCGTGGTGTTGCTCCCCCTCACAAGTGACGAGCAAAGTATGGGGTACTGTCGGATGCCACGCAGCGGTGGTCACGCTGGCATGAAACATCAGGACCGTTTGCAGTTGCCAATCCCCCAGGTTCCAGATCCAAACCGTTGACGGAGATTCTTCGAGGCGGCTAGCCAGGAGGGTCGACGAACAGTCGAACGCTAAGAAAGAACAGCCAGAGGCCACCGCTGCTGAGTCGGTGCTCGTTGTGGAGGGCCGGCCCGGAGGAGAGACGGCCTGCACAGCTTCGATAAAAGTATGGGTTGCATTAGCTGTAGCAGGTGGCGCCGCGGCTAGGCCAATTTGCTCTTGCCAAATCTGCTTGTTTGTGCCGGTTTGTCAGTCTATGCGTTGGCATCGTAAGCACAATGCAAGTCGCGATCCCTTCTCCAAAAAAAGACCATGCATGCAAACAGTACGTAGGCGGCCGTTTCTTGCCGATCCTACGAGAGCTAGCGAAAATGCAGCCATACAGAAGCGCTCTACGGCATGATACGTACCTTTAGCGACGCATTTGCGCGCGGAGCGAGGGTGGTTGGGTGGGTAAGCCTCTTGGCCCCGACAATGAGCGCCATATCAATCATATGGATGCTGCGGGTGTAGTCTCCGACGGCCAGGAGGCGTCCATCCAACGTAAACTGAGCGGCTTTTACGCCAGGGCCAATGGACTCGTCCAGGGTGGCATGAACTGAGCTCGTAGCTGTGGCAGCCGTCCCAGGCGCATGCTCCTCGTCCCCCTCAACGGTGGCGTGGCTGGTTGCACCCGCGGTAACGCCGGGGCCATTCCAAGTCTTGAAAAGGTGGCCGTCAGGGGTGTAGAAGAGAATCCTGTGGCCATGGGCAGGCGACTCCCACGTCACCAGCCACCGACCGTTGGGGCTCCAGAGAAGACCCTGTGCATCCACCACGTCTGGTGCCCAGGACTGGACTGGGGCTGCGGATGTTGGGTGGTGCACACTGATCCAATCCTTTCCGTTCGTGCGCGTGAGAAGAGCCAGGTGCTGGCTGCCTGGACGCACAGAGAAGCCACGGCTACAGATGGAGGTCGGGGTGTAGAGCTTGGGGTTGGCGATCTCGACAGTTTTGGCTGTGCGCAAGTCAAATACGGCAAACTTGATGCCGAATGCAGAACAGACGTAGACTTGGTCGTCCACGGGACCAAAACTAACAAAAGCTGGTTTTCCAACCACCGGCAAGACAGGATTCTTGATGGTGGCACGGAACGGCTGCTGGGGCTGACCAAGGTGGCCTGCTCCCTCGTCGCTGTCAGACAAGGCCGCAACCACCAGGATCTGATCGACCGTGGCCACCAGGAGACGGCGCGACGACGGCGCCCACTGGAATCTGACAATTGACCCAGAAGCAAGATCATCAGGTAGTGTCACAACATGTGCTGTGTCGTCGAGATCATCGATCTTGCGTATGTGTATGCCTGTCGGCAGAAGGGTGGCGACGAGCCGGCCGTCTGGGCTCGGGAGACAGTGCGCCGAAGCTGTCACAGGTCAGCGCTATGAATCCAGCAAGAGGGCAGATAGAAGAAAATGTAGCTGTCACCTCCAAACTTCTTTGAATATCTCATCGTGGGGGCTTCAAGGATGGCCTTTAGCAGCTTAGCGTGCAAGATGAAGGGCTGCGATTGTCAACAGTCAGGCAAGGTGGTGTAATGAGACGGTGTACGCCCCATTTCTTGATCGCGAGATTTCCTGCTTCTTGGGGGTTTCTTATGCGACGTACACAATTTCTTCTTGTCTCTCAAAGTCTTCTCTGGATGCCACTTCCTCTTGACGTTGGGTCAGGCAGGCGCGGGGTGAAGCAAAACGCTCTTTCCTATGTTTACCGATTTCTATATTCGGACTAGTCTAGCTACTCACCACCAATACGCAGCCGCAATTGGTAAGAACCAGTGTGCATTGCGAAATCCAGCACTGTATGCAACTCATCTCTTATGTGCAACTGCATGCAAGAGCGATCCTGCCGAACAAGATCTGCTTCTGCATCATGAACGCGGACAGGCTGCGCCGTGCTTCTGTATGCTTGTTATCACCTTTTTCGGAAAAAATGGAACGTATCGGGTTCTTGGACGGGATCCCTGGATACCATGTGCGAGGCCACGCTCCGAGTACCCTGCTGAGTAATTCTGACATCGCCGGCCACACCTCCGAATTCTGGGCAAACCAGATAGTGATAAAGCAGACCTTTTGTTCTCCAACAAGCACCGAACCCTTTTGCCCATGATGCGGTTGTCGACTCGGATCAAGTAGCCGATTTCACCGCCAACAAACTAGAGGCCGCTTCGCGCGGACATCGATATCTTCACAAGGAGGTATCGAAACTCTGTTGGCAGACGCTACCGAAAGAAGAGGGCCGGCAAGATGCGATCACAGATAATCGGGCGGCGGCTCTTCAGAGCCAGTTTCCCACCACACACAGGATCTGTCGACAGAGCCAGCAGACCAAAATATGTGCTTACCAGGAGGCCAGAGCGCTGGCGAGGCGCGGCAACTGCTTCATCACCAGCGGCAGGACCACAGCCTGATCGTGTCAGTCCGCTGCCCGACAAAATCGAGCCGATCCCGACGAACGAGGCGCCATCCATCACTCGTGTTGTGCCGAGAGAAGGGAGGAGGGCCAAGATCAGGAATGCTCGACCTTTCTCGGACTTTCTGACCGACACGTTCGACCGGCAGCACGACTACCTGCGCATCTCACTGACAGAGCGGTGCAACCTGCGCTGCTTGTACTGCATGCCGGAAGAAGGCGTGGAGCTGTCGCCGCAGCGGAACATCCTGACGACACCCGAGGTGCTGCTGGTGGCCGACACGTTTGTGGGCCAGGGCGTGAGCAAGATCCGGCTGACAGGCGGCGAGCCGACGGTGCGGCGGGACATTGTGCCGCTGATGCAGCGGCTGGGCGATCTGCGATCGCGCGGGCTGCGGGAGCTGTGCCTGACGACGAACGGGCTGGCGCTGCACCGCAAGCTAGAGGCGATGGCCGAGGCCGGGCTGACGGGTGTCAACCTGAGCCTAGACACGCTGGACCCGTTCCAGTTTCAGCTGATGACGCGGCGCGACGGCTTCAAGGCGGTGCGCCGGAGCATGGACAAAATTATGGATATGAATGCCAGCGGGAAAGCGAACATCCGCCTGAAAATCAACTGCGTGGTGATGCGCGGGCTCAACGACGGCGAGATCAACGATTTTGTGGGCCTGACGCGCGAGCACGACCTGGAGGTCCGCTTCATCGAGTACATGCCGTTTGACGGCAACCGCTGGAGCACGGGCAAGATGGTCAGCTACCAGGAGATGCTAGAGCGGATCTCGGCCGCGTACCCGACGCTGCGCCGCACGACCCCCGACGGGCACCACAACGGGCCCAACGACACCAGCAAGACGTACGATGTGCCCGGGTTCGCGGGCCGCGTGGGCTTCATCACCAGCATGACGCACAACTTTTGCGGCGGCTGCAACCGGCTGCGGATCACCAGCGACGGCAGCCTCAAGGTGTGTCTGTTTGGCAACGCCGAGGTGTCGCTGCGCGACATTCTGCGGCAGGCCAACGGCGGCGAGCCTATCGACGAGCAAGCGCTAGCGCTATGGACAGAGCAGGCAAAGGACAAGGCAGAGACGGCTGCGAATGCGTCCCAGGGAGATAGACCCGCCCATCATTCTTCGCCTGTGGACCTCCCACTGAGCAGTGTCATCCCGAATTCATCGGAACTGCTGGACGTCATCGGCATGGCCGTGAAGCGGAAGAAGGCACGGCATGCCGGCATTGGAGAGCTAGAGCACATGAAGAACCGGCCGATGATCCTGATAGGTGGGTAGCCGTGTACTTTCTGCTTCCTTCAGTCACCTTTTTTATTTTTATTTCTCCACCTCTTTCAACAGCGTTTGTACTGCATAATAAATCCATGGATGGACACACAAGGTATGCTCGACCAGTGGGGATGTGATCTATCAGTCTGAAGAAGCTTTGATACCCCCCTTTAGCTCGCAACAAGCCATAGTTTGAATACAATTAACACGTTCATTGCACAGGTTCTACGCCGTGCTCAAGACAGTACAGTGGTATCAGCCTGGTGGGCACTTGGGCTGCACGACCTCGGTCTACAGAGTTACAGGGGCTGCCACATCCACTGAGTCTTTCACCCCATCCAGCTTTGGGCTGCCACGTTCGGGCTTATTCTACGAGTCGTGGCGACAATGGAACGAGTCAAAGGTCTGAGACAACATTGTCAACACCTGCATCGCCTACGTCATCTGCGTCGTCTACTCCCCGGTTGACGCATGTATCTTCGTCCGGAACGGCGCACATGGTCCCTGTGGGCGACAAGGCTGTGACCGCACGGAGTGCCGCGGCCGTGTGCACGGTCTATTTCTCAAATCCGGCGGCGGCAGCTTTGGTGCAGGCCAACGAGATGGCGAAAGGAGACGTGCTAGGTGTTGCGCGAGTAGCGGGAATCATGGCAGCGAAGCGAACATCGGAGCTAATTCCATTGTGTCACCCCCTGGCCTTGTCGCACGTAAGTGTTGACTTGGTGGTGGCCCCGGGAGAGTCCTCTGACTCGAACGCCGACCCCAAGGCTGCCTCCTCTGGGGCCGGTCATGTGTCCATCCGGACGCTGGTGCGGTGTGAGGGCAAGACCGGCGTCGAGATGGAGGCGCTGACGGCGGCGAGCGTGGCAGCCTTGACGGTGTATGACATGTGCAAGGCCGTGGACAAGGGCATGCGTGTGGACGGCTTGCGAGTCGTGCTCAAGGAAGGGGGCAAGAGCGGGCGATGGGAGGCGAAGTGATGATGACAAATGGGGAGGGAGAGAGGACAGAAACAGAACAGACACGTAGCCTGGTTGAGCGGCTTAAGCGTGTACGGATATACGGGTTAGGGAATGTGTCGAGACTGGGAAGCTGAAGATGTGTGGGAAGAGAGGTGACAGCCTCGGCTAGTTGCGGATGGGTTTGAGTCGTTGTAGTTGCGGTTGACTCTTTAAAAGTTGTGGTGGGTGGCTGATTGTGGCGGGGCTGATAGCCTGGTAGATGGACGGATGGATGGATGGATCGGAGGTTCGGGAATTGTAAAGAGTGCAATTGTGTTCTGGGCGCATTGGAAAGGCACGAAAAAAGAAACTCGAGAACGGAGATGTACAAACCAGCATTACTGAGAGTTGTCAGATGCATTGCAAGTTGCGCTGAAAATAGCATGGTGGATGAAAGAGTTGAACAAATGGACCTGTTGAATTTTCCTATTAGTGAGTTGACAAAAAGTTTGCGGCCTGTGGCGGCTTTGCCGGCGTTCGCCGTTCTAGCTGGGCCGGTCGGTTGTGTAAGATACGTGTAGTTACCACCCTCCCATAGCCAGACTTGCATACAGGGACGGTCATGCTGGAAGCAGAAAAAAAGAAGGAATACAAAAGTAAAAATAGAGGATCACGATGGACAGGCAAAGTGTAGGAATGCTCGTGGACGAAGCTGAAAGCGGAAGGGAAAACGGGATACCGAATCAAGCAATAACAAAACAAACGCCCGGCGTTGTGGCCAGAAAGAGCGGCGGTCTCGGCAGGAGCGATGGACGTGACGTCGTTTCCTATTCCCGAAGAGAAAACACACTGTTACTGCGCGTTTGCTACAACTTTTGCTACTGCTTGCAAAACTCTCCACTCGAACTTTCTCTTTTGCGCAGCCTCCTCGACAAACTTTGGGTCGCGTGCGCCGTTTCCCAAAGCACTGGGAGGCCCTGCCGCTACAGGGGAGGGAGGGCCAAAGCCACGCCGCTGTCGGGGTTCCCGTCTACTCGTGTTCTTGTCGGCTCGGCCGCTTGTCCACTATTATAGGCTCGTCTGACACTATGGAGAGGTGGCCTCTTTCCTTTTTAGCGCTATAATTTTTGCAGCAGTTTGTAAACTACAGCGTAGGTCGAAGCACAACCACAGACGAATTCCGCCTGTCTGTTCCCTTCATCCCTCGTCCCTCTCATTTCAACCAGAAGTGTTTACTGTTCTTATTTTCTTACTTGTTCTGATTTGCTCCTGTCCCGCTCCGCAGGGTCCCCTGTTGCCAACGACTTTGCTGCTAGCGGCGACCGCCGTGGGCGCCAACAGCAAGCCATTAGCTAATGGGATGCCATTTTGGGCAGGCTGGGGCGTTATTGCCGTGTGTTCTAGAGTTTCTAGAGGGGCGCGCAGACAGCGAACGGCCTGGCAAAGGTGGGTATTACGGGGGGGCGCCACAGGCTTGGGTTCCCTGGCTTTGCCTGCCTTCTGCCTGGTTTTGCCTGGATTGTCCAGTTTGCCTGCCTCTTCTGGAGTTCCCCTTTCAAAGTTACGTAGTACTCGTTCCGTCTGGTAGGGGCCTTTCCTTCTCCGGCTGTCGTCCGGCGTCGAGGGAACTGCGCGGTTGGCTCCCGGTGTTTTTGTTATTCAACAAACAGCAAATAGAATGACACATGATGTTCGATATCTCACGGCGAACAGACAAGAAACACCTATGGGGGTGAGACAAGGAGCTCCTGTCCTCTGAGACAGCAAGAACGGAGACTGGCCGAGGCTCTTGGCCGAGCCAAAAAAAAAAAAAAAGGAAAAATACCACGAGTACAGAAACTCGATTACTCCTCGACTCGTCTTTCCCATCCCTCTCTTGCCATGGCATCCTGGGCAACTTACGAGTGCCGTGCTGCAGCCATCATCACTCGCAGGATCACAATGACATGCCGTCGGCGGACTTTCACAAGCGAAAAGCACCAGTTCCGGGTAGTACGGAGACACCATCCGGGCGCTGGCTTGTTTCGTATGCCGTTAAAATGACGCTTTTCCTGAGAGAAAAGCACCCGCGAGGATCGCAGATCACAGCACTTTGCCGGACTTGTCCGCGGATGTCGGGCACTTGGGGGGAGACCAGCGAGACCGAGACAGCAGGGTAGAGGGCAAAAGCATTTCCCTGGGTCGTGAGTGGTCCGATATGGATTGGCTTCTTCTTTTTCTTCTTTTTTTTAATTCCTTCGGCGTCTTGTTTAAAAGTGGGATTGGTTTTGGGTGGTGTGGGCCCTGGCTTTCCGCAAAGTGTCTGGGTTTCCGTTTTGAAGACTGGCCTAAGCCAATCAGAGGCCTGCGATAAGAGCTATTTTAAAGACCAATCAGAGGCCGTCTGGGAATACCAGAGTCGGGAACACCAACCGAAGAAGAACGACGAGAGCCCACCCACTATGATCTGGCAGACCGGTGTTGGCAATCGCAATCTGTGGGAAGTTGCGGTACAAGTGAGATACTTTGGAATCGGCAGCGCTGAGCATCGTAAGACACAGTGCTGGATTTCTGGAATGAACCGCAAACGACCAAGGAGCAGAAAGAAGAATTAGAAGACTTCTGACAGAACAAAGATGTTTGCTGGGGAACGCTCCAGTGAGAAGGCAAAAGTACATACATAGTATTGGTGGATGGATGGCTGTCTGTCTCGTACGCATTTTATTGCCATATGTAAGATACTGTGCGTGAAGGATACTGGGCTCAAAAGTTGCGGTGGCAAATGTCACAGGGACACGAAATCGATCAAATCTCATAAGAGACGAAAAAGGTTAACCAACCTGGTGGGGAGGCGCATTTGGCAGTGGAAATCCCAGCAAGTCCAGGAGAGCTGTAATACTTTTGTACTTACATAGTAGCAGCTAACTACATAGTATGTAATAGTGGGCTGCGGCAAGCTCGCGTGCACTGGTCGACACGTGAGACCGTGCAGGGAGTCCTGGTCGCCGCACAGGCGACGCACCCAAGTACCTAAATATATGGTTCGGGGAAGTATCTACCAGGACCTGATTTCCGTCTAGAAGACTCCGAACAGGGTATTGGTTATCACCCGTATCTTATTACTTCCCTCAGCAACACCCTGCACAAGTACCTGTCGTAGACCGAGTACCTACAGCGTACAGGCGGTCTGAAAGATACCAGGTATTATCTTGGTTGCTGGCAAATAAAGCACTTCCAGTGTATCCTGCAAAACATACGGTGTACGAGTAGTTACTCGTATGTGCAGCGGCAATACACCCGCCGGAGCCAATCATATATAGGCGAAAGATAAGAGGGCTCCCAGTGGGAGAGCAGTGACATCAGGAGCACCCATTCGGTCTCGTTTCGATGCAATGCTCTCCAGACGAACGACATGCCGATATGCACACCCGGCTTGGGAAGCTGGAGAAGGGGGACCGGTCTGCCTGTCTGTCTGGTTGCGATCATGTGTCAATAGCAGCAGAGCCTCCTTTTGATTTCCGACCCTACTAAGCAGCGCCAACCGTCGCAAGATAACTCTTTTTTCCCCTCTCCACCCTTCCAAGCAACCGGTCGGTGCCTGCGATGTCTGGGGCTCCAAAGAGACTGGTCAGAAAATCCGACGGCCCCCGAGATTAGGGAAATGCCACCCTGTCTCGGCTTTGTGTGCGTGTGTGCGCAGGCAGACGGGGATGGCAATGCATTTTACAGTGTTCATATCTACCGACCACGGCTGGCCATAATGCGGTGAGCGAGACACGCGGACGGGATACTCGTAAGCTATCCAGTGTAAGGAACGTCCACGGGAGCACGGAAGAAAGGGGGTCAGAGTGGCTTTGTGTCTAAGACACCGGGCCTTTTTTTGATGTGGTCGCGTGCAACGTTTGGTGTTTTCAGAGTATCGTGGACGAACAGTCCACACGGTTGGCTGTTGAAGCAATTGTTGAAGCAACTGTCGAGGCAATTGCGGTCGACGCTGTCGAATGAACAGTTACGTCGTAACTAGGATTTACTCGCACGTACGGGAGGCGTTTGATCGGGCCAACCACCGGCACAACAACACAATCAATGCGGCTGGCAAGCTACTGACAGGGATGATAGCAACCCCAAGCCGTTGAACCGTACTCGGCGACTTGGTCAAAGGCCTCGCGATCTTCGCATCGCCTTGCCGAATTCGGGTACCAAACTCGCCTCCCGCAGTTTGATGTGTAGATTCTTGACGATCTGTGCTCCATAGTCTCGTATCTCACACAAGTGTAGAAGAAACTAGGCCTTGTAGCAAGCCCGGCCCGGCTCTGCCATGAAGACTTTTTGTGTTCTCAGCCCGCTGTCTTTTCAGTCTTTCTTTCCCATCACCTCGCCGCTCGTGCTTATCACACCCATTCTATCTCAGGCTGCGATCTTAGTGACCGCCATTTGATCGGATCCGCATCCCCCTCACCAGACATGTAAGATACAGTGTAAGTGGCGACGATGCCACCTCAGGGGCCTGAGAACAGGTGGCCCGCGACAGGAGGTGCATCGTGTTGATCTGTCGAGGAGTGTCCACCAGTCACCAGGTACTCTGGGCACTCGCAACAGACACGCACTAATGCACTGATGCACTAATGCACTGCAGGCCTTGGTCGCCATCCATGTGCAGCGAGTGGCTCCTTCTGTAAAAAGGCAATAATAATCCCCGGGGGCAGCCCACCCGTTCCTTCCTTCCCAAGCGAAGAGCGACTTGCGGCGTATCTTAACACTGCAACCTCCTGGAACGGCTTCCACCCGTCCCACTCTTTGCGCACGAGTATTAGCTAGTTACCACTTGTAAGTGTGTATCACACCTGGCTGCCCACCAACACCCCTGTCGCTTTTTTTAGTGTCGTTGCGTCGCCCCGTCGTCTTAGCGGCCTTGTCCTTAGCCTCGATCGCTGCGGGCAAAAAGCCCTCTGCAGCCTCTGTGCGCCGCCCGCCGCGACCACCCAATTGCCGCCCTCGCAGTTCATTGACCGAATAATGCTGTCACCCCAAGCAGAACCCCCCCCAGTCGCCCACACCAGCGAGACACTCTCAACGGCCGCCCCTCGCCGTCAGTCGCTCTTTCCTGCTAAAAAGTACAGTTCCCGCCCCCCGATCGCCCCTTCCCCTCTGGTGCGCACGACCTTGATTACTCTTATTATTGCCTTCCTGTCTTCTTCTCACGATCTTTCTCCCAGTCTTGATATTTGCCCTCGTTTTCTCTCCCTTCTCTCTCCTCTTTCTCTACTTTTTTTTCTTTCTCCTCTTGCCTCGCCGACCTCTCCCTTCTCCCTTACCGACCTGCAAAACCCAACAAGCCCTAAGAAGACGAACAGAGGAACCGCCTCTTTCTTACGTCCGTAAGCCTTATCTCAAAAAGGCATCTTCCACGGCTTTTTTCTTTTTCTCTCTTCGCTCCCCCAACCACACAAGAGGCGTTCACTCGTCTTCACGACCCGTCTACCGGCTGCGACCATCCCTGCGCTCTTTCTGGTAACAGCCTTATCCGCACCACACTCTTCCTCGTCTTATCTCAGGGGATCCGAGTCAGCACCATTGGCGCACGCGATCATTGTCTCGGCCTGCTTCTATAGACACCCCCAGACTCGCGCCCACCCACGATAAGAAGCACACTTGAGATCCGGTGTCGCAAACCCCATCGCCGTGTTCTCCTCGTGCTCTACTCTACCCCCCTACCCTCTTTCCCCTTCTCTCTCCTCTCGCTTTCACTCTGCTACAGCACCAGCATCGCCATGGCCACCGACTTCATAATGCCTCGACCGCCAACAACCTCCTCTCGTGATCCTTTCTTCCAGCAGCCCACCTTCCAGGCACCTTACCAATACAATGCCGCCGCCGATGCCCAGGTGCAGGCCCAGGCCCAGGCCCAGATTCAAGCTGCCGCCGCCTCCAACTTCGTCTCCCAGTACAACCCCCAGATCTCGCCGCTGAGCACCTCAAATAGCTCACCCACGTCGCCCAAGTCCTGCTACCACACGCGCCAGGTGCGCCCGCTCTACATCCCAGCCGTACTGCGTCCAACCGAGCACCCCTCTCGGGAGCTGCCCACCAAGTCGAAGGCGCGCAAGGGTGGTGACAAGGGCGACGCCAATGGCTCAGCCATCGACGACGGAGACGCGACGGCTGATGACGAGGACGACCAGGCAGCCGGCCGCTCAAGCGGCAGCTTCATCAGCCTGCCAGGCCTCGGCGCTTTTGGAATTGGCCGCCTCACCCGCCGCTCCACCAACGACAGCGGCAAATGTGTCGATGCCTCGTGGAACCTGGACCTGTTCCCTGAGGTGAACGGTCTTCCCTCGCGCGAGCACTGGAAGGTGTGTATCGAGTCCGAGTCCATCGACCCTGGCCATTGATCTTTCTGCTGTTCACTGTTGTCTGACCGTCTTCCAGCCCGACCCCGAGTCGTCCATGTGCGACGAGCCCACGTGCAAGAGGTACTTCAACTACTTCAACCGCCGCCACCACTGCCGGCGCTGCGGCAACATCTTTTGCGACATGCACTCCGCCTACGAGATCCCGCTGGACGAGAATGCCAACTACAACCCGCGCGGCTCGTCTAGCCGTGCCTGCTCCTTCTGCTTCCGCGAATTCAAGGCCTGGCGCACGCGCAACAACAGCAGCGACCTGAGCAACGGCAGCACCACGCCCAACGGTGCCAAGGTTCCGTCCACGGCCCCAGTCAGCCCCGTCATGGCTCTGTCGCGGGGTGTGCCCGGCGCGCCGGGCACGCCAACGGTGGCTAAGACACCCGACGTGGCACAGAGCGTACCTGGCGACTGGAACTGGAGCACGTTCTGAGACTGGAACAAAATGCCGCCTCGTGCTGTCTCGCTCTCTTATCATGTACGACCATGCGTCCGCTCGGACTACGACACATTGTATACGCCACATCATGCGCAGGTGTCTCGAACTCGAGGAATTCCCCGATACCCCAGTCCTTCAAACCAGCGCACTCCATTTTACCTTTTTCCTGCTATTTTCTTTTTATCTCTTGATTCCCGTTTATAGAATATTTTATCTGGGTTTACGGCTACACCACCTCTACTCCCTTCAGAACAACAAGGGGTTTTAGACTTACACAACTCTTGCTTGTTCTCGGTGGATTGAGGGGAGTTACACATACATACAGCAGCCTCCTTCTGTATTGATGGAGGCATGATCTTGCGCCATTGCTTTTTTATTTTATTTTTTTGTTCTATACCCAATCCCTTATTCTCCCGCCGCCGCCACAACAGACACCGACCTGCGACTAGCCAGAGAGACATCTTCTATCTTGGCCTCGACAAACCTCTTCTTTTTTTTCTAATGTTTCTTTTTCGGCATCGTTTCTGGATTGGGTATTGGACAACATCACCTCAAGGCTACTTGGGGAAGTCATCTGCGTGTTTTACTTTGGGCGTTTCTTTGCGGCATTGCAGACGAAGCAGAGGGAGAAACCATACATTTTGATTCTTTCTCTCTCGGATTTTTGGCTTAATGTTTTGACTGTTTTCGTTGTTTAATAGAGCTGCTTTCATATATATATATAGTTATTGGGTATAAACTTTTGGGCGCATACAAGCACAACAGATAGCTTGATGCTTTTTGGGGCAGGAAGCCCGGCGGTCACCAATACAAAGTACATTTCAAGAAGAAAGACCAGAGACACTACGCGAACACAAAACCATGCACGTCTAGCATGTGAAAATAAGACATGAGTAACCTAGGCTGATTATGGAACGAATAAAATAACTACATAGTAGTGTATCCACTCAGGCTTGGTTCTTCTCTATGGAACAATTGATGAGAAAATAAAAAAAGCACTATGGAAAACATCATTGCGTGAATGGCAGGGAAATCATCTCAAAGACATGAAAACTAGATTTGTGCTGTATGCCCTCCTCTGTTTGCATACGATAACAGGTGGACGCACGTAAGAAAGTGTGGTCCACTGTAAAACATCACCCTCTCTCTCTCTCTCTCTCTCTCTCTCTCTCAATGTGCATCGTCAATCATGCGACTGGGGTCCCGCTGTACAGTATTGACACCGCTGCTGCTGCCGCTGCTACTGCCACCTCCGCCGATCCCGTTGTACCGTCCAGCACCATACAACATCTCCATCAGCTTGCCCTTTTGTCGCGCCCGCACGTCCTCAAGGTACCCGCCGACGTCCTCGAGGCCGCGGATCTGCTCCTCGATCGTCAGCGTGCTGCTGTTGACCGACCGCACGAGCGGTGACACCAACTTGCGCCGCAGACTCTCGAGGCTGGCCTTGAGCGCCAGCAGGCGGTTGTTGTGCTCCATCAGGATGCCCTTGTTTCGCACTGTCTTCTCGCGCACATTGCGCAGCAGCTCGCGGTTCTGCTCATACTTTTTCACCTGGGCAGCATTGGCCCCCAGGATGCGTGTCCACAGGCTGGCTAGCAGATCTGCGTGCTGCTCATCCTGCACTGATGCCTCGCGCACCACGGTCCGTGCCAGGTTGAGGAACTGACGGTCGACCGCCTCGAACAGCCCAAAGAGCGCCAGGCTGTGCTGCAACTCAGTCGCCACGGCCTCTTCGAGCACGGCCAGAAACTCATTGAACGTCCGCCGCAGCGTGGTGCGCGTCCGCTGCGGACTGGACATGCCAAACAGAGCCGTCGCCACGCTGCCTACGCGCGTAGGCGTACCCGTAGCCGTATTTTCCAGCAGTCCAGTTGAGCTCAGGAAATTGTGAAGATTGTCAAACGCCGCCGTCAGAGGCGGTGCTGGATGTTGCACCTGTGAAAGCTCGCGCCTGGCCCAGTCCATCACAATCAGGATTCTGACTTGGTTAGTCTTTTTGTTTTGTTTTGCTCTGCATTTTTATTTTAATTCTTTGGCTTCACATACCCGTCAATGTCGCCATCCACATTGGCAAAGAACTTGGTGAGCTCAATAGCCAGCGTCTTGAGGCTTTCACTGAGATCGTCTAGTTCTTTGACTATTATGGGAGCCGATGTTAGGTTGCTCTGTCGGACACTCTCGCCGAGGTCCCAGACAGCCACGCCCGTTGCCTGCAGGTCATTGACCTGGGCCACACCATTCTCGGAGTAGTAGATGAGCGGCTCAAAGGAGCGCGCAATGCCGGCAACTTTGACAAGGTCCGGCACACTGCGCAGGCTCGCAGGCTGGAATAGTGACCGCATAGCAGCAATGGACACAATAGCTGCAACAACAGAGCAGACCACATGTGCCCATGAAGACGTCACGAAGAGGAAGTTGTCCCTCAAAAAGTTGACGGCTGCATCGATGGGTTCTGTCCGCTGCTGCACTTCAGCGCGCATGGCAAACCGAATATCTGACAACAGATCAGCATCAGGGACCAGATTGAAGGAGCAGTGACCGGAATCGACAAACATCGGCAACAACTTACAGTTCTCAGACGACTCTTGGAAATCAGACTCCAGCTTCTCGTCCACTGGCTGCAGCTCCTTCCTCTTGAAGGCGGATTGCGGAGTTTGGGGGAACGGAGGGTTCACGCGGATGGTGGCATCGGTATTGGGAAACATAAGGAGGGGATCTGGGCTGAACTCCTTGCCAGGGCTCATACTCGCTGGCAGACGAGTCCGGATGGCCTGGGCAAGGATTTCGTCGTCTGCATCGTCGCCAATATCATAGTCATAGTCGTCCACATCCAGGCCAAGTAGTTCATCATCCGCACTGTCAAAGTCAGGACTGGACCCCCGAGACAGGCGGCCCCCAGCGGCAAACTGCTGGTGGTGCAGAGCCGGCAGCTTGAGTAGAGGGGAGCCGGTACTGTCGTGGTTGTTGTAGTATCCAGCGCCCGGAACGGCCGATGACTGCGCGGTGGTCATGGTAGTGGAAGAGCCCAGGATGTTGTCGCCCTTGCGCCAGAATCCGGAACTACGCCCGCCGTTTCCGAGGCGACGCCATGCCGGTGGGCTGAAGCCACCTACGGAGTCGGCTCCGGGAAGACTCTCTTGAAGACTCTCGCGTAGACTGTCGGGTAGACTCTCTGTATCGGTTTCGAGATAGCCGGACAGACTCGGTGGCGTGGGACCGAATGGTTGGGGGGCGGGTGAGCGGCGAGGGAGGCGTTCGAGGGGGGGATGGGGGTGTTCGGGGAGGGGAGGGGATTGCGCTGGCGGCAGTTGCCAGCTTCTGCTGTTGCTGTTGTTGGGGGGGTGCGGCAGCTCGGCGGGTGAAGCGGCCGACGAGCGGGAACCATGTCCCAGCGGCGGCGGCATTGTCATCGTCGGGGCCGGGCGCGACGGCTTCTCCTTTGACAGGGCAGGCAGCCTCTTCTTTGACGGCTCTTTCGCTGGCAAGTCGAGTGCGGGCCTCCTCGACCTCGTCGTAGATGTATAGGTCGTTGAGCGTGGCGGTGCTGTCGCTGGCGTTGTAGGCGTGGATGGTGTTGGCGGTGTTGGCGGTGTCTCTGCGCTTGTGGCGCGATGAGTTGTGGCTGGACTTGACGCTGCCGCCGCCGTGGCGGCCGCTGCTGGACTTGACGCTAGCAGCGCTGCTCTTGCTGTTCTTGTGCAGCTTGGTAGACGCCTTTTCGAGCTTCTCGAGGCGGTCGAGCTTCTCAAGCTTGTCGTACCTGTCGTACCTGTCGTACAGGGGGGCCAGCTGCTGAATCTTCTCGGCCTTTTCAATCCTTTCAATCAGCCGCCCCTTCTTGGCTTTGGCGATCTCCTTCTCGCCGTGGCGACGACGCCGGGATGATGTGGCCTGAGAGACCAAGTCGTCCTCAAGCAGACGCTCGCCTCGCTCACGCAGCAGCAGCGGGAAATGCGGCGGTGGCGGGAGCCGGCGGTCGCTCTCAAACAGGTTGGAGATCAGCTCGGGAGCAATCGGCGCAAGCGGTATGGCCGGCAGCTGTTTGGCAGTAATGGCAGCCTCGAGCTGCTTCGGCTTGGTGGCAGCCTGGATGGCCTTTTCCTGGGCGCGGCGCTGACGATAGTTTCTGATGATTGTTGGCACGCGCGGCAGCCAGAGAGACAGAAAGACGACAAGCAGGACCAGGGCAGCCAGAAACGTGCTGGGGGCAATCGTCACACTCAACAACGACACGTTGGTGTGGATTTCGAGGATGGGCCGCATAGAGTTGGCGAAGGGAGCCGGCAGGCTGCGATGGACCACCCGAAACGGGTTGGGCAGGCTGGCACCTGATAGGTTGAAACTGGGCAGGCCAACGTTGGGAATGATGGTTGGGAGACTGCTCAGGGTGGACAGCAGCGGTGCAGACTGGACGTTGCGGAGCGAAGAGAAGAATGAGGGAGGGGGAGGGGGAGGGGGGGCAGGCGGGCGGGAGAAGGGGTAGAGATGCATTGTGAAGGAGAGAGAAAAAGAGAAGGGAAGAGAAAAGAGAAGGCGGGAAGGTAAAAAAAAAAAGAAAGAGGGAAAGGGAAAGGGCAGAAAAGAGAAGGGACGAAGTGACAAGGCCAAAAGAGCCAATAAACGAAAAAATTAGAGTGTGCAACAAGGGTGTGTGCGTGCTGTGCGAGCTGTCTGTCAGAACAAGCAAGAGCGAGTCGTCTTGGTCGTGCCTTCCCTTGTTTCAACCAGGCAGCATTCGTGCCAGTGGCTGGGAGTGGATCGATGTCGCGTTAAGTCTCTTTTTTTTTTAAACCAAGTTCAAGCAAGGGCCTCACAACGAAACGTCAAGAAAGGAAATAAAAACATACAAGAGTAACAGGACAGCAGTAATAACAGCAGAAAACAACAAAGAATCTCCAGGTCGACGATGGCCCCATCTCCATTCATATAAGAAATCCCAGGCGATCGTAGGACACGAAGGCGCACAAGCAAATTCTCTGTCCACGGCCAGGGCGACGACCCAAAGATGCCGAAAGAGGCCGGAGCATGTTCCTTTCCGATTTTAACAGATGAACATGTGAAGGACCAGTATAGTAGAGGCTGGCAAAGGCTGAAGCGCACAGCAGCCAAAGTGCCAAAATGGCTGCAGCTGCTAGCAAACTAGTTAATTACATCCTACAAACAGTGCAATACCTTGAGACCTGCATCGGACACAGACTGTGGCCTCGGACATGAGCCATTGCTGCGGACAGCAGGGTCTCAGTGCACGAACACGCATCGGCCAGCACTGGAGAGAAGAGGAAAGCACGATGGACTGCAGACAGACATTTATGCACGAAACAGACGCATGGCTACATTTTGCGTGGCCACCCGGTCGGGGCCAGAAAAAAAACTTTCCCATGAACCACACTTAGACATGCAGCTTCTGCAACATCTGCAGCTTCTTTCTGAGCCATCCTGCTGCCACGCGTTTAGCCGCCGACCCAATAGCATCGTTTGCCGCGCAGCAAGCAGGATTGACGGCGTCCTGAGGCATGCAGAGCAGAGCATGTAGAGCAGAGCATGCACCAGAATATGCACCATAACATGTATCTGGGGAGGGGGAGGGGGAGGCACCTGGTGATGCTGGCTGGCTTGTAGCGAATATACTAAAGACTAGGAAGTCCAAAAAGGCCCTGGCTCCTTCGCCTGGACGGCACTTATGCGGCTTGTCACTACCCCACGGGTGGGCTGCCGCGGGTGGTCCGTATTCACGAACAGATTTGCATTGCCATTTCATGCAGGCGTTCACATTCCTTGCATCCCTCTCATCTCTCGTTGCCCTTTTCTTTCTTTTTCTCGAAAGGCTGAGTGGGATGATGACGGGGTCCTCCCCCCTCCGCATCGAGACACTACATACTGTGTTCTGGGTACCGTGGTGCGGCCATCTCGAGGCTTGTGATCATGGAAAGCCCCCTCTGTCTGTCTCTTTTGTTGCCAGTCTCGGCTCAAGGCAAAGAGAGCCCTACGTCTGCTCTCTCCTCGCTTCCTTTCCTGTCGCGAGCATCCTGATTTTCCAACAAGAACCCTGGCAAGTGCAAATGCTAATGTGATATTAAAGGGCTCGTTTTGTGAGGTAGCTGCCTGGCGAGCCACATCCGAGGATGCTTTCTGCTCGTACACCAATACGCCATGTCTTGAAGAATCGAAAGAGGAACCCCTCAACGCGTGGCTTACAGCAACAACAAACAGAAAACCACTTTACACGAGTGCCACGCGTGTTTTCGCGCCGCAAAAAAATGGGGCGGCGCCGTCATCCAATCGCTTTCCACCAGTGCGGCTTGAGAGGCGTTGTGAGTTGTAACAAAGCCCCTGCCAGCCACTCAATTTTTGCCATCTCTTCAGTCTGACCCCCAAAACGGCTCACGCGATGCCACAGTCTTCCCGTCGTCTGTTTGTTTTGATCTTCGTTCTGTAAAGAGACGTGGAGTGACTCACGCGCCCCATCTTCCCCTATTTGCTGTCTTTCTCCACCGGCATCACAGCACGACTTTTCAATAGATCATCAACAGTAGAGAAAGTAGTTAAATGTCATGGTTGAATTCATTCGCTACATCCTAGATAACACGCCAGAACTAGAAGAAACATAACAAGCCAAAATCAGTGAAAAAAGCACGCGAGCCTCATCGCCGCAGTAGTGGAGAATAAAACGTTAAAACAAAACAACAAAACCAATCCACGCACGCTCGCAAACACGCAAGCACGCAAGCACGACACACCCCCCAGAAAAATACTTCGTAAAGCGTAGTTGAGCCAAACCACCCAAGAGTCCGCCTGACCACAGGACGGATACCCGCGCTCCCACACGCTGTTCTGTCATGACACATAAATGCATGCTTCGTATGCGAAGGTCGTCGGCGTGCATGGCGCAGTATCGGAAATAGCAACAAAGCCTGCCGCTGCAACCGCCTTGTTCTGGCAGGCAAGCTAGCCAGCATCGACCGATGGTGTGTGGTCACCCTCTCTTCGGTATCTCGCGCGACCCAAGTCTGCGCGCGCGGCCGTCCAGAACAATACTCGTTTGGCCCTGGCCTAGCCTGGCCCGGTTCAGAGAAATGCATCAAATCGAATGCCATCGCCTTGCCCTTGGCTTCTGTTTCGAAACCTAGTCGATCTTTGCGTTTGCCAGGCTTCTCGCTTTCGGGTTGGTAAGATTGTTGACCTGCGGCACCACCTGTCTCCTATACTTGTAATGTTTCCGTAACCGCTTCCGTGCCACCATGACTGGCACGGAACTCTTGGTAACAAGGTAGTTCGAGAACGATCCCAGGATCACACTACAATATTGTGGTTAGCAGCAGATACCTGACATCAGTGATAGTGCGCGGATTTGCAAAATGTGGCCGCATGAATGGCGATGCAAGCCACAGATCGCGGCGATCGATCGGATCCGTGGAATCGATGGGAAAACCATGCGAACCACGGAAACCACGAGATTGACGAGCTCGCCGCGATTACAGATATGAGAGGAGGAGGTCATGCGTGGGAGACTTACCCTTTCAGCGCACTACGGCCACGGCTGCCTAGGATCACCAGCGTTGGGTTGACATTGTCAATCACCTCGGTAATTATGTGGCGTGGATTCTTGCACTGTAGGACCTCAACAATCACCCGCACTTGCAGTCTGGTCCTGCGCAGCAGCTTCGTTATGCGCTCTGTGATGTCTTGCACAGCACGGTGGCGGTCTTCCTCGGCCTTGGCCGGATTGATTGTCGGTGATCCTTCCTTTGGATCTTCCTGGCCATCCGCCAATGGGATGCCCATCTCCTCATCGACACAGTAGATAGCTACGAGAGTGTCGCCGTCCCGCAGAACGGTACCCACGGTCCACTCCAGAGCATGTGTTGACTCGTCGCTCAGATCGGTAGCCACCAGATACTTGCGCAGAGGGCGGTGTTCCTCTTCAACAGCTTGTTTTTGCACATGGGCAAAGTCGCCACGATAGATGATCTGCACGGACCGCTGCACGCCGGGCGTGGACATGATGGATGTTATCGCGAACGCCAATCGCTGTGCGCTCTTGATGTCACCAATCTCGGCTTCATCGTCAGAATCAAAGGGCGCGCGAGAAGCAGACCGAGACCTGTCTTCGAAACTACTGTTAGGAGTCACGCCAGACTTGGCCTTGACTTTTTCTCCCGAAGGATTGGTCACTGTGATTTCGGGTTCATCCAACAGCGACTTGTACTGGTAGGCGGGTTGAGTGGAAGACACGTGAATCCCTAGTGAACTCGGTTAGCAAAACAAAGCACACACACCCTCCCCCTAGGAATCAACAGCTGTCTTTAGTAGTCAACTATCCAGCTTCAGCCCCAACTCCCTCCCAAATTCAATCACCAGCACCAACGCTCGACTCTACTTACGTTCTTCTTCTGCCGCTGCTAGTAGGCTCAGCGGTTGCCGGTTGCCCTTGGTTGTGCCAGACGCGGCTGGGCTACCTGAACCATTAGTCTCGCCCGGGAAGCTCCTAGCCGTCTTACGGCCACGCCGGGCCTCGTCTTCATCAGAGGAATAATTCTCCTCTTCGCTGCTCTCCAGATGCTCGCCATCAGGACTCATGTAGTCCTTAGCCAGACGGCCACTGCCACGAACACCGTTATCATCGGATTTCTTGCGCATAGGCAATTCGCTTAGCGTGCCGCCAGAGCGGATCAAGTTGGCGTCCGAGAGTCGACGGTATGCGTTCTGCATGTCGAGACCATTGGTTTCCGCAATCAGAGCATGGCCAGCAGGGCTCAACCCGCGGCCAGAGATGGCGACATTGGGTGAGTTGGACCGCGCGTTAAGGCGGTTGCTCGGCGACATGGACGCCTTCGCACCAGGCTTGGAAGGGACACGGCCGCTGGCACCGCTCACAGAATGGCGGCCGTGGATGGGCAGTTTTTGGCCGGGCAGTTTCAGGTTGCTAATATCCGCCCCGCGCATCAACTCTGCCATGGCTTTCCTGGAGAGTTGATTGTTGTTGTTGTTATTGTTGCTGCTGCTGTTTTGTTTGCCCTTCGATAGCACTGGGCCTTGGTTTTTGGTAATAATATCAGAAAACTGGTAGTTGGCGGTGGGGTCGTTTCTTGCTCCGTAACCGCGCGCACCAAACTCGGCAGGTTTGTAGGCTGCGTCTGACTTGCTGCGCGGATGAAGCGATTGATCTGACGCCGTTTTGTGAGCCGGCGGCAGTTGCACCTGTAGATTGGACTCAGTCGGCGAGCTCTGTGCGCTGAGAGGCGGCATCGAACTGTCTACGTCTAGCATGCTGCGGATTGATGGCGTATGGGCAGGCGGCGAACCCTCAATGTCGAGCATGCTTCGAACCGGACGATGCGGGCTTCCGCCGATAGCGCCAGAGATGGATGCCGCCCGGGATCCTGGTGGAGAGCCGGGAACATCGTCCACGAGATCCAGCATACTCCTTATGGGCGAGCGGGGGTTGGAACCATACGGTGACGTAGAGCGACTGGCTGCATGAATGCTCGGCGATCGAGCACTGTTCATTGTTGTGTTTGCATCGCCCTGGCCGAGCAGCGCAAGGACCTCTCGGCGCTCCTCGTCCAGTAATGCCTCCATGGACATGGGCGGGCGCGACATGGTGGCGGTTGGGGGGGGCTTTCCTTAAAAGTTTTGCACAGCTGATGACGAAAAGCCAGAAGAGGGAAGACTGACAGCCGTCGATGGTGTGCGAAGAGATGTCCGAAGTTGTCGGGTCGAATGGTAAAACAACCGATGGATGAACAGGGATCTTTCGAGCCTTGTGGGAGGGAAAGACAAAAAACGGATTTTCCACGCGGCGAGAGTGTCACCAGGTCAGGGGGCACTGCAGACAGGACACAAGGTAAGCCCAAGATAGCCTTTTGGAAGGCGACAACAGGCTCTTGGCGTCTTGGCGCGTTGGCACAGACGACGGCTGGATTATACCAAGAGTGTGGCTTTGCAGCAAAAACGGTTGGCGAACTAGGACGAACCAGGTGTGCGAATGAGCGTGAACGAGTAGATAGACGCTATACTCGAAGAATGCTGTTGCGGCAGAAGGCTAAGAGGGGGGTGGGGGGGGCACGTGAAGGAGTTGCTGGGAGTTGTGATGAGTTGCTGAGTTGCTGGAAGTCTCGTTGAGTTATTTGTAGTTGCAAATGGAAGCAATGACTATCGGGGAATGATTCTCGGCGGCTGTCGTGATAAAGCGGCTTGGAGTATCAGCATGTTGGTGCTAGCGACGGCCGGGGTAACGTTGATATGCCCACTCCGTCAAGAGATGCAGTGCTCGTCCCATTCAACCCAATCGAAAGGCGGGTGATGGAGTTTCGTGCTCGTCGATCGCGGCAAGACGGGGGCTGGAGAGCTCCTTATACTGCGCGCAAACTTCTGCTCGCGCTGAGAAGTGGGGCACCACGGAAAGAACGATGTAATAGACCGTGCCGGCCAAGCTGGTGGGGGTGGTTGCAGAGCAGAGCTGGTCAAGGGAGGGGGGAGGCGGGAAACCGAAGGTACTGTCCAGATACAGAGAACAGAGATGTAACTAGTTGCTGGATGGGTGAACTCGCAGATTGCGCGAGAAGGGATTGGTTGGGCGTGGAGAGAGAACAAATGAAGAGAAAAAAAATGAACAGAGAGACCAAAAGATAGGAAAATTTGGTTTAAATAGGGCCAAAAAGCCGGAACAGAGGCGAGAAGAAGCGCTTGCTCTGAGACCTTTGGCAGAAGCGGAAGGCGCTCTGGGTAAGAGCTCACTCCTTCCTTTTGTGTCGCGCCGTGTGTTCCTGCCGTGTCACAACCGACAATTGACAAGAACGCGGGGGAGGGGCGTGCCACTAGGGACCGAGAGATAACAAACAGAACGAAAACAATAAGACAGAGTAGATGTGACGTCTTTTCGCTGGCCACCTTGCTTGGCTGCCGAGAATTGACAAGAAACACCGAGTTCCGATCTCGTCCGGGGGAACCGTGGAAGAGGGACAGTATCCCAAATTGCGTCTGCCGTGCGTAGTCGGGGAATTGAAAACAAAGTAGAGAAGAAAGGGGGGGAGAGAAAGAGGGAGAGCAGACGCAAACAAAACAGAGGCGAAAAAAAAAAAAAAAGAGGCAATGCACAAACGACCTGAGTCACGAGGTGCGGTCTGTGAGGCCTGGCCACTTTTGCCTGGCAGGGAGCTTTTTAGCGGGATCCGTTATAGTGGAGACGAGACGCCTATCTGGCACAGTTGGGTGCGGTTGAGTTGAGGAAGAGTTTGTTAGGGACTCGAGTACTGCCAAACTAGTACGATCTGCACCCAACAGAGCGGACGTGGCGCAAAACGCTAACTATCTGCACAAGAACATACCACACGAGTAGTAACTAACTACACCGTAAGATCTTTAACGGATTGGGGCGATATTAGGCATTAATAGTAGACAGGCCATTACTGGGAGCTTGAGCACGGCCCAGGCTAGCTCGGAACGAACAGGCGCAGCCAGAATTACATACCACCGTAAGGGAATGAGGAAAAAAAGGGGGGAAGAAAAAACCCTGAAGTGCGATAGTTACAGTGCTCTGCCGAACCATGGGGCCCTCATCGTACGATCGCGACTGGCAAGCCAGATGGTGAGATCTGAGCACTGCCCCAAGAAGCATGGCAATTTGCAGCGAAAACTCAAACCAAAGACAGCAAATCAGGGTCTTGGCCGGCATTGGCGTTGAGGCAGCCATGAGACGACCCTGCAATAGCAAGTGAACACATGTTGGCTCTTTATTAGGGGCCAGCCACCCGGTGCCAGGCACAGCGCACTCTCACCTACATAACGTGACTTCTCTCATGATGTCCGCCATGGTGTTGGTTTTCTTTCACTTTGCCCTGCTAATTCTGCACATTCGTGCATACCTGCATTTACAGTTGGATATCGGCATCCTGTCTCCCGGACCATGAGGCTGAATTGAGTGGCGATCTCGGACACCGGAGATGCAGTCCACGATGCCGTCCACGATCCGGTCGCACAGATGTCTACCTCAGCGGCGGTCGCTGCCGGCTTCACGTGCTGCTGTTTGTTCCTGGGAGGCAATTGGATACGCTATACCCAGTGCTCTTCTGTCTTGCGTTCTCTATGTGGCTATATATGTCTGAACAGCTCCGTGGAGTATTCCGCTGCATGCTGTTTTGTCCAAAAAAAAAAAGCTTTGCTATATACTACACACAGAAAGATCGGCCGGCGGATTTGCGCACACCCCGGCGCTGTGCTTATAACTTGCTGCCCGCAGGTGTAAGCAGGTCCAACTTCTCCCTGAGTGCTGCCTCCGCCTCCTTCTCGATCCGCGACACTAGCTCAGCGCAGGTCGGGATGTCGTGGATCAGGCCAATGACCTGGCCGGCCGTCCAGACCTAGAACGGGGAGTCAGTCGACATCAAACATTTCCAGGAAGAGAGGGTTTCAAAGAAAAAACGTACACCATAGTCCTTGTCGCCGTTGATAAAGACCTCGCGGCCACGCTTGCCGCTCACAAACGGCATGATCTCGGAGAAGTCGCCCGTGGTGCTCTCCCGCTCCACCTTGAGCGCACCCTCCGTCACCTTGTTCTTGTAGAGGCGCGTGGTGTTACCCCAGCGCCGCAGCACCAGAGCCGTGTCGGTCTCTTGTGCCTGCACAATCGTCTCCTTGATCTTGTGGTGAATGGGTGCCTCCACCGTGCACATGAACCGCGTGCCCATGTTGATGCCGCTGGCGCCCAGGCACAACGCCGCCGCCAGGCCCTGGCCGTCGGCGAAGCCGCCCGAGGCGATAAATGGAATCTTGAGGTCCTGCCGGGCGCGGCTCAGCAAGATGAAGTTGGTGATGTCGGACTCGCCCACGTGGCCGGCGCACTCAAAGCCGTCAATCGACAAAAAGTCGACGCCCAGCTTGATGGCGCTCTTTGCGTGCCGTATCGTTGTGCACTTGTGCAGCACGGTGACGCCCGCCTTCTTCAGCTGGGCGATCACGGGGCCAGGGCTGTTTCCGGCCGTCTCGACGATCTTGACGCCCTCGTCGATGATGGTCTGCGCATACGCGGCGTAGTTGGGCGGCACCAGGGACGGCAGCAGTGTGAGGTTGCAGCCAAAGGGCTTGTCCGTCATTGTCCGGCAGCGCCGGATCTCATCGCGCAGCGCCTCGGGAGTCGTGAAAATCAGCGACGTAATGAGGCCCAGGCCACCGGCGTTGGACACGGCAGACGCAAGTTCGGCATAGCCTGGTGGACACCGTGCTGTTAGCATCACATGCCAAAAATTGCGACACCAGCGCCAAGGCCAACAGCACAGAAGCTCGAAAACCCGCGTTTGCGATCCAAATGCTCCAAGCTGCGCTCGTGCCAGACGTCGGAAGGGGGAAACGGGATGGGAAGGGGCTGCAACAGAATTATAACCACGTACCAATATGCATCATGCCACCTTGCACAATCGGGACTGTCGAGGAGGTAGAGCCGCGTTAGCCAAGTGCCTCAGGCCTCGGAGAGGCGCAACCACAGCGACACGTAGCAGAGATCCAGTCGTGTCGCAGCGGAAATTGCCGCAGCCCAACTCACCCTTGATCCCCAGCTTCTTCGTCAGCTCCGTAGTGAAAGGCATTTTGTCTGCGATGTGTCTCTGTGCTGCGTATGTTTCCGTGTCTCGTTATTTGCAAAGCACCGACTGAGGCAAATGAATGCACAAGGAGGTCGCCGGCAACGTTTGTTTGTCGGTCTTTTGGGAAGAAAAGAAGAAGGAAAGAGGGAGAAATAGCGAAGGAGACGAAGGAGATGGCGAGGCGTAAGAAACGGGCTGTGTGCGCAAATGTCAAATCCCCATTAGTGACGTCTGGGGCGTCCCCCGTAATCCAGCCGCCGAGCTACGAGTTTTATGGGGGAGAGTTGCCGAGGTCCACGGCGGGGGCCTCAAAACTGCGGAGACGCGGTCCCTAAAGTCCGCTTCTCCACAAGCGTCGGGGCAGGCTTCGTCAGTGCCATTCCTAGGTGAAAACGCAACAAAGACTGATTAATGAACAATTGGCATGCCTAGCAATGTTCCCGTGACCAATGAGGCATTGTCGCGACCATGTTGCCAACTCCACTCCCCCAATGGCATTCTGTGAAGAGGCACGGCACACACGATGCCGTGTGTCGCTGTCTTGGGCTGTTGGGTTTGCCTCTGTCCTGCTGGCAGTTCTGTCTGTTCTACCCGGCCATGGTGACCCCGTGCAGCCTCGCAGCCGATCGCAGCCGAGGACTCCTTTCTTCGCCACGACCTGTTCTTCGACTGCGGGCGCTGTCGCGTTGCCATTGGTTTCGAAGGACAACGGGGACAAAGAGCAAGAGAGAAACACGCCCAGAAACAGCGAGGCGTAGCGAGAGAAACAATCTGAAAGCTGAGAAGCCCTGGGGCTGTTCATGCCGTGCAAGGTTAACCAGGGTTCTGGGTGCCTTTTTCTGTTTTTCTGTTACGAGACACACACAGACTGGAGGCGTCGCGTTTTGCGCCGTCCGCATTTTTGCTTGCCAGAGGTTTTGTTGGCCTTTTTTTCTCCCACTTTCCTAGTGACACTGCCCACCTTTGCCACGTCCGTGTCTAGCGGTTTCCCTGCCAGCCCTGCTTCATCCCGATCAATCGCGAGACACACCGCTAGTACATTTCGGACGAGCCGACAGATGTCTCTGCGCTGTCAAACAGGGCCAAACAATAATAGCAGAGCCCAATGTGTTGTCTCAAGCGGGATCGATGTCTCGAGAAGAACATGTCGCATTGTGCGCTTCGTCGCGCTTGCTGTGTAAGGAATATGATATCGACATCGTAGCCTGCGATTGCGCCAAAGCGAGCAGGCGTTGGTTTCGGCATCCAGGGAAACCGTTGGAGTGACTTTTTCTGCGGACATTCGGAGTGGTATCCTCCACGTCCCGTAGATGTGCTCGCTCATCGCTCCTTCCCTGAACCACAAGATGGCAATGATCTCTTGTTCCTTCCATCTTAGTAACCCTTCCGTCTGACTAAAGGCGACTTACCATGTCGCACCTTCCCCCTTTGTCGTGAAGAGCCTGGGCACCTCTCTGGTACCTGCTATCCTTTTGTATGTATATGTCAGGGCGAGCTTCGTTCGGCATCTTCCATGGCAAGAAAAGTCGTGTCACAGTACGGATCACCTCAGACAGCCTCGCTGTATGGCGACCGATGCCTGAACTTTGCACGATGACCTGGCAGCGCCTATTCAGCCAAGTCTTCGGGCTTCTTATAAATCCAGCACTTGGAATGGCCTACATCCCTTTCGTGTCTCTTGGTGTCCAATCATTGTCTTCGTCCGTTGTCTTCTGGCTGAGAATCACGAGCATCAGCTTACCTGTACCTTATAACTGCCTATCAAGTCCATGCAAGATACTTTCCTCGGGGACTTTGGCACCCTTCAACCGTGGCAGGTTTCACGCGAATTGGTCGTCTGCCCAGCTGTTGGTCGACGTCTATTATCTCGGGCTAGCTGATGCTTGGGCACGAGAAACCTGCTGGTAGCCGCATCCTGCATATCCAATGCATGCCAGATCTGCAATTGGGCAGCATTCGTTGAGTTTTGCAGCAGGCTTTCGCTGACAGCTCTGGTCACCACTCTCCTCTTTTTCGCTTGAACAGGCGGGTGTCTCCATTGTACCAGGGAGCAGTCCTTCTGACGGCTCCATACCCGTTCTGGTCTCCGCATGACGATCTGCATTGCAGCATACTGCGACCCCAACCACATGGCCTGCAATCGCCACGATCGCCGATGCGCCCCGAAATGTCAAATGTGGAACTGCACGCATGATGTGCGCCATGGGTAAGCAGGCCTGTTTCAGAGAGAAAGCGAGCTTCAACTGGGCTTGCGTCCACGGATGTCGGCTGTATACTCCGGTACGATACGTTAACAACTCTGGCCGAGAAGCGAAGACAGTCGCACAGCTGGAATGGCTATCTGTCGATGGCTGCCTTGCCAGCCATGAGGTGCCGTCGCCCTCTTCGACGTACATGGCTGTTGAACGAAAGGCTATTGTTGTTGGGCTGTTAGCGAAACGGTCTACAAATTGCCAGCCAATGCCCTCGCCTTGATTTCAGGCCACGGCAACCCTCGGTACTCGCCATCGCTTCGTCTGCAGCTCATCTTTGTTTGCTGGCAGCGTAGGGGTCCCGTGCCTGTCGGGATCGCTTATTTGATACCGCATTGCGCCATACCTGGCCGGCCGTGGCAATCCGAGGCTGATGTGACGTGTCGTGGGCTGGCGGATGCACACAATTGTTGGTGCTCCATCAAAGAAGCATCCCCAGGCGGACGCGAGTGTCTGCAGTCGCTTAGCTGTCCTGTGTGCACCCATTACCACCTTGGCTCGCTGCAGGAGCTTGGGCAGGGCCAACACGAGTCCACGTCACTCAAAGAAGATGACATGCCGCAGTGCCTGGGCAAGCGAGGAACAGGTCAGGACAGACAAAGAAAAAAATGAAGAAGAGGGTGTGGTGAGGTGTAAGAAGTGTTGGCACTGCTCTCGATTGCCAGTGCATCGCCGACTTGGTTGTACACCATCAGGTTCTGTCGATTCCTACCCGGCTTTCCTATTCCCAGCCAAGCCTCACCTTGCAATTTAGTCTCCGCCTATGGACGGACGCATTTACCCAATAATGCCCGATCATACACTGCAGCTATCTCAAATTGGCGGGTCTGGCGGCCAGCCCAACGAAAGTGCGTCAGCCAACAGCCGATGGGACGGCACGGGGGGGGTTGGAGTGCCATCCGCCAGCGGTGCCTTACATGGGAGAGGCGAATTCCCTGACTAGCCGTGTCGGCGGCTTGTTCGTCCCCGTCCCTCAGCTTTCTTCCCCGGAAGTCAAATGATCACCAGCGAAGCAAGATACGCTCGAGTAGGGCCCAACTTGGCGCAAGCCGGCTCGAGCTGGCTCTCGAGCTGGCCCAAGTTCAGGCACGAAAAAGAAACTTTCTGACATCATCACAGCTGAAAAGAGCCCGAGCTCGACTGGCTTCGAATGAGGCCGCTCCACACACCCCTCTGGCGCAGTCTAAGTCATGCACAAGTCGCCAAATGAGGAAAGAAAAAGAAAGCATGCCAAAATACGGCGGCGAACGAGGAGGGCGCAGAAAGTCCCCTCATGTCAAGAGATAAGAAAGAAAGAAGCCAATACACGGCCCCACGAGACGACCGCAGCACGCAGCACGCAGCAGTACGCCTCCGATATGTGGTCTTGTCTCCTTCATCAGTGTAAGAGAAACACGCCGCCTTCCCAAGCACAAGCCATGCAGCAGCCCGTTGTGTTTTTCGGGGGCACCAGAAGCTGCCATCTGTCATTCTTTGCCATGGTGCAACCCAGCCCAGTTGGGGACACAACTAGCCCAACTAACACGCACATCCACCTGCCTTGCCGTCCGGAAAGTGGAAGATGCTCTGTGCTGCACCTGCGTCGGCAGGTGCGCCTTGGCAGTAGCGTGGGACAGGGAGCCGCGCGAAACGAAGGAAGTATCTGACGGCCCTGGAGGAGGGATATCCTACACGTCTCTGACACCCTTCACTCTGTGCAGATTTGGGCCATTGGGCACAATCCGTGTGTTGTTGGCCTCGTCTCATCTCACAGCACCATGCGTCCCGCCACCTGCTGTTACACCACACCACACCTCGCCATTTTGCAACAGGCCGGCATGCTGTTGCTGTTGCTGTTGCTGTTGCTGTGTGCCTCATCCCAGGTCTAGAAGCCGGCCACAGATATCCGTGCGCCTGTAAAGCCAGTACTCGTACAACGTTCTTGCCGATCAAGGCTGTCTCATCCGACACTCCACTCTCGCTTTCAACCGTTGTCTTTGTCTTGTGCTCTCCCTGGTAGCCGCATAGAATAGGACCCTGACATGCGCTGCTGGCCAGCCTACAACGTCCTCCAAGGCGAGCAGCCAGGAAGTACACCGATGTACTTTCGGCAGCGAGGGTATTAATGCCTCTTGCGGGTAACGCTAGCAGAGCCCCTCCTCGCAGGCCCCCATCCTCCCTTCTTCGGCAAGGTGCCAAATATCGTTGCAAGGGTGAAGAACGGGGGGAGGGAGGTCTGACAAAAAAAGAAAGTAAAACACACCAAAAAACAAAACAAAAAAAGAGATGGGAAAGTGAGGCACGGCCAACAAAAAAAAAAGAAATAAAAGAAGCCCAAGGTGGGCGTTGCCTCCTCCGTGCAGGTCGGCCCAAAATGAGAGAAAAAAAAAAAAAAGCTCGACCCGTCGACACCCTGGCCTGCCGTTGAAAGAAATATACAGCGGTCACCTCCCACATGTGCACAACATGGGTGATGCACCCTCCCGTAACCACTGGCTGTTTGCTACCGTCGGCTCGCAAACAAGGCGAAGGAAGTGTCTCTCTTATACACAGACGAAAGAAGACCAAAGACAGCACAAAGCGAGCAGAGAAAAAGAGAGACTCCACTGCCACTGCGTCTACTAATCGGCTGCCACGACACCGCGACAACAGCTGTGCAGTCCAGCCGCTTCCGTGAGCAGAAAGACCCCTTTTGAGGATATATAGATCCCTCTGGCCTCTTTTCCTTTGCATCCTACCTCGGTGCAAGACATTCCCTCGCTTTCAACCACTTTGCTCTTCACCTCACCTCGTTTCTTCCAAAGCCGCGCCTTTGGACCTTGCGAGCAGCCTTGCTCTGCCGACAGCCTCAGCGCCCCCCTTGTCCTATTGTGCGCAGTTTTTTTGCTTTGCCCTTCCTAGTATACGCCAGTCTCTTTCGCTCCGTCTCTATTTCAAAGACCCAACCATGCCTAGTCCGTCATCTTCGTATAGCGGTTCTAGCAAGTCCAGCTCCACACCATGGCAGGACAAACTCAACGGTGAGAGCCATGTACCCTCAGTAACATGTTCGACAACACTCTGCTTTGGTTCGTGACCGGATTGCTGATGTGGCAACAGAAGCTTGCTTGGACTGCCAAATCGACCCACCAAATTTCCAGATCTTCTCTGACCGACGAGGTATGAGACTACCCACAGATGTGCCCTGCGAAGACGGCACACCGCCCGATGTCTGATGATGCTGACCGACTTATCCAGGTGGCCGTACTGCCTGGTCTAGCAGGGTGTCTGTCTACGGATCAGTCTTTGCAGCTCGCTACTGGTACGATGGCAAAAACATCAACAATGCCAAGGAAGATGCCGCTGAGCTGGCTGTCACTTGGCTGAAGGGAAGCCCCGTCCCAAGCTCGCCGTCGACCTCCCGCTCTTGGTAGAGGGTCTCCCACAAACGACCAGCGATGACACAACAGCCTACTTCTTCTTACCACTGATTCTCTTTCACTACGCTTGCATCAAGCTTTCGGCCTATCTTCCTTCTTCACTTGTGTTAATGCTCTTTGAGACTTTTATCCCCTTTTTATCCCGGAGGCTTTTTTTTTTTTCCCGGCTCTTACTCTTCGACTTCTGTCTTTACTGTCATAATGTTTCTCTCTTTTTTTGCCTAATTGCAGCCATTTTTGCTTTGCTATCGTGCGTCCCTTCATCAGACTGTTGTACTATTTCAACTGGGAACTTTCTGGAGTTGGGAACAAAATGGGAACTGTTTATTGCCACGCGGCAGCAAAAGAGGCAGGGGAGCGCCTTTTTACATGGATTTTGGCACATCGGTCATCATTTCTGTTTTTTTTTGTGTGTGTTTTTGGATCTCATATTTTGGTCTTTTTTGGTCTTTTTTTGGTCTTCAATATTGGTGTTTGCGGCTTCGCAGTGGCGACAAAGAGAGATGTATGGTTGTCTCTCAAAGATAGATGCTGCGGAAAACAAAAAAAAATGAAAGACACTATGGAGGACTCTGGTCTGTGTGGATGATCTTGCTTTCTGGTTGATTTGTATCTTCCTGTTTGGATAGGGGACTATTAAAATGTGTCGAGACTGTCTGCTATTAGGGGCAGGCAAAGGGGAGTATTTTGATGACAGTGATGGCGAGCGCGAAGCAAGCTCAGGTCATTTTTTCCCCATCTTACGAGATAGTTGCATGCCTGCACACGATGGCAGTGGTCAGCCTGCACGCAGTGTCTGTCTTGAACCTTTCCTACCAACACGCATATTTTATTGCACTATTTTATCCTGTTGAATCCTTCCTAGGTATCTGCCCTGTCGGGTTTGTTCATTCTACCCTGGCCAGGCGTTGTCAACCAACGCTGTTTCAGAGCATGCAAGGAGATAGCCTTGGAAGGTGGTATTTTTTGGAAACAGAACCTTGCATTTCAGCGCGAAGTGGTTTTCTTGTTTGCAGTTATTTGCATTTTGTCTTTCCATCTGGGTCCTTTTTTTTCGTTTACTCCCTTCCAACACCCGTTTCAAACATTAGCATTTTGACATCTGACAATCGGGTAGACAGGGTTGTCCCCCCCCCAAGGGCCGACAAGATCAGCGAGATCTCGCGGGTCAATCAAAGTGCTGTGGACTGTCCGAGCAGCATGGCATGAAAGAAGGGGGATGCTATTCGTAGCTGCTGAGCTATTGCAGATCCCGGGCAGCAGATGTGACCGGCAGGTTTTGCGAGCAACCTCTAGTTTGTCAAGAGCCCGGGTGCTGTTAGAAGAAAAGAAAATAAAGGGCCCCCAACATTCGATAGGGGGGGCAAAGAGGTCGCAGGCTCCTGCTTGGATGAACGGGGTGAACGGGATGAACGGGGTGAATGGGGTGGATGGGATAGGGGTGCTTTCATCAAGGTCCTGGCCTCTGCTTCATCTGCCTTTGGCCAAGACTCGCTTTGCCCTCACCTCATCTCTTCGTCGTTCTCGTTCCCACACTCACATACACACACACACACAGAGAAAGAGAGAGAGAGAGAGAGAGAGAGAGAGAGAGAGAGAAAGACGCATCTTGGTCACGTTGCAGTTCGCCGCCATCAAGGCAGGCAGTGCCCGATGGGCACTTAGTTGCTTGCGCAAGTACTTTCTTTTTTGTTTTGTGTCTTTTTTTTTCGTGTCCCGGAGATCCATTACTGAGCCACTCTTTTGCCGATTTCACATGACAAACTGGGCTTGTTTCAATGGGGACGGTCCTTTTCCCTCACGGACCTCTTCCTGTCTTTCTGGCTTCTCTTTTAATTCTTGCGGTGAGTATTTGTTCTTTTGCTGTTTCTTCGACTCTTCTCCCCCAGAAAAAAAGGGACCTCGAATAGTACCCACCTGACGTGTCGTGGCTTGGTCCCACACGGCTTCTCCGCAATGCCAGGACGGTACATAACTATTACTAGTCATAGCGTGTAGTAATCACTCGTCGTTTATTGTTGCTGATTTTGCCAGATGATTGTTCTTCTTTGTCTGCTGCTGCTGCTGCTGCGGCTGCTTTCGTTGCTTTCGTTGCTAATGCTAATGCTGCAAATGCTCCTCATTCGTTTTTGCTCTGCGTCTTTGACTGCAGTACATCATGCAAAGCTAACAAAACAAAAACAAAAAAAAGGACAACAAAAAGAGATAAAAAGCGCGTAGTGCAATGCGTGGGAACAGCTTCCCCTGCGGTGGCTACATTAGCTGTCCTGCAGTACAATAACAGTGCATGTATGGCGTGCATATTCTCCTTGCCTGGCACATACACTCTGACTAGTGTGACCTCCAAGACCCTCGATAGCGATAGAACCCCCAAAAGGCCTCTGCGTCTTGGTCTCGTCTCGCACACACGGTCTCTCTGTCTCTCTTTGTGGGTGTGCGAATGTGTGCGAGAGAGTGTATCCGTGTTTGTGTCAGTCGACCGCCAGTCGCCTCCAGTTGCCCCCAGTTCGCATCTAGTCGCATCTAGTCGCCTCCTCGAGCACATGCCACACAATACATAGTGAGATGGAGAGAAAGTTGCACTGGCTTCGCCTCCCCTTTCTGGGCTGGACCCCCAGTTGCGGCAGCTGTCACTCACGAGACCTAACTAACACATAACAACCAACCAGTTACTGCGTACAAATGGGTCCCACCACAGCCGCTCATCGGTGTGTCTGTTGGGGGGTGTTGGGGGAATGCGGGTTGGGCGAGGGATGCACTGAAGAAGCAGCTGGAAGAAGCAAAGGATTGCAAAAAGAAAAAGTGTGGTATTATTGAGCAGACTTTTTTTTCACCCCCCCCCCCCCCCCCTAAAAAAAAAGAAAGCAAGCGGTGGTGCGTTTCTGCAGCTGGGACTAACTAACTACCACCCAGTGGTGACCATCGATCTACTTTGTAACTATATCGCCTCCTGGGGTGCCCTTTCCTCCGCTAGGCGCATGTTAACGAGCCTGGGCGATATGCAAGGACGCAAGAGCGGCTTTGCAGCTCCTCTTCTCGCCTCTTTTTTCCCCGTGTGTAATTGTTTTTCTTTCTTTGTTTGCCCGCAGTTTTTTTTGTCTCTCGGTTGCATCTCGGACTCGTTTGGATGCTGCCGCACCCTGTCACTACTGTAGACATCAGTGTCCCCTTGCCTTGCCTTCGGGGAGGGCGGGGGAGTGAAGAAGAGAAAGAGAGAGAGAGAGAGAGTCCTACCTCGCCTATCCCATGACCTGCTGAACCGGCGGGGATCGGCACCAGAAGGGCAAGGTTTTGTTTCTTCTCTTCTACCCCCCCCCCCTCCCCTCTGTTGTTGGTCTGGTCAGCCCGAAAGGCAGGCACCCTGGGCCGCCTGTCAGGCCGTCCAAGTTTTGTGTAAAGGCCGGGCCGGCCACAATTTTCAGCAGGTATCAAAAAGGAAACAAACCAAAAGAGTACTTGTGTCTACATGCGATACATCGGGCAGGACATCCTCTCTCCCGGGGGAGGGTTGGCCACGTTTGGGTTGTGTTGGGCACACAGCAGACGACTGACACTTTGCATCTCGGAAAGTCGTCTAGACTTGCCGGATCGGCGGTATATATTTAAAAAAAAAAAGATTAAACCAGTCTGTGTGTTAAAAACAAACGAGACGAGACGAAAGGGGCGATCGAAACGAAGAGACAGGGCAAACAACACGAGTCGAGTGAAACACACGGTCAGGGGGAGAGGACAAGGACAAGGACAAGGACAAGGACAACGCTGAGATGGGATGACAGAACGGACAAAGTTTCCACATGGAAGGACAATTAAAGTGCAAGTAGATGAAGTAGGGAGGACGAGGATGAGAGCAGATTACACAGCCGCAGAGAAGGAGAAAAAAGACCGAAAAAAAGTATGAAAAAAAAAAAAAGGAAAGGGATAAAAAAAATAAAGTGTATTAGAGAAGAGACAAAAAACACACACAAAAAGCACCGAATAGGCAAAGAGGCGAATTGCATCTGGCTGGTGCAACTCTGTGTGACCAGCATTGGCGGTTATCAACATTGGTGTCGCAATTCAACACATCCTTTTAAGCACTTAACTAATACGCCGAAGAACTATATGACTTGTAGTATTGGCCTGGGGGTGTTGAAATGGGGGGCAATCAACTATGGACTGAGATTTTAAGATATTCTTCCCCTTTTCGATGGGCAGGAGCAACCTGTAAGACTCACTGACGGCTAGTGGGAGCCTCCTCTGTGCTTGCATAGTGGCGCCCGGCTATTACCCGACCCGCCCGGACTAACAGCTCCTCCGGACTGCTTGCAACAGAAAGAATTAAACTAATTGCAAAATTAAATCCGAAAATAGCCAATCCGAAAAAATTCAGTCGTGCTATCGCGAGAACCTCCCGAGACACCCACACAAGACCGTTGCCGAAACAGCCGACCGCCAATTCGAAACGGAAAAACCCCCGCTGCCCAACATTTGGGCGCTGCGCAACAGCCTCCCCTTCTGTCAGAGAGAAGAGTCTCTCTCCTCCTGTAAACACGCCAATGCCGCCTCCGCCTCCGGCCCGGCTGGCCCCCCTGTGGCGAAGCACCGGCCGCTGCTTGGCCTTGCGGCCACGGAACTCCGTGACGGTGCGCCACAGCAGCCATGCGGCTTCCCAATCCGCAGGAGCCGGAGCAGCAACAGCAGCATCCGGCGGGCCTTGTCCATCGGCAACCTTCCAGCACCGGCTGCGGATGGGACAGGCAACGCCGGTGTTGGGTGGTCTCCGCAGTGTCCGTGGCTATGCCGACGACATGACGACACGGGCCAATGGGGCCGGCGACGTGGGAGCCGGCGCTGGCGGAGGGGACGCGCTCCTGTCACCAGGGTCGCCATTCCAACAACAACAACAACAACTAGGAGACGCACAACAGCACCCACAGTCACAACAAGCACCATCACCATATCCACCACCACCACAACCACAGCAGCCACGACGGCTATCAGAGCAGGACCGGCACCAGCTGCAGAACCAGGAGGCCATCCACCACCTCGAGCTCCTCGCCCAGGGTCTTGCGCCTTTTGACGCCCGGATGGACGGCCACAAGTTCGGTCTCACCCTCGGCACCAGCCGCCCCTCCGCCCTCGACAACATTGAGGGCGCCGAGATCGAGGACCCGGCCCTGCCCCGGACGCCCAGCATGAAGAAACGCTACGACGAGTCCCTGGCGCTGCTGACGCGCCTGCTGATGCGTGACGGCAAGCTGGCCAAGGCGCAAAGAGTAAGTGTTTGCGTCCTTTTGGTCCTCGCTCACTTCGCTCACTCGATTTTGTTTTTTTTTGTCCTCGCTCGCTACGCTCACTCGATTTTGGGTTTTGTCCTCGCTAACCTTCTCTAGGATATGTCCATGATCCTCAACCACCTCCGCACCTCGGCTCCCCCCAAGATCAGCCCCAACCGGCCCCTCCTCCCCGGCCACCCGCCATCCGCTCAGCTGCCCCTCGACCCCGTCTGCTACCTCACCACCGTCATCGACTCCCTCGCGCCCCTCATGAAGATGCGGAACTTTGCGAAACTCGCCGGTGGTGGCCGCGCCCTCCCCGTGCCTGCGCCCCTGGCCCTCCGCCAGCGCCGCCGCGTCGCCTTTATGTGGATCATCGAGTATGCCGAGAAGCGGCCCTCGCGTGGCAGCGGCCGCTCCATGCTGGCCACGCGGATCGGCGACGAGATCATCTCCCTGGCCGAGGGCCGGTCGAGCCTGTGGGAGAAGCGGGATGCCATACACAAGCTGGCCACGGCTGCACGTGCAAACGTGATGTTGGCGACCAGGAGGGCAAAGATGAAGAAGAAGTTGTAAACCTGTTTCTGGAGAAAAGGGAGAGGGCCGTACAGTGGGAATATTTGTGGGATGTGTACAAACATTGGGAGAAAAAGAAGAAAAAGGGTATTGGGACATGTTTCCGGACACTGTGGAATATTGTATCACCAAAAAAAAGATGGGACATCGTATCAAGACAGTCGTTTACAACACCCACCAAAGAAAAAGAAAAAATTATGCATATGAATATTTTGTAGTATTATACAAATCTATCTCTCTGTTCCAGCAGTGCTCCTCTATCTCTTTTCCCCTTGGCCTGGTGGCAGCGTTGATGATGTTTTCTTGTTTGCTTTTTTCTTCTTTTTTTCTCTTTTCTCTCGGCTGTATAAAAGGAAGAAACACATGCAAACCCGTTTACCAAGACCAGATAACCAAGAAGAAAATCTAACGATTCCGTAATCACCATCCATTGAACAGGACCCGAAAAAGAGAAAAGCCCCAAGTCCCAACAACCAGGCCCAACAAAACACTCATTCGTCTTGCCATTCTTTATACACACACACACACGCATCCCAAGTTCGCTCATTTCTTTCTCATTTTTCTTTGTCTTCCTTCTTTCTTTTACTCGGCAACCCAGAGACCGGCCATGCCCATGCCGGTGCCAATGCACA
Source organism: Raffaelea ambrosiae (assembly GCA_002778195.1). Lineage (NCBI taxonomy): Eukaryota > Fungi > Ascomycota > Sordariomycetes > Ophiostomatales > Ophiostomataceae > Raffaelea > Raffaelea ambrosiae. The sequence goes on from PCDI01000012.1 coordinate 643,158, forward strand.
TGCTGGTCACGCCCACCTTCTTGCCGGTCCGGCGCAGCTGGTACAGCAGCGTGGACACCTGGCGCGCGCCGGTGCAGCCCAGCGGGTGGCCAAAGGCAATGGCGCCGCCCAGCGGGTTGATCTTCTCGGCCGGGATGCCCAGCTGGTTCGCGCACCACAGGCACTGGCTGGCGAAGGCCTCGTTGATCTCAAAGACGTCGACGTCCTCCTGGGTCAGGCCGGTCTGCTCCAGCACCTTGGGGATGGCCTTCCACGGGCCCGTGCCCATCAGCAGCGGCGGCACGCCCGCCACCGACGCGGCGACAAACTTGCCCAGGATCGGCTGGCCCAGCTTCTGGGCCGTCGACCGCTTCATCAGCAGGACGGCGGCGGCGCCGTCCGAGACCTGCGAGGCGTTGCCGGCGTGGATGCTGCCGTTCTCGGCAAAGGCGGCCCGGATCTTGCCGAGCGACTCGGCCGTCACGCCGGGGCGGATGCCCTCGTCCTTGGTGACCGTCACCTTCTTGGTCTCGCCCGACTTGGGGTCCTCAAAGTTGACCGTCAGCGGCACGATCTCGTCGTTGAACAGCCCGGCCTGCTGGGCCTGCAGGGCCTTCTGGTACGACGCCGCCGCGAACGCGTCCTGGGACGCGCGCGTGATGCCCTTGTCCTGGGCCATCTGCTCGGACAGCTGGCCCATGGGCACCTTGCAGTTGGCCGCCTCCTCGTGGTTCTCGAGCAGCTCGGAGAACTCGGCGACGGCGCCGGGGCCGTAGTTGGTGCTCATGCTCTCGACACCGGCGCCGACGCCAATGTCGATCATGCCGGTCTTGATCTGGTTGGCGACGTCGACGCAGGCCTGCAGGCCGGACGAGCACTGGCGGTTGAGGGTGCGCACGGCGGTGCTGGTCGGGAAGCCGGCAACGAGGGCGGCGGCGCGCATCTCGGTGGCGCCGCCGCCGGGCGCCAGGACGGTGCCGACGGCAATGTCCTGGACGAGAGCCGGGTCGATCTTGGAGCGCTCAAGAAGGGCCTTGAAGGCGCCGGCGAGCAGGTCGGAGGCCTGGGTGTCCTTGAAGGAGCCCTTGCCGCCGCGGCCGAAGGGGGTACGGAGGGCAGCAGTGACGACGACCTGGAGAAGAGGGAGAGTCAGCATCACTGTTTTGCTCCCAATTGTGATTGGCCCCGAAAAAAAACCACCACTCTGTGACCACTCTGTGACCACTCTGTGTTGTTTCTGCTCATCTTAAGAATCTGTTTTGTCTTACATCGTCGGGGTGCTTCTCGAGAATCTTGGCCTTTCCGCCAGCAGCCGCGCCACCAGCGACGTGGCCGGAGATCTGAGAGAGACGGTCCTGGGCTGCGGAGAGAGAGAGAGAGAGACAGCCGTCAGCTTCCAAGGTCTGTCACTGCGGAAGGGAGATCGAAAAGAGGAAAAACTTACCACCCATTTTGATGTGTGTAGAAGGAAGGGTATCGGAGAAGTGCAGAGGAGGAGAAGAAGATCGTTTGTGAGGGGAGGAAAAGACAGGGAAAAGAGAAAATGAAGAAAGGGATGAGAGAGAATGAATTTCGAAGAAAGAAGAGAGGCTCGCGAGAAAAAGAAAAAGGACAGAAAATAGATATTATACAAGCACGGTAGACCGCGGCACGAGGCAGGTAATATGGGGTCGGACAAGACGGTGCGCAAAAAGAGGAATTAAAAAATAAGAAGCGGACAGCTTGGAGAAGGCGCCCCTTCCTTTCTCCATAGAAACGAGCACGAGAGCCGAGGCACCGGCCTTTCCAGTGGGCATGACATGAAGGGTCGTCTGGGGGCCAACGGCGCTAGCCGGCGGGGCTAGTACCGAAAGCGGGCTTTCACATGCGCCCCTCCCACATTTGGGTAACTGGGGGGAGCGCAGACATTGGGGATGCTTTTTCGGGGGAACATGCGCTAAAAAGGGCGTTTTTTGGCCACCGGCCCGTTTTGGTGAGCAGCCTTCCAGTCCCCCCCCCGTATTCTGCTTTCAATGCATTTCAACTACATAGTATGAATGTATCCGTGTTCCTGTGAAAGAGGGCACACGGAGACCGACCCGAAGGCCCAAAAGCAAAAAAAATTTAAAAATTTAAAAATTTTTGAGAAAGTTCAGAAGAAAACGGAAACGTTGAGTTAGGGGGACGTTGAAACATCTCAACAAACTAACTGCAAGTACCAGAACTCACATCTTCGTGTTCTGCGCTTGCTGGCCATCGTCAATGTCTCTCTCTCTCTCTCCTGTTTTGCCTCGTGTCTTGTCGTGGTGTAAACTACTCTTCTCTTATGCGGGGGCTATGCACTTAAAACTGTTACACTGCTCGTATGCGCCGCCTTGTTCCATACGACGTCATCTGCCACATGTGATATTTTTTCGTGGCACTGCCGGACAACAGCCAAAGAATGAGAGATCTGACACAGGAACCAGGAACCCTGTCCGGCAACCGGACATTCACTATCGAAAGCTCTGGCCTGTGGGGCAGCCGCCACTGGCTTCGTCCGAGGCTGCCCCGGGTCCAGAGAGCGATTTCCATTTCATCTGACTGCGAAGTATGACCAGTTGCTTGGCACGGGGTCTCCGCGGGGGGCACTGGGCACTGGCTGCACAGGATCCGTTCTCTTGCTCTGTAAGCAGATCCTTATGCGGAGGAGGCAAGAATGGCGATAGCTGAGATATGGATAGAGTCGGTGCTAGTTTCGATTCCGTTGCGTGGAAAACGGACTGTCTCGTTGCCAAGTCGTGCATTAGCATTCCAGAGGCTCAAACCGGAGGTAGAGCTGTTCCTTGGATGGGCGGGCAGTGCTACAGACGTGTCAGCAAACTGTGGCTTACAGAGTAGTCAACTATTATGCTCCATTCCTGCGCGTCGATGTGACTTACTAGCTGTCCGACTGCTCCATTCCCTCGTCGTCCACAACGTGTGTGGTGAACCGGCTGTAGATCATGGCTGTGACCATTTTCATTTCTGGCCGAACGTCATTGATTAGTTCGTGACTGCAAGGACGGCAAGGGAAAAAACAGAAAGAGAAACAAAAGAAAGAGAAACAAAAACACAAAGTGCCTCGGTCTCCGTATGCTCACCATGCAGGGCAAAGTTGGAGCCGACACACATCCGCCCGCCGGAGCTGAAGGCCCAGAACTGCCGCGACCGCGCCCGGGCAGCGGCTTCTGCCTTTTCTTCGTCCACCCCCTCCTCGCCCTTGCCCTGGCCCTTGCTGCTGCTGCTGCTGCTGCTCGTGCTGTCCGTGTCGAGCCACCGCCGGTGGTCCCACGTCTCGGGCTCGGGAAACACACGGGGATCGCGGTGCATGGTGTGCGCTGCGGCCGCAATGCGCACGCCGCCCGGCAGCGCATACGGCCCGATGCGGCAGCCGTTGGCCGGTGTCTGCCGCGGCTGGGGACCGGGGATGGGTGCGTGCAGACGCAGCGTTTCCATGATGATGGCGTTCAGGATGGGCAGTGCGTCCAGGGCCTTGGCCTCGGGCAGGAACGAGGCATCGGGGACGGTCTTGTTCGGCCCGCCGCCGCCGCCGCCGCCGCCGCCGCCGCCGCACGTCTCCCGCGGTAGCAAGGGTAGTAGTTCGGCCCGCAGCTGCTTCTGCACGTCGGGGCGGCGCGAGAGGTGCCAGGCAAGGTACGTGAGAGCAATGCCCGTGGTCTCGTGGCCGGCCAGGACGTGGTCGAAGAGCTCCGACTGCACCGACAGCGTGTGCTGCCGGATGGCCGTGCTGTAGAGGATCGACGCCGTGCCATGGGTGGCTTCCTCGCGCGCCAGGCCGGCCAGGTACGCCCGCATGACGGTCGGGTCGTCTTCGGGGTGTGGTCCGATGGTCTCTTTCCTGTCTATGGTCGTAGTCGTCGTCGTCGTCGTCGTACCCTTGTTCTTCTTTCCTTCCTCCTCCAGATACGCAGCCGCATTCGCACACAGCGTCTGGCACCATTGGCCCAGCTCTTGGTTGGCCCCGTCGACCCATCGGGGGTACGGCGAGATGCCGCAGCGGCGCATGACCCTGGTGAACCGGGGCAGCTCCTGCGCGAAGAACGGGGCGCCGTGGCGGGACAGATACAGCTGCAGCCAGTGCGCGCGGTAGGCGGTGCGGCGCAAGAAGTCGGTGCCGCAGCGCAGGCCAAAGACGTAGGCGGCGATGGAGTCCATGCTGGTGGCGAAGAAGAGGGGGAAGACGTCGATGCCCGGCGGCGACGGACGGGCGGCGGACTCCTCCAGGATGGGCAGCAGGCGGCCGAGCAGAATGGCGCGGGCCTGGGCATGGACGGCGGGCGAGGCGTTGACGTAGGACTTGGAGTAGACGTGGGAGATCATGCGCTTGCGGAGGGAGTGCTCCTTGGCCGAGCAGTTGGTGAACATGCAGGGGACTCTGTCGTGGGTGTGAGAAGTGGCCGGAAGCAACCCGATGGCTGGGATTCTGTCTTGATTTTTCTCTTACCCGTAGTTGTTAAAGACAGAATACCAATCCGTCTTCTCGTAGCCGCCAACATAGACGGCGCGCACATAGTCCGGGCTGTCAATGCTCACGTCGTTGGGGCCGACACGCACAATGGGACCCAGGCGCTGGTGGGCTTTGTGCAGAGCGCCGTTCTCGTGGTGGTAGCGACGGGCATGGAGGATCCAGAACGGGGACACGGCACACGACCAGTGGGCATTGGGGATGCGGGACAGGGGCGACAGAAACACGGGGTACACCACCCAGCGGTAGACAGAGTAAAGGATGAGCGTCAGGGCCACCAGCGGCAGAGCGGCGGCCGAGAAGGAGGAGGAGGAGGAGAGCAAGCCAGCCTTCTCCATGATATCTGCCTTGGCTCGTTGGTCTCTGGTTGTGGTATATGCCAGTCCGGGGTCGGATGCAGTTGCAATTGCGTTATGCCGGCGAGCACGTCCTTTCAAGGAGAAAAGGGAACAGCCGAGCACGGCCAGAGGACAGCAAATCAACCGGGGCGGGGTGGCCGAGCGGCAGACCCGACAAGAGGTGTTCGTCATCCCCCCCAAACTGGGTGTTATCGAGGATACCTGTCGGGGGCTCCACCTGCCGCTCTAGGAGCCGGCCGTTAGCGTTCAATGCAGGCCAGGATGCGGCCACCAGTGACTAACAGCACTGGGGGGCGCTCTAATTGGCGCGATTGCAGCCCGCTATCAGCAGGATTCTTCAGTGGGGAGGGGGGACGCTCGAGCCCCAAAGCTGGGGTTTGCCAGCCAAACAGCATCACTAAATGAAATTCAAATAAAAAAATCCACAACCTGATGATCCGCACAAGCTCGCCTAACCAGACATAACCACCACACACACAACACACGACCCACAAACACACACAACACACAACACACAACACACAACACACACAACACACACAACACACACACACATCCCCTTCCAGAATGTCCCTCTCCGCTGCCTCCAGGCCTTCTTCTGCAGCTTCCTCGCCAGCATCTGGACGGCCGCGATGCCCTCGGAACATCGGCCACTGTCCCTCGCAGACCTGCCGGACGACATCCTCTTTCTCGTTCTGAGGGACCTCGACACCGCCCGGGACGTGGCCCATGTGAGCCGGACATGTCGTCGGCTGCACCTGTTTATGCAGGGCCGCGGATGGCGGTCCTTTGCGCTGCAGTCCTTTCCCTGGCTGCGGCCCGCCGCCCGGCCTCGGCCCCGGAGTGATGATGCCGATAACGACGTTGACGACGACGACGACGACACGAAGACCAATGGAGGCTTCTCTTCCAGGACGAGCACCCAGTCAGACTGGAGCCGGGTGGCCCAGTCGCTCACGTGGCAGAGCCGGGCGTGGGACCGACGCGCCCTGTCGTTCCAGGCCCTGCTGCCTCGGGGCAATCTGCAGGCCCGCCAGCGGCGACAGGCCTCGTTTCGGCCGCCGCTGGCCGTGCACTTTCAGGCTGCGGGGAACAGCATATTCGACGGCGAGGAGATGGTCGTCTGGGGTGCCGGCGAGGACGTGGTGGCCCGGTACCGGTCCCGGGGCGATGTCCCAACGAGCCGACGCGGCCGCCGCGCCGACGACGACGACCACCACCACCACCACCACCACCACTACCCCACCAACAAGCCCGTCGCTACGTGGAAGGTCTTGGACGGCAAGAGCGCTGGCTTCCGGCCCGGGCACGACGACGTGCGCAGCATTGCCGTGGTCTCGCATGCCCTGGGCCAGCCCCGGCGCCGCGGCATCCTGGCCGGCCGGGGGAGCGGCAGCCTCGCGCTCGTCTCGGGCGAGACGGACGGCTCCTTTGGACAGCTGCTGGCACAGTTTCGGCCCGAGGGAGCCGACGCCGGGGGCCGTCCCGTCGACAGCTCGCGGCTGTACTCGCTGGATGTCTCGGCCGCCGGCGGCCGCCACAGTCTGGTGGCCGCCACCACGCCTTCGCATGTGCTCTTCTACCCGACTTGGCACGACACCACGTCGTCGACCAAGAACACCAAGAATCACAACAACAGCAACAACAGCAACAACAACAACAACATTACGAGTGGGACACACGGCACCGCCCGGGTTGTCGACATAGCGCCCACGTCGGTGTTCGACATTGCGGGTGTCGGGCTCGGCGCGGGCGGCCGCCAGCACGCCTACAACGCCCGGTGGATGGCCGCCGACGGCCTGCTGGCCCTGGGCATGATCACCGAGACGAACCCGCTCTCCTATCTGCTGGCCACCCCGTCCGGGCTGACGCGGACCGCCGCAGCCAAGAACGACCAGCTGGTGCGACGCTTCGACCAGGCGTCGTCATCATCATCATCACCATCATCGTCCAGCGCCACCGCCCCCCTCCTCCTCCTCCCGAGCTCGCTCGAGCCCGTCGGGCGCGCCTCCATCGCCGGCGGCAACGGCCAGCTCCTGCTGAGCGCCTGGTCCGACGGCCGCATCCGCCTGCAGGACCTGCGCACGCCCAGCCCCTGGGACCGGGTCTACGAAGACACGATCCAGCTGGTCGGCGGCGCCCGGGCGCTGCTCTCCTGGGACAGCGAGCGCTTCGTGGCCGGCAGCCAGGAGGACGCCGCCCTGGTGATCTTTGATCTCCGCTGGCCGCGGCGCTACCACCACACCGCCGCGCTCCCGTGCAGCGGCCGCCTGCCGTTTCCCAACCCGCCCGAGATCGACCGCCTCTTGGTCGACACCTATGCCCGCTCGCCGCAGCCCAGGCACCGTCTCCCGCCGCTGCCCCCGCCGGGCGGGCGGTGCGGTGCTTCGTCCCGTCGTCACCATCGCTGCCGGTGGCACGCCGCGTCGGAGCTGCTGCTGTACCGGCCCAACGGCAGCCTGTTTTTGCGGCGGTCCCTGGCCCCCCACGTGCCCAACCCGGTGGTGTGGTCGCTGGCGCGGGCCGCAAACACGGACGTGGCCCCGGCCAATTTCTATGCCGGCCTGAACGGCTGCATCGTGGAGGGCGCTCTGTTTGGCGACGACGACGACGACGACAGCGGCGGCGACGGTGCCCCCCCAAAAGAAAACGCAGGGACCCAAACAACGACCGCCTGCGCCCCGTACTTTGGCTACCCCGACGTCCTGGACCAGCTGCCGCCGTCGCTGGTGCCGCCGCCGCCGCCGGGCCAGATGAGCGCCGCGGCGTGGCGCCAGCAGCAGCGCGACCTGGTCCGGAACCACCACTACTACCGGACGATCGACATGCACGTGTCCATGTTGGAGTCGGGCGACGGCGCGGCCCTGCCGGCGTCCCAGCGGTTCATGTTGCCGCCGCCGCGGATGCGGTTCAGCAAGGGCGGTAGGCGCATCAGCAGCAGCAACAGCAGCAGCAGCGGCGGCGGCGGCGGCGGCGGCAGTCGCGGTCAGCAGCACGAAGGGAACACACGAGTGAATCGTGCCACCGGCACGAACAATACGGGAAGCGGGAGTAGCACAGACAGCACAGGCAGCACAGACGACCCCCGTGGCCACAATTCCAATGGCAACACAAGAAAAGCAAACGTGGTCCAGCTGCTGGGGCGTGGAAGCGTGTCTGCCTCTCGGAACGGCAGCCCTCCTCCTCCAGCCGGCCCCGACCTACGACGCATCCAGCACCGCCTCGATGCCACCTACCACGAACCCGGCGACTTTGGGCCCCTGAGCGCGTTTGAAAAGAACCAGCAGGAAGCGGAGGCGGTCTGGCAGCGGGAACTGGACAGGGAGTTGGACAGGGAGAGAGAACAAACGACTGGCCAGGGATTGGAGGTAATATGACGATCTTGTGAACAGAAACGAGAGCAGATCACGAGAAGGACAAAATCAGTTCATGTAGTTTCTTTTTCCCCTCTGTGACATACACGATTCATGACTCTTGTACATAGAAATGACTATTAGTGAATACAGACAGAAACGCGCAACCTGAACCGCCCACCACGTCCCGATGCCACCAAAGCAACCAAAATACAAACGAATAAACCAGTCGCTTTCCCATGAATGCATGGCATCAAAAAGACATAAGAGGGACAAGGAAATGAAAAAGAAAAAAAAGAAAAAACATATACACAAGAAGACCGAGTCCCCGATCATGTTCGCTTTCAAAGGAAAAGAAAAGAAAAAGAGGAAAAGTTCTTACAGGTCATTGCATCCCTTCGAACTCACCTCCCCATTCCCCCTCTCAAAAACCTTCAATGTGGCTCCCCACGCCCTTGCGCCGCGAAAACTCAATCAGGTGCATGCCTATGGTCAGGTCCATCAGACCCAGACCCACGCTCTTGTAAATCACATTCCCGCTTTGCAGCCACCGCGCCAGGTGGTCCTCCTTCTTCTTGCGCCGCTCCAGCGATATGGCACTGGCACTCCGCCGGTGCAGGCTTCGGCTGCGTCGCCGGTCTGTGCTGCTGCTCCGGAAGGCGGACGAGCTGCGGAGAGTGGTGCTGATCGGTGTAGTCACCCTCGTAGGTGTGGTCACCCCAGGCGTCCCGGTCGGTGACGTCACTCCAGTAGAGCTCCCCGATCGCCCCGATCGCCCCGAGTGCCCCGAGTTCCCCGAGTGCGCAGACCCCATCGTCAGCAAGCTGCTCTTGCGCGAGGGCGACGACGGCCGGCTCGGCCTGCTGCCGCCGCTGCCGCCCGCGTCCTGGCTGTAGACGGTCGACATGGCGTTGGCGTGGCCGCCAAGGTCGAGCTTGTCGAGGCTGAGGGCGGTGTCGGCGGGCGACGTGACCATGACGCTGGGCGAGGAGCTGACATCCTCGGCCGAGGAGGAGTGTCTCTTGCCATTGCTGTTGGTACCGGTGCTGATCCCGTTGTTGGGATTGGCGTAGATGCTGCTGGTGATGGGACTGCTGCTGCTGTAGATGTCTTCGTCGTCGTTGTCGTCGTCGTAGTCGTTGTCTTCGCGCATGGCGATGCCCGCGAGCATGACCAGTTCGCCAAGCCTGGGGGGG
>PCDI01000012.1:653800-740583 GCA_002778195.1 Raffaelea ambrosiae
TTTTTTTTTTTTTTTTTTTTTTTTTTGTTGTCCTTTTTTTCCCCCTTCCCTTTACTTCCTTTTTCTGGCAGTCTGTCTCTGTGGCGTCGTGTGTCGTGCCTTCCTTTTTTAGGTCGCTTCCTTCGTCTTCTTGGGTGTTTCCAGAGGGGTGGTTCTCCAGTTCCTTCCTCCCTTTTTCGTCTTTCAGTTATCCTCGTTTTTGTTTTGTCCCTTTTCTAGTCGACTTCCCCAACGTTGTTGGTTGGCTTTGTATTGGGCCTCTTTTTATTTTTCACTTATTTTCATATATATATATATTTTGTTGCACCTTGCTGACCACCTTTTTTTTTTTAAAATTCAATTTTCCTGGTCGTGGCTGGACTCGCTGGGGACCCCGATGGCGTACTCGTTTTCCGAGAGAGTGGCCCCAAGTGGTGAAAAATAATCGCCGTTTTGTCCGACTCCGAGAGCGATCAGTTAATTAGCTATAAACTATTAACTCCAAAGACCGGGATCGGCTTTTGTCGCCGGACAAGTGTTTTTTGCGATTCAGGGTCTCGATCTGGATCCTGTCTTGTCCTCGCCTTGTATTTGTCTTGGTGCTTTCTTGGACCTTTTCTTGGGCTTGTCTTGTCGTTCTTGTCTGGCGGCTTGTCTTCTGCTTGGCTGCTCTGCTTGGCTGCTCTGCTTGGCTGCTCTGCTTGGCTGCTCTGCTTGGCTGCTCTGCTTGGCTGCTCTGCTTGGCTGTCGGTGCCAACCGGCTTGGTTGTTTCGCCACTGAAGGGTCTTGTCGTTTGCTTGTCAATTGCTTGTCAATTGCTTGTCAATTGCTTGTCTTTTCGCCTATCGTTTTCTGTCAGTCTCTTGTCGGTTTCTTCATTTCGGGAATTCTCCTTCAGAATTTTCTATATTACCTGCTCGTATTGTTTCTCCTTCCTGGTACTGGTAAAATCAGTCGCTGGTCGCACTTTCTCGTCTTTCGTATACTAGAAAAAATCGGGTGGTCTTCGCCCACGTTCTACACAGGATCTGGTATCTCTTTGCTCAGACAATGTGTGGCGTGCCGCGTGGAATGACAATATGACAAAAGACGGCGTGCCCAGCCTCCAAGGTGGACAACCAGCGGGTATTAGTATTTCTTCTAGGCGCGCGCGCAAACACAGCTACGAGCAAAGAGCAAATAGCAAAGAGCAAAGCCACACTCACACTGCTGGCCCCTGGTGGCCGGCCGTCCACATGTATCAGATTCGAGCAATCTAGAGTCCAACAGCTCGAACGATTGGCAAACGATTATACCGAAACGGCCGGACCTGGGTGGCATGGAGGCCAGACCCCGAGACCAGACCCCAAGACCTTCCAAGACCAGACCAAGGAATTGCCAAGAAAGACCTGTCGCTTGCAAGCCAAATAAAAATAAAAAAATAAATAAAAAATAAATAAAAAAATAAAAAAATAGGTGTGTGCCAGTCAACACAAGGCCCGCCGTCTACATAGTATTATTTTTCATGGCCTTTGGCGTCTTTTTGGTCTGCAAAAGTGGGATCAGTCTGGAGACTGATAGCGGACGAATCCCAATGATGGATCGAATGGCCTCCTTTTTGGTAGGCTTCTCTGCCTTGTTTCGCCTCGCGCATAGCCACGGGCGGCACACAGGTCGCACACCCGGTCCCTTGCCTGGGCTCTGTGGCTCGTCTGCGGCTGTCAAGGCTTTGCTGTGCATGCCTGTCCTCGTGTGCTCGTTCGGCGATCTCTTTAACTCTGGTAATTTCCTGGGCTGCTGACGCCGTTGAGCCGTGCTTTGCCCGCTAGAGCCGCCAACTAGCAGGAACCAGCGTCGTATTCGTTAGCAACATATCAGGAAAATTATCACAGGAGATACCACCAGCACACCCTTACTGGAGACATCCTGGGGATAAGCAGGAAGCAGGCAGATGGGAACCCGCAAGCCGACCTCTCCCAACTGCTTATCTCTTTCCGCATCCTTTGCTGCATATCTGTTGGCCTCTCTCCAAAGACATCATTTCTTGGCCCCCCTTTCAGAGACAAATTTGTGGAGGGGTAGTTAGCTAGCGTCGAGATACACCACAGCAAAACATTACAAAGTAACACACCAGGGATTGCGTAACCATGGAGGGGAAAACCCACGGCCCTAGCTGGTCAGACTCCGCATTGGGAAAGAGCGACCGGAGGTGCGGCAACTTGAGGCTGCCAGGTTCTGGCGGTTCCGGTGGCAGACACAAAGCCCAGTTGGTGTTAGCTCCATAGTAACTACGAGCCCGAGTTTCGATCACGCACCAGGCTTGGGGGGGGACCCTGAGAACGTGGCAGGTGCAGCACACAACAAAGGCAAAGGCACGTTTTATACCATGTATGCAGGTTTATGTATTTATATTTTAGCTCGCATGACCAAGCCGACACGGGGCGAGAGGCTTTTTTCTTTTGCCTTTGTTTTTGGCTTCGCTTTTTTTGGGCGACCCCGTCCCAGCGGGGGTGGTTTGTGGCTTTTGTCGATAACAGCGCGTTTGCCGTGTGTCCAGACTGTCCAGACCCTCAGCTGCCAATTGTAGAGACGGCTGACGACATGTGTGTGTGGTTGCTGCAAAAGATCGGTGTACGACGTGTAAGAAAGGGGAAAAGTGTTGAGTAAAGAATGGGGGGAGGGGCAAAAAAGGGTATCTATCGTATCTTGCATCGGCCTATTGGAGGCAAAAAAATATAAGTGTAATATGAGGCCCCAAAAAGAAGCAACCAAAAAAAAGGGCCTCGGGTGCCATGCCAAGAAAGGCCGCAGCCAGAATGGGAGGGCTGCAGGGAAAAAGGCCGCAGGCGAGGGGCTAGTGCTGTAAGACACATAGCAAGTTACTGAGAGTAGAGAGGACCTGCAGGGCCAAAGCGTCCAGGGCTCAGCCAACCCCAGGCGCAAACAGCGGAGAAACAAGCCAAGAAAAAGCCAAGAGAGTTAAAAATGTAAAGTGTCAAAGAGATGAAAATCAATTCAAAACTCAATCAACTTGTTAATTCAAATAACAAACAAATAAACAAATACCCCCCCCCCCCCCCTTTCTGATGCCGTGGGAAAAAAAATACTCGCATGCTGCTCCCCGTTCTGCACGTGTCTTGTAAGTGGTATAAGCGGTGCCGTTTGCCGCCAAGAAATAAAGCCGCTCTCTGAACGTAATAGTCGTGTAACAAAATACATCAACAAGATTGTGGTGTAGACCAGGATGTGTAGACAAAAAAAACTCCGAAGGAAACAAGGACAGAAACAAAAAAGCAAACGCAAAAGACACAAGAGGATAGACAGAAAGACAAAAAAAAAGGGACGGGATAACAAAGAAACACCGCGGGGAAAAGGGCAGGCCTACGCATGCAACTCAACCATTGTCCTCTCGCATCAACATTGAATGTGACACCGTTTGTGCAAACGATATGATATCCATGCTTCTCTGTTGTGTGTTGTGTGTTGCGTGTCGCCCTCCGCTTTCATCATTCTGTCCCACCCCTCCCCAAAATCACCGGACGGACATCGACGCGTTCGTACCCCGGAAAACGAGCATGCCGTGCTGGCCGCGGACCACATCGTCGCCATTCATGAGGCCCTTGCTCTTGCCTGTGCCGACGCCCAAGTCTCGTATCCGGCCGCTGGTCAGGTCGAAGAAGCAGCCGTGCACCTCGAGGCCGCGCTCCTTGATGGCATCCTGCACCACCACGTTGGCCATAAGAACCTTGATGCCGGCCTCGACGTTGAGCTCGGCAATGCGCACGCCGCGTGCCCTATCGTCGCGGATGGCGTCGAGCTCCTCCAGATTGCCTTGGCGGATCGCCTTGAGCGGCGTCAGCCAGGTGTCGAGAACGCCACCCACACGGCTGTCGCCGAGCGCCGCCGCAGCGCCACCGCAGTTCGAGTGGCCGCACAGCACAATGTACTGGACTTTTAGGTGGGCGACCGCATACTCGATGACGGCCGACGTGTTGATGTCGGTGGCCGAGATGATGTTGGCAATGTTGCGGTGCACAAACACATCGCCGGGCTGCAGGCCGAGGATGGTTGTTTCCGGACACCGAGAGTCAGAGCAGCCGATCCAGACTAATCAAGTTGCGTTTGGAACGTTAGAAATGAAATCGGCTTGCACATGAAAATGAAAATGACTCTTTTGTGAAACAGCATGCGCATCATCGCCATGTGTCTCATCGCCAACAAGAAAAGCGGGAAACAACAACAACAACAAAAACAGCCCAACATCACCAGGAATCCTTACGAATTTGAGGAGACTGCCCGCTCGACAAACGGGGAAAGAAGCTGGGATTCTGATGGGCTTTGTAGCCGGCCCATGCGGCGTTCGAGCTCAACGCATAGTGGAACGTGTCCACTGTTCAGATAAAGTCTTGTGTTAGTCGAGGCTGCCTCAAATGTCTCATGCGTCTTACGCGGTTGAATATCCCGCATAGAGGGTAAGGAAAAATATGTGAATGCGGTGTATAAGTGATACGTACGGGATTCCGCCATTTTGAGCTGAAAAAAGGCGCAAAAAGGGTATCAAGTAAAACAAACAATGCAAACAACAAGAGATGCAAGTTCGCTCAAAATCGGGATATCTGGTTCGACACAACCACGGAGAGGAGAAGGAGAGGGCGGGAAAAGAAGAAGTAAAAAGAAGAGAAGAGAGAAGAGAGAAAGAGAGAAAAAGGAAAAAAAGAATAAGAGAAAAAGCAAGTAGGACGAGGGCTTGTTTGGTAATATACGTGAAGAGCGTGGGAGAGGACGGACCCCCCACAAAAGCCTCGCTGGTGGAACAGATAGGCAGGTGATATGAAGCTGAGCACACCCTCGAAGAGGCAACAGAACAGCTGATTCTCTCAGACTAGAGGAGAATGAGAGAAAAAAAAATCGGCAGTGCTCGTAGTTAAAAAGGAGGAAAGGAAGGACCACCACGTGTGATTATATGCGTAACTATGCCACTTAACACAAGAGGGGCCGCCGGGCCAGGGTCCTGTTATTTTTGTTTCTCTGGTTGTCACCCCCCCTTTTTTTGCTGGGATCTCTGGGATCTTCGGCTGCTTCGTGTGTCGACCCAGAAATCTTGAACGGCGACTTGGAGACGGGGGTGATGGTGCGGGTGCAGGCCTTTTCAAGGGGGCGAGCGAGCGTGGGTGCGTGCAGGGACGGCTGTAAGAATAACACAAGCACACCGACGAGTGCCGGACCAAGGATGGGAATTAGTTGCGGAGGCTAGGGGAAGGGAACGAGATTGGCGGGATTGTCCAGTTGGTCCTCGGTCCTCCTTCTTATGCTCTTTTATTTTTTTTTCCCTTTTGCTCGCCAGGCGCGACGTCGATTGGACTGGCTTATTTGGGAAGAAGGCGTCAGCAATCAGGAAAGTGTAGGCGAAACCTGGGCGTAAACGGGAACAGGATGCCAAAAAAATAGTACGACAAAAAGGACGCTTATTATGCAGCCAGACCCGGTGATGGATGTGGCGGTCAAATAGCAATGGGGGAATAGAGAAAAAGAAAAGAAGGATGGCAGAGAGGAAGGCAGAACCAAGAATGCCAGAGATTAAAAGAGAGAAAGAGAAAGGACCCAGAGGGCAGGGCACAACGGGGTAGTCGAGCCGGGGGGGAAGTCAACACACAAAAAGGCAAAAGGGCAAAGCGAGACAAGGTTGGGAAACAGCCAAGACAAGTAGCAGAACAGCCAAAACTGCCCCAAAAAGAGAAAGACAAGCTCAGGAACACGCAAGCATAAAATGCACAAAAGGCACAAAGCAGATTGTCAGCCAGATGAGCCAAGCTCATCAGTCAGAGATGCGACAGAGCGATCGGCCCTTCGGGCTGCTGAAAATGGAAAAAGGGCAACAGCAAGGCAGAAGGGCAATACGAATTGCACATATTACCGCAGAAACGAAATAAGACCAAGCAGACAAAGCAGCCAAACCCCCTACGCATCCGCGGCATGGAAACAACGAGGGCAACGGAGCGTCGGATGCAAGTGGAAACGCCAACCTGGCTTGTGCGGCAGATAATAAGGAACCAATGCAGGCCATGCCTCTACCGAGTCTGCAATGTCTGTTCGCATGCTGTGCCGTGGTTGGCCATGTTCTCTCGCGTCCTCGCTCTTTGCTCTGCGCCCGTTCCCTGTTCCCTCGCTCCCACCCCCTTCTGGGTTGCTTTGCTGAGATGCCTGTGATCTGTGGGATGAAACTCCCATCGCCCAGCACTCGCCTCGTCCATCTCATCACTGTTCCATCTTGTCTTGTCGTTCGCCCCAGTCCGAGCATCTGCGGCACCAGCCAGTCGGAAGTGCGGCAAGCTGGACGGCAAGCTGGACGGCACGCTCGACGGCAGGCGGGCCAGCAACACCTCGTTAGCCCTGGCCTGCTCTCGGCGGTCGCGTTCGAGTCAGCTTCGCTCTGCTAGGGACGAGCAAGAGACTATGTAAGAGTAGTACGGAATCCCCCCCCCCCGAATTTAGTTCATAGTTTCACCTGATGACGCCGTGGCGTTGTTTTCCCACGGCGTGTAAGGTCCGCGACTTGACCACTTTTCGATTATTTTTGGCCTGCTGGGATTGTTGAGCTTGATGGGCTTTTGTGCCCATGGCATTTCCAGCAATTGCCGTCTGACACAGGCGTCTGACGAGCGGCAAAGAGTGGGAAATGTCGAAAAAGGGCACCAAAACGCCGCCAATCACCCCAAATCACCCCAGAGGGCCCCATTTAACAGGGGGGGGAGATGGCCGCAATAGGCTACCCAAGGACACCCAAAGACGAAAAACTAACGAAAATAGAGAGCTCCTTCACCTAACTCTTCCGGGACTAAAACGTCCTACAGCGAGTAAAAATCGGGCCATTTGTTGAGGAAAGCACCAAACCAACACACAACCAAGGCCGTGGCAATGTCGGGAGCGTTGAGGACGAGAGAAAGACGACGGAATCCAGCGGCACGTTTCCGGGAGAAGGGAAACCGTTGTTCCCGTCGGCTCGATGAGTGTTGCACGCGCTGGGAGGCGACACTCGCCATGTGCTGTTGGTTGAATGGTCGAGCGGGAGACGCCGTGAAAACCAGCGGAATAAACAGGATGGCGACTGTAATGGCAAAGTACACCGTAATCTTGCAGAGAGCTGCCCTGTTTGCATTCGCATGTTGACTTATCATGTCTGCCCCTCCTGGCTGACAGTAGTAGCAAACACGAGGCAACACCCCGTCCTGGCGTGACACACCACGTCGATCTTATTGCCTCTGCGCTGACCTGCCTGTTTCTGACTTCTCATTTTCTCCAGTTCCTCGGGCATTTTGCCTGAACGCCAGCTTCTACCGCGTGTAGCATCCCCAGCCGCCCCCCTTTCAGGGCTCCGAAGCAATGCTTGTTTTGGCATGCCCTCCGCGACAGGGCCAGAAAAACGACTGCCCAAAAACCAAAAAAAGACAGCCGCCCTGGGCTCGGTGTACGCAAATGGCCACTTTCCTCCCCTGCCATGATAACAGACAGGTGTTCGGGGCGAACACACCCCGTAGGCGCCTGTGTGTCGCCCGTGTGTCGCCGTTGAAGAGGGGAAACTGGACGAAATGATCCCACGATGCAGGTTGCCGACGTCGTATTTGCAACGTATCGGGATGGCTCCTAACAAAAATGCGCGATTTGGGATTTGGCGCAGAGGGGAATCGCGATACAAAACACAGAAAACAGGTGCTTTGCCATCATGCCCATTTTTTCGTGCCCAGTTTTTTTATCCCCTTCGTTTGCCTGGCATGGTGTTACAGTAACCAACTGGCTACTGCAGCCCCGAAGGATGACGAAGGCCAAATTTCGGCGACTGCAGCCGTTGCCGGCGTGGGACTGTACTATGTATGTGCGTTGTTGTGCATTTGTCTCTGCATGCGTTCATGTGTCTGCAAGTGTGCATGCGCCGGCGAGGAGTATGCGTGAGCAGGTGTCGTGTGCCGTCTGCAAATGTGTCATGACATTGCCCGATGTTGAACAGTAAACGGCGGCGTTCTGTCCTGAACCCTTGTCTCACACCGTCCCCCCCCCTCGGGCTGACCGTGGGTTGCTCTTGCCTCTTTGGGTACTTAAGTCGGGAGAGGTGTGCCTTCCTGTCAGGTCCCTGTGGCTGGCAGCGGTTGACAGCCTGATTATTGGGTGGCCAACTTTGGTTCCCTTGCAGCCCTTGACAGCAGTACGTCTGCATGGAACATTCTTTCCTGCCTTCTCCGAATTTCTCTGCTCTTTCAACTTGGAAACAGCCGACATTATTTGTTAGCTTCTTGGCAGACGCAAGACGGCGGTCGCCATGTGCGCGTCTCGCGATGGCTATCGAAGGCGCACTTTTAATTTCGCCGTTTCGCAAATCCCCGCCTGAATGGACGATGACGGGATTTGGAGCATCACGTGATAGAATTGGACATACTACTATGTATGTATGTGCGTAAGATATGTTGCAGCGAGGTGACAAGCGCACAGTGTTAATTAATGGATCAGTGTGAGCGTCCAAACGGACTTTTGATTCCCTTTTCGTATTTTTTTCATAGTCTGTTTATCTGGCTGTCTTTTTATTTTCGTCCTTTACCGCGGACGCCGCCATCCAATCCCACGCGCGCCAGCGAGCCTTTTCACACAAGGTATATCACTTTTTGTGAGAATCAAGAAAAACGAAATTACCAAAACGGGGAGCAAGAGACGTTTCCATCCCGTGCTTAGACCTTGATAGCCTGCTCAATGGCCTTGCGCTTCTTCTCGATGCGCTTGTTGGCCTTCTCGCCCATGATGCCACCACCCCACCGCTTGCGAGCCTCCTCGCCCTTCTCCAGGTAGCCGTCCTTGATAGCCGAAATGAGCTTGGACAGCTCAGTCTTGTCCTCAGCGCGCACCTCGGTGATGGCCAGGACGGCGGCAGTCTTCTTGTGGACGACAGTGCCGAGTCTAGCCTTGCCCTTGACAATGGCGTACGGGACACCCATCTTGCGGCAGAGAGCCGGCAGGAAGACAACGAGCTCAATGGGGTCGACGTCGTTGGGGATCAGGACCAGCGAGGCCTTCTTGTTCTCAACAAGGCCCACAACGTGGTTCAGACCGTACTTGACGACGTACGGCTTCTTGCTGGCCTCCTCCTTCTTCTTGCCCTCCTTGACGGCGGTGGCCTCCTTCAGGAGACGTTCCTTCTTCTCGGCCTTGGTCTCCGGGCGGTACTTGTTGAGCAGCTTGAAGGCCTGGGCAGCGGTGTTGCGGTCGAGCACCTGCTGGAACTGGGCGATGGCTGGAGGGACCTTCAGACGGAGGCTGAGGATCTTCTTCTGGCGCTGGAGACGAACATACTCGGGCCACTTCACCATGCGCGACAGGTTACGGCGGGGCTGGATGTCCTGGCCGATGCCATAGTTCTTAGGGCGCTTCTCGATGAGAGGGTTCTGCAGACAGATGAAGGCTGTTAGCTTGCTGTCCAGAGAGGCTCGTAGATCGTCGGCCTGGAACAAGTCTAGTTCAGGGAGAGGGACAGTTACTAACCTTGGGAGCCTTCTTCGAGGCGCGGCTCTGGGGGAATGGGGCCGGGGCGGCCTTCTTGCCGGAAGCTTTGGGAGGCTGTCATTGAGAAAAGAAGACATCAGCAAATCTGTACGTCTTCTTTTGAACTCTAAAGAGCGACCACCACAATGCGGCGGCGGTGGCATTTCTGCACACCTCCTACAGCATGGATGGGCTCCAGCCATTTATCATCACCCGCGTCCTCCCATTCTCGCCATAATGTTATCATTCCTCTTTCGAGGTCAAATGTCGGATGGTGAGAAGGGCGACTGCCAGGCGGAATTGTGTGCGCAGGCCGCGCGTGGAGATCACGGCCTGGCCGTTCTGTGCAGAATGCACATACTTGGCAAAAGCACAAGGAAAGGAACAAAGAGCGAAGTCGCTTATAACCAGCTACTTACCATTGTTGTCGTTTGGTCGGGTTGTGCTGTTCTAACCGGTTGATGTTGAAACGTGAAGACAAGGGAAGAAAAAAGATTAGAACGGACGAGGCCAAAAAGATTTCTAGACCTAAAAATTTAATGGGCCACCACGAAAAAAAAATTGGTGGGAATTCTAGGGCTGGTGGGGAGGGGGAACCAACTTATCGGAATAACTAATCGGATAAACTGACCCAAATGTGGAGCAAGTTTGCATCCAAGACCGAGAATGAGACAAAAGAGTCAAAGTAGCTCTGATTGGCTGTTTGCGACTAGTTTTTTTGGGTGTCTATTACACGGCCGTGAGGCTGCCGCTTTCGATGATACCCAAACATAGAAATTCTAGAAAGCAATTACGCCCCAAACTTCGACCTCTCCTACAAGCATGGCGCCAGCTTTGTGTGCCCTCTGCAAGACCGAACGGGCCCTCATAAAGCGCCCAAAAAACCACCAGAAGCTCTGCAAGAAGTGCTTCATTACCATCTTTGAGGATGAGATCCACCACACTATCACCTCCTCCCAGCTGTTCTACAGAGGCGAAAAGGTGGCTATTGGAGCCTCAGGAGGAAAGGACTCCACAGTTTTGGCCTCTGTACTCAAGACACTGAACGACCGCTACGACTATGGATTGGACCTTGTCCTACTCAGCGTCGACGAGGGCATCAAGGGCTATCGTGATGACTCGCTGGAGACTGTCAAGCGGAACGCTGTTCAATATGACATGCCGCTCAAGATTGTTGGCTACGGCGAGCTCTATGGTTGGACTATGGATCAAGTTGTCGAGGCCGTCGGCAAGAAGGGAAACTGCACATATTGCGGCGTCTTTCGTCGCCAGGCACTCGATCGTGGTGCCAAACTCCTTGGTATCAAGCACGTCGTGACGGGGCACAACGCCGATGATGTGGCCGAGACAGTCCTGATGAACCTACTACGGGGTGATCTACCACGGCTCTCTCGCAGCACAAGCATCGTGACTGGGGGCGATCACTCTGAAGTCAAGCGCAGCAAGCCGCTCAAGTACGCTTACGAGAAGGAAATCGTCTTATATGCACATCATATGAAGTTGGACTACTTCAGCACTGAATGCATATACAGTCCCGAGGCATTCCGTGGAAGTGCCCGGGGTCTCATCAAAAATTTGGAAAAAGTTCGTCCGAGTGCGATTTTGGACATTGTCCGCAGCGGCGAAGACATGGCCAGGCTCGTACCCGGAGCTACGCCAGCTACACCTTGCGCATGTACAGGAAAGCCTGCAGCCTCAACCACGTCTGCATCTGCTGTAACCAACGATGAGGATGGAAGCGGCGGCGGCGGCGGTTGTGGATCGCAGTCTAATGGCGTACCTGGCGGAGAGCTCGCTGCCATGGAGGCCCAGTTGAAGAGCAACGAGGCAGCCGAGCCATTGGAGATTGATATCGGTGCTGCTTTTGCCGCAAAGAAGCAGGCGCCGGCTAAGACCACGACAAAGAAAGTGGTAGCAAACAATAGCTCGCTTTCTCAGAAGCCTGCACCAGCAAAGCAAGTACTGGGAACTTGCGAGAGATGTGGATACATGTCCAGCCAAGCAATATGCCAGGCCTGCATGTTGCTTGAAGGGCTGAACAAGAACCGGCCGCAGATCCAGATCTAGCATTTACAGGTAGCATACAGGCGTTTGGTCCTTTGGGGTACTTAGAAATAAAGGAACTGGGAACACAATGAAATGACGATCGACGACGTATATATATACTTTGTGACTCCAAGATCTATGGCGATAAAAAATAGTGTAAATGCTGGGTAGAGCACCGCATTCGGCTCCCACTCTGCCATGCATCCGTCTCCTCCGAGGTGTGGAATCGTGAATCCGATCGCCACAGCGTTGCCCCATTTCTCTGTTATATATGACTCCCTCATGAGAACCTATTCTCGAGCTGCAGACACAGTGGTTGTTAGTTGCCATCCCACAAAGGACGTCGCAGGGGTCAGCTTGCCTTCCATGGATTGTTCAGCTCGAACCCAGGTGGTGCTTCTGGTTTGTCTGTTTGTCCACGCAACATTCCTGTGAGTCTGCGATCGCGATCCATCACTAAATTCCGAAATGTCAGCCTGGTGATATCTTCTCTCGCATTGTCGTTTGGTTGTTCTTGGTCGGCCGTACTTTGCTACAGAGATGGTTAGCAATCGTGATCGGGTGCCCGTGCAAGATACGACCAGTAACAGACTTACTCTATCCCACTGGTCAACAGAGCGCCGTGCCCGCTTGCCACTGTTCTGCATGCTGCGGAGCTGACCCATGCCGGCGCCAGACACGCCAAACATCTGTGTTTTTATTTCTCAGTACCCTGCCGATCCGAAAGCTTCCGGGGCGATTCGTTCTTACGACAATGATGATCCCGTAGGGGATCAGGCTCTCAAATGGAACAGGCATGTCGAATAGATGTGTGGAAGTTCCGTGGCTGTGCCAATTGAGGGGAACCGGTCGTGTACGTCGTGACGTCGAGTGAGCCGACAATCGCTGTTGAAGCCGAAGTTACGGGACAGAGGAAATGATGATCAAATGGCCTGCTTCCTACTGGCGCACAATCATATTTGTGGCCTAAGGCAGGAACTCAAACCAAAGCGGGACATTTCTGAAAAATGTGGATCGGACTTTATGTCACTTCTGGATTACATGAGCAGACCCACCTGACCACAAGGGGCACGGTTCAGGTGCGGATCATATTGCGGGAGCGTTCCAGTGCGGGCGAGCTCAGGGCAAGGCCAAAGGGGGTTTGTTTTGTTCATCCAGCGCTTTGCAGCCGCCCCCAACAGACATCTTCACGCGTCCTTTATCTCCAAGTTCGCGTTTTTTGCAAGGCCGAGCTGTTTGGAAGCAGCTAGGAGCCAAACGAGGCGCGTTTCGGCGATCTCCCTGGCGCAATTCTCATCAGCGCAAACGGATTTCTTTCCCGCGAATCGACCTCGAGGGCCACCCATCATCACTGCGCTCATCTTCCCTTTATCTTATGGTGTGCCTCTACGCGCTACATCCGATACACCTCTTCAACCATGATCATTCTGGCGCCTGACCGACCAGTGAACTTAGCGCCTAGCCGACTTTAACCTACCTGAACCGTCTTGCGCCTCAGCGCGTCAAACGAACGAACCTGACGACGCAGCCATGGCCAGCGAGCAGCTCATCAAGGAGGAGCTTCAGAACGGCGTGGCTGCGCCCAACCCGGACGCACCTCTGGGCATCTACGAGGAAGATGCAAGCACTGGCGCCCTCGAACGAGCGGCGCAACTCGGCGTCATAAACGGCATCAAAATCGAGAACGCCCCACCGGACGAAGACGACGAGGCCGACGCAGAAGGCGAAGAAGAAGAGCAAGAAGAAGGGGACCTGGAAGATGGCGAGGAAGAGGATGAGGAAGAGGAAGATGAAGGGGACGATGACGACGAAGATGAAGAGGACGACGACGACGCCTTTGAGTCTGCAACGGCAGGCGAAGACGATGACGAGGAGGAGGAAGACGAAGAGATAGCAACTGTCAAGATACTTGAGCCGCCGTCTCAGCGTGAACCCAAAATCAAGAGCGAAGATGACGAGGAGGAAGAAGAAGAGGATGAGGAGGAGGAGGAGGATAACGACGACGATGACGAGGAGGAAGAGGGCGATGAGGAAAGCAGCGACGACGACGCAGATGTGGATGAAGATACCGTGGACAACGCTGAAGGCGTGGGCGCAGTCAAAATACGACCAGGCGAGTCCGAAGATGAGGACGAAAGCGAGGGTAGTGCCGAAGTTGAAGAGTCCGAGTCAAGCGACGATGAATGGGAGGAGAATGCGGAAATCGGAGGCGAGGACGAAGACGAAGATGAAGAGGAAGACGAGGAAGATGAAGCTGCCACCACCCAGTGCGTGTTGTGCAAGCAGGAACAGAAGAACGGACCCGATAGAGACGCTGCAACTTTCTTGACATGTTCCAGTTGTGGCGAAAAAGGTAAGTCTCCACGCCCTGAGCGGGAAAGAATGCAGAACCTCGTGGAGAACCTCTTTGCTAACTTGCGCAGCACATGAAACATGCGCCAAAGAGCAGGGCCACCCACAAGAAGCTGGCAGTAAGAAAACCCCACCCTAATATTATGTTAAGTTCTGTGGCTGACTTGACAGAACTCTGGAGATGCCCTGATTGCAAGGAGGAGAAAGATGACACCTCCGCCACTGGGGAGGAAATGGAGGTGGATGTAGCAGAAGAGACTGCCGTGAATGGTGTGGCAGTTCATACCCCGACAAAACCAGAAATCGAAAGCGCGACGGCAGATGCAGCCATCGCGAATCCTGCGCCCACACCGGCGGAGGGCCAAAGCGAGTCAGTCACACGGACACTTAGGAAGCGGAAGACATCTCCAACAGAGACAGAAGAAGGTCGCATGTCGCTGCGCAAGCGACGGCGGAACACCACGGACGACCTGAGCATCGATGGCTACTTCAATAGTGTAAACGAGCCGCTCCCGCCGTCATCCGCCAGATCGCTGAGGATAAAGCCGCCTGCATCGTCTTTGGTTTCAGTTGTCAAGAAAACAAGGTCCAGCTTGATTCTGAAGATGCGGGTCAGCGGCGGCGACCTCAGACGAATCTTTGCCAAGCGCCGAAAGTACAACAAAAAGGGCACAATGAAAGTCGAGAAGGCGCCGCGGGCGACAAGGCCAAGTGCCCCCCGGCCCGCAGCTCAGGACACGGGCAGCAACAGCATTTTGCCATTGATGCCCAGCTCCTACACACAACCGTTCTATTCCTTTTTTGACAAAGAGACGGAAGAGCAGAAGGGCAAGCCGTACGGCGGGATTCTGACAGAGGCGGAAGCAGACACATCGAAAACGTTTCCCACGGCAGAAGACCGCAAGCGCTTTGACGAAGCGAAAGAAAATGCGGAAGCGGAGTGGCGCGCACGACTCATTCAGTCGGAGATAGAGCAGCCACAGAAAAAGTCAAAGAAGGCTGCGGGGCCAGCCAGCCAGATTGAGTGCATCGAGTTTGGTGGCTGGGAGATCGACACGTGGTATGCGGCACCGTACCCGGAGGAGTACAGCAGAAACCGCGTGCTGTACATTTGCGAGTTCTGCCTCAAGTACATGAATTCGGACTATGTTGCGTGGCGGCACAAGCTCAAGTGCCCGGCCAAGCACCCGCCAGGCGATGAGATTTACCGCTCGCAGTCGGTGTCCTTTTTCGAGGTGGACGGTCGCAAGAACCCAGTGTACTGCCAAAACCTGTGCCTGCTGGCCAAGCTGTTCCTGGGGTCCAAAACCTTGTACTACGACGTGGAGCCGTTTTTGTTCTACGTTCTGTGCGAGTATGACGAGTTCGGGTACCATTTCGTGGGGTACTTTTCTAAAGAGAAGCGCGCGAGCAGCCAGAACAACGTCAGTTGTATCCTGACGCTGCCAATCCACCAGCGCAAAGGCTACGGAAACTTGCTGATCGATTTCTCCTACCTCTTGACGCGCGTGGAGAAGAAGACTGGGTCGCCAGAAAAGCCGCTGTCTGACATGGGCTTGGTGTCTTACCGGAATTACTGGCGGCTTGTTATGTGTCGCTACCTCCTGAATGCCATGTCCCAGAACCAGGCGGGGAATTTTGGCCTCTCAATCAAGCAGATCTCAGACGACACGGGTATGACTGCCGACGATGTCATCGCGGCCCTGGAGGGTTTGCGCTGCCTTGTCCGCGATCCACAAACCGGTCTCTATGCTTTCCGTGTTGACCTTGCCTACTGCCGCGAATACACGGCCAAATGGGAGGCAAAGAACCATGTCACACTGGATCCGGAAGCACTGACCTGGACGCCATATGTCATGGGCCGGGGCAATGCGACAAATTTCGAGCTAGGACCAGCACTAACTGCCATTGCTCCACGAGAGGATGAGGAGGAGGAAGGGGAAGAGGAGCAAAAGCCAGACGCTTATGTTGCCAATATGCCTAACGGAACAAGCCACGCAGGAACAAGCAACGCAGGCGAACCGGTCGCTACGAACGGCGTTGAGGGAGAGACCAAGTCCATCGACCCATCTGCGGCAACCGTGCTGGAGTCTACTGAACCCAACGACGGCGACGTGCTCACCAGTGATACCGGCGGGCAAAGCGCCAAAAAAGAGGACGATGCAGAAGTCATATCAGGGGACGTTGCCCCAGGACAGTCCGAGGAAGGCGGCCAACACACACATGGTGAACCTTTAAAGGATGTCGGAGAGGAATCAGAGCCGACGGCAGTCGTCGAAGCGAAGGGCGAAGATGGCAAAATCTCCCAAAGCCAGAACCAGAGGCAGACAGACGATGCGGAAGGCGCTTCAGCCAGCACAGAGACACCAGTAGACGACTGGGCAACAGCGTATGGCAACATTCCGCCGACGCGGTTTGTAGTGTACCCGCCCATCTCTGCGCGACGGTTCAACTATGCTAGGGCTACGATCGGACGGCCGCCGGGATCGCGCACGGGCAACAGTGGCGTGCGGGGGCGCGGACGATATGGCAGTGGCAGTGGCAGCGCCAGCGGCGGCAGCATGAGCCGGACACCAGCAGCGTCAGGGGCGCGGCCCAAGAGTGGTTCCAGCGGCAGTCGCAAGAAAGCAGGCGGTACCGGCCGTGGACCGGGACGCTGGCCCAAGGGAACCAAGAAGAGTGACTACGGCAACGCCGACAGCGGGCCCGGACTCCCCCCGGCGTGGGTGGCCGTTCGCACCAGCGGCGATGCAGATGACGGCCTCGGCGCACCGCCGGATACGGGTGGCGATGCCGGCGACACGCTGGCTCTGGCGACAGAGAAAACGGAATCCGATAACCACGACGGCACTCACGAGGAAGGAAAAGAGGTTCCGGGCGACGACCAGGGCGAAGGCGGCGACGAAGAGCAGCCGACCGAGGACACTGTCGAGGTGCACACGCCATCAGCGACCAAACTTCTGGATAAGCGCAGCGGCATTGACGGGGCCATGTTTACGTCCCCGAAGGCCCGATCGTCGCCACGGCTAGGAAAGGGCAAAGAAGCGCAGCCAGAGGCAGAAGACGTGGCCATGGAGGACATCGATGCGGAGGGCGAGGATGAGTAAAGCTGGGACTGTTGGGAGACCAGAGGACCCGGATGGTAGTCGCGTGTGTATAGAGAGCCTTGTTTTTTGTTCGTTTTTCTTCCTGTATCTTCTTGTACGGCTCTTTTGCATGCGGGCTGCTGCGTTTGTTGAGTGAATACCCCTAGTTTTTATGTGGCAGAGGAGGCTACTGGCCAGACCGAGCGTTGTATATTATGTATCAATGGAAACCGATTGACTATTCAAAATGCGTTTCGTTCCGTGGTTCTGAAGACAAGTACTAGTTAGTTATATAACGTATCTTACCGGAGTGATTAATGCTATTGAAAAATAAGCCACGTAGGGCCGGGAAACAATTATAAGAGAAACATTTAATAGTTACCACCTTGAAATTTCCAAATCGGGAAATGTCTCAATAGAACACAAATTGCGGTCCGCCATGTAGTTTGGTGTCGCTTCTTGCTGCAATTTTCTACGTACTCCGTCCTCGTGTGCCAATTCGCCGTCATTCTCTTCTTCTGCGTCCGTGTCATCTGTGCAAACGGGGGACGATCGTCGATGTCGTCGAGCAGGAAACACAACGCGTGACGGAAGAGACAAAGGGCCGGTGCGGCACCTCGTCTGGCCGCCTCTCGCGTCACCGCACATCCTACTGGTTTGCCCTAAGTCTGGAGAAAACAATGGCGGCCGAGCGTGGACCGGGGAGTGTCTTGATCTTTCTTCTCTGTGCCGCTCTCCTTGTCGTCCGCCGCCTCTCCTGTTTCGTGGGGAACCACGCCTGGCGGCGCCTATGCAGCGCCTATGGTATGCTCTTTAGGTACTCCGTATGCGCCTCTGTGACCCGGGGAACCCAAATTGGGACCTGTGAAGGGCTCACCCGAGAGCAAAATGATTTGAGTGCTTCGAGGCGATTTCCTCACGTAGCAATGTTGCACCAAGGGTAGAGCCGTTGAAATGCAGTTTAGAATTTTTAAACGAGGGAGCATCGTCTGGACGAGTAAGTTGTAGTTAGCTTATTCTTGATAAAAATATATGGAAAATAATCATCCAAAGAGCAAGTCAGTTTTAGAGAGAAAAAAACATACATCATCCTCCTCCCCCCCATGAAAAAAAAAGGAAATACCTCTACATATGTGAAGAGGAGAAGCAAAAAGCATCCCAAGCGGGACTCGAACCCGCAACCTCAAGATTAGAAGTCTTGCGCGCTACCATTGCGCCATTGGGACTTATCATGGTCCTATGACTAATAGGAAATTTCGGTCCGAGTGGAGAATATAAAGAGAGGGCTAAGGCTGCAGATACCTTTTGCTCGATACCACCGGCTCATTACAGCGTGCATCAGCGCTATTATAGAGCTTGCAGCATACTCTTGTGAGATATCTTACAGCTTTCAGGGGTTGTTACCACCCCCACCCTCCATCCTGGATTTTGCCCAATCTGGGAACTCTTCCTTCACGAACACTGTTTAAATTTCTTTTCGATCGCGGTGGTCAGTTAAGACTTTAGAATAGATAGATGTAAATCTACCGCTTCCTGCTTGATTTTCTAGTCTTCTACACTTCAACCGCCACATAAGGAGCACGTGAATGCCCCATCCTTTGAATGCCGTGGAAACTTTTATTCACTTTTGATTCTGTTTGGCCATCGTCTTTGTGCCATCCATAAGTGCACCCAGCTGCGATGCTTTTCGTATTCCTTCCTGCTTCCAAAATCCACCCAATGCTTTCTTAGGAGATACTAACCGTTGGTGGTCAAAATCAACGTGTCGTACAGGCCTAAAGCCCCGGTTTAATACCCATGTGGTAGACTTGGCTACACCAAAAACATGCCCAACCTGTGGTGGCAAGCGTTCTCGCTGCCAAAGCGCGACTGTCCAGACGCATCACCTTGTATTCATTGTGGCAAAGGGTCACATGCCCCAGCAGTGCAAAGCTCGGCCACTTCTCCACGAGTTAACTAACCCGTGGTAGCACCCGCCGCGGATCATACGCCAGCGGCCGAAACGAAGCAGGTAGCAACAAAGCCTGTTCAAAAATCCTCGCTGCTTCCAGGGCCCGCACGGGTAGCGGCTGGTAACAAGCCGCCAGCGACGAATCCTGTAGTTATATCGAAAATGGGAAAGCCTGACTTAGTGAATACACACTCGATTTTTAAGTATAATACCGTTTGAGAAATGTTCTTCAGGCTACTGCAGGGCGGCCTAATATAAAAAAAGGTGACCCACACTAAGAAAATACGGTTATGGCTGTTGGCGTCTCGTTTCATCGGCACATCAAAGTGCGTTTTCTCCCAGGGGCGAGTGACGTACTATTAAGAGGGCAGCCCGTCCTCAAAGGAGGCACACCGCCCCCCCGGCCGAGACTGGCCTCTTTTCTCCAGTTTGTGCGGCGCCAAGGGGAGGCGTAGTCATTGTCTGACAGTTTCTGGTGGCCACAAGGCCGCGTAACTCTTGTAGCGTGGCTTAGGCGCGGGCGCCATTGCGAAAGCTTTTTCTGTTTTGGACCGGTGATTCCCAACATAGGCTGTATAGGACAGTTCAGAAGGCATCTCCGGTCGGGGCGCTTTTGTAGTGTCGCTGTGAGCCTGGAGAAATGTCCAGATGTGCGCACCGAGGCCAGAGGCCATATTCTCGTATCCACAAGCAGCGGGCATTCCTATTTCTATAGCCGAGTCTGCCTGCCTAAGTAAGCTTCTCGATGATACCGCCGTACGCCGGCGAGGTCGCTGTGGCCTTACTCAGGGTGGGTGCACGGCGAAGAGTGCAATCCCGATTTCTGGAATGCGAGTTGGAGACACGAGACAGGGAGCAAAAAGCAAGAAACGCAAGGCCTGGCTAGCCAGGCCAGGCTGGATTCCCCTCCTTGCGCTGCCCGCCAATTCTTCCACCACCCCTCCTTCATTTATAGCGCGCCAGAGCGCAGAATAGAGCCGCCCCTCCCCGCACGGCTGGCAGCTGCAGAGACCTGTAGGGGCCTGCCTGCCTGCCAAGCTAGCGGCCTGCTTGCCACTTTGCCAGCCATTTTTTATTCCGTATTATCGGAGGCCATCCACCCCAGGCCAAACCAACACTACCAACACCGCCGCCCACCTTCCATCATCACCTTTTCGCTCTTGCGCCACATAGGCAGCACCTTTTCTTTTCATCTCCTTTACACCCAACACATACCTTTACCCTCCGCCTTCGCTCCCCTATCCCCTCCGGCACGCCGACCAGAAGACGTTTTTGTCGACTTCACCATTTTGTGCGCCCCGTCTTCTTTTCTTTCCTTCCTCCTCCCCCCCCCCTCGTTTCGCTCTGCGTTTCTTGTCCTTTTGCGCAATAGACTGTACACTTTGGCCTGCCCACCTGGCTCGTCGTCATCTTCGTCACACCCTTTCGTGTCTGTCTTTATCCCTCTGCTCCATTCGCGCTCCTCCTCTCTGCATCTGTTGCACCTCGTTCTAGGCTCGACCAACCCGCCTGACCGACCACACTGCCGGACCCTCCGATCACTCTCCAGCACCGCCACCGACCTCGCGAATTTCCTCTTATTTTCTGGCTTGATCGATCTCTGGGGCTGCATTCACAGCTTTGCTTGCGCGGCTTTCTGCTTTCTTCGAAACCTGCTTCAGCTGTCTCTGAACGCAAAAAAAAAAAAGGCCAGAAAGCGGCTGTCTCCCTTCCGTACCTTGCTGCCTAACCTGCTTTGACATCTTTATCTCGCCAAGGTGGGTCGCATCGTCCGATCGCATCAACAGCACTGGATCTTGCAGCGACAGCACCCGACTGCTGGCCTCCGACTCATACCCAGCCTCTGCTTGTTGCGCGCATTCGTAGAATCTGCTGCAGCTTGCGCTCGTCTCGGCAGACCCGTTTTATATCGACCTCTTTCAACTCGCCCGCCTTCTTCTTCCAGTATTCTCGTCGGTTCTCTCCGGACCGACACACCCAGACGCCAAGATGTCCAAGGTTATGAGAAGTGTCAAGAATGTCACGAAGGGATATTCTAGTTCTCAGGTCAAAGTCCGCGAAGGTTTGTAACACCTCTTGCTCCGCATACCCCCCCTGTCCCTCTCGACGCAACTTGCCTTATCGCTAACGGCTCGGCTCCTTATGCAGCTACCAGCAATGACCCATGGGGCCCGACAGGAACGCAGATGAGCGAAATTGCTCAACTGACCTTCAATTCGTACGGCCCACCCTCCTCCCATCCTAGACCCGTGCATCGCCGTTGTTCTCGTCCAGATACCACCTCCTTCTACTCCCTTGCCCCTTTCTGATTTTCTGTCTGGGCTGGTGCCACCACAATCTTTCATGGTAACATTGCCGTAGCTGACTCGTTGTGCGACGCACGTTAGGGCCGACTTCAATGACATCGTTGACATTCTCGACAAGCGGCTAAATGATAAGGGCAAAAACTGGCGGCACGTCTTGAAGGCGCTGAAGGTGGTCGATTACTGCTTACACGAGGGCTCCGAGGTGATCGTCACCTGGGCCAAGCACAACGCCTACATCATCCGGACCCTCCGCGAGTTCATATATGTTGACGAAGAAGGCCGCGATGTGGGCCATAATGGTGCGTACTGGATCCTGCGAGACCACGCGCGAGCTCGTGTAGCCTGCCTGTTTCCTCGCGAGTTCTCGGTAGTTGGAGCATAGCTAACACGTTCTCTCTGTCATACACAGTCCGCATTGCTGCGAAGGAGTTGACTTCCTTGATCCAGGATGACGAGCGTCTGCGGGAGGAACGCAAGGGCCGAAAATCATGGAAATCCCGGGTCACCGGGCTGGATGAGTATGGCCCGATAGAGCACGAGCCGCCTCCGCGTCGCCAACGGGACCGTCGCCCAAACATGACCGACGAGGAGGACGCTGAATACCGGCTGGCCATCGAAGCGAGCAAGTTCCAGGAGGAAGAGGACCGCCGGAAGCGCGAAGGCCGACACGTGGACGACGATGACGATGACCTAGCGAAGGCGATCCAGCTGAGCAAGGAAGAAGAAGAGCGCCGACGCCGCGAGCTGGAGGAGAACAACAGCACCAGCGCCAACCTGCTGTTCGATCTCGAGCCGTCTCAGCCGGCTGCCACGCAACCACAGCCCACTGGCTTCAACCAGGGCTACCAGCAGGGCAACCCAGTCGACTTCTTTGCCAACCCCATCGACCAGAACCAGGTGCAGATGCAGCCGACCGGCTACAACATGTACAACCAAGGCTTTGGTCAGCCCCAGGCCACCGGATACCAGAACGGCTTCGGCAACACCAACGGCTTTGCCGCCCAGCCCACAGGCTACAACCCTTACCTGCAGCAGCAGCAGACGGCCTTCTCCAACAACCCCTACGGCCAGCAGCTGCAGCCGCAGCAGGTGCAGCAGGTGCAGCAGGTGCAGCAGCCGCAAGAACAGACGCTGCAGCCGGGTAGCAACAACCCGTGGGCCTCCACATCCAACGCGACGGCGCAACCGTTGCAGCCGCTTCCCACGGGATCGAACAACCCGTTCGCTGCGACCACGCAACCGCAGCAACAGCCTTTCCAGACCTCGTTTTCCACGCTCTCCAGCCTCCCGGAGCAGAAGACTATCTCCACCTTCCAGCCGACGGCGCAGCCACAGCCACAGCCGACGTTCCAGCAGCAGCCGCAGCAGCCGCAGCAGCCACAGAAACAGCTCAGCGAGCACGAGGCACGCCTCAATGCGCTGCTGGCCAGCGGCGAGGGCCTGGACACGTTTGGCAACACGGGCCAGCTGCGTATTCCTGCTCAGCATACGGCACCTGGCACGTTTGTCAACAGCGCAGGCGCAGGCTTGGGCCGGATAACGGCCGACGCCACGGGGACCAACAACCCGTTCATGCGGACGCAGTACACGGGCATGCCGGCGGTGTCGTACGGCAACGGTGCGGCCAGCAATCCGTTTGGTGCGCGGCCACAGCAGCAGCAGACCAACCAGGGCGATCTGATCCAGTTTTAGGAGGACGAACCAGCTGGACCCAATCGATGACGCTTCTTTTCTTCATCCCCCTCTTTGCCTCCTCATGTCGTCTGTGGCTTCATAGCCCCCTATCTCAGTATCCATCTCGGTATATCTCTATTGTGTCATCCGTTATCAACGCGGTTCTTTGCCTCTTATCCCCCGACACAAGCTGTGCCTCCCCGGCTCTGCGTTGCTTCTCACGTCATTTACGGCCTTTCTTTTGACGGCCTCTTCTTCGCTTTCCCTCGCAGCTATAACCCATTCTTGTCCTTGCATTTTCTCTCGCTTCGCTTCGTTCTACTGTTTTGCAGCCGTTGCTTTGCCGGCGTACGGACTGACACCAGCGGGATGCAGAGAAAAATAAACCAGCTGCCCTTTTCTATCTTGTTTTGCCTTCTTATCATTAGTTCTTCTTTGCCGTGGATTAGTTTTTTTCAAGAAGATGCCCCGCGTTTCTCTGTTTGTATCTTGGGTAGTAGTAGCATTGTCAAGAGTAAGATACACATGTTATGCATGACCTGTCTGCCACGGCCAGTTTACCTGTGAAGTCCTGCCCATGTCTATACTTGACCTATTCTGTCCTGGTGGCAAGGCGTCGTCGTTCTCGCCCTCGCAATTTGTCATCATGGGCGAAAAGAGTCATACATTGCGAGGCTGTCCGCTGTAGAATCGGGTTCAGAGCAAGTCGCAGCCACTAACGCACATTATACAGCCATGCTATTCGAATATCGCACGTTTACCAGTACGCGAGCTCTCGAAGCTCGTGTAGCTCGGCGTTTGAGTGGGCGAGCTTCATATGGTCTCCACTTTCTTACAGCACAATAGGACAATCCGTGGCCTCAATGACCATACAGGTCAGGCACTGATAGGCAGCGCAGGCACCCAACGCAGCTGTGGCCAGCTCGGCCTGTGATTGGCTGGTGCAAAATTTTGACCAATCAGAGCGCATAATTGACTCAGCGCGACGACTGCCTACCTCTTTTGCAAGTAGCGCTTTTCCCTTCCACCCGCCCCAGCCACGCGAACAAACGCTCTCTTCTCTACATTTTAGCAGCCTGTTATTTTTTTAATTCGTTATTTAATCCCTTTTTTCGCTTTGGGCGACCCACGCGCGCGCAGAGCGCAAGACCACCCAGCTATTTTTTTCTATGTGTCCCCCCCCCCATTCCTTTTTCTCTCCTTCCCTCTTTTCGCCGCCCAATTTTCCCTTTCCACCCAAAATCCCCATCTTCCTCACAAGAAGGGACGACAACCTCCCTTGAAGGTAGCTCTTTTTTTGCTTCTTCGCTTCTCCTTCCCTCTTTTCCATTGCATTTTCCACGGCCACCCTTTCCCTCTGTTCATTTCTTTCCTTCTTTCTCATTATTCATTCGGGTTTCACTCATTTGGCCCGACCTGCAAACGACTATTATTACCAGTTACTACCCAGTTACACCTTATTTTTTTTTATTTCTGCCCAAAATCTTCGCGTCGGTCCCATCCACCTTTTTCTTTTCGACGCTTTGGCTAATCTTCCACACTCTTTCTCTCTCGACAAAGTCGATCGTCAAAACGCCACCGACCCCAACAACAAAGAGCCGCACGCCAACCACGTTGATTAACATCTTGGGGGTCGACGTTAAGAGCAAGGCCCGGGGAGTTGCGAACACATCGTGCGGACTACCTGCGAGCTTGGTCGAGGGCGCACCAGATTTTTTTTTTCTTTTGCGTGTCTTGTCAGGCGCGAAAGCCTCGATCTCCCACCAACCTCCCTCCTCGAGAAGCTCCTGTGTTTGTCGCGACACGACGGCACGCGGCGGCAAGCTTTCTGTTTTCGGTTTCGGAAGCTTCGTTTGATTCCGACGACCTGGTCAGACAACCCTCCAGCGACGCGTCTTTTCTTTCATCCCTGACCCTGAATCTCGTCGGTTGGAATAACGCGCCCATCGTTTCTTGCTGTCGCAACATCCATCTCGTCAACGGTCGCAAGAGGCTGAAGCGGCATTGCTCCCACGCGCACTCACGCGCCACAACTTGATCATCCTCTGCCCGCCTATTTGTCTTCGCGACACAACCCTGCCTTCCCATCATCGTCGTCGCCCACCATGTCCTTCGGGGGCGGCGGTTTTGGCTTCGGCCAGAACAACAACACGACGTCTGGCTTTGGCGGCTTCGGCAGCAACAATAACACCAATACCACGAGCAGTACGTATTCATAGTCTCCTCTATGCTTTTCTTTGAGCTGTTGTGCATTTTCTGGCCCCCGTTTTTGGCCGTATGCTGTTCCTATTTTGTGTGATGTTTTTTTTTTTTCCTTTTCTTGTCTTGCTTCCCTTGTCTCCCTGGTTCTGTCCTTTGCCCCCTTTCGCTCTACCATCTCTCTCTACCTTGTCGTTGTGATTATCCGGCCGGTTCCTCGTTCCTCGCCAGGCATCGGAAGTCCATCGACAGCCAAACGCTCTCTCGCCATCTCTCCTCTTGCCTCGTCTCTCCCGTCTCTCCCGTCTCTCCCGTCTCTCTCGTCTCTCTCGCCTCTCTCATACAAAAAGAACCATCCACCTTCTGCCTGCATTTGCTTCCTTGCTTCCTCAGCGCGTTCGTCGTTCCTGGGTTGAGCTTCATCTTTCGGCGCCAACCAAATAGCATTCTTGCCCTCCTCTTCCTCTCCTGGACACCGCAGGACTAACGAGATCTTCTCTCCCTTTCTTCCCTTCGCTGGCTTTTCAGGCTTCGGGTCCGGCACGACCATGTTCGGCGGTGGCTCTCAAACCACCGGCAGCAGTCTCTTTGGCAATACCGGAAACAATACCAATGCCTTCGGGTCCACGACCGGTACGGCTTCAGAACCCCCCTTCATTTGCTTTCTGCGTTTTGCCCTCGCATTTCACCCTTCACGTTTTGCTTTCTGCATCTGCCTTCTATTCTTCCATGCGCGAGCCTCGCAAACGAGCCGGCATCTTTCACTGCTGTCTGTTGAGCGTTGCTCGAGCTCGCTTGCGTTCCTTGTTTCTCTCCTTGCGGGAACATCACATTTCTTCTCTCACCTCTTGTCACTCTGATTTTTTTTATCTTTTTCTCATATGTCTCTCTGCCATGTCTGTCGCTTGGCAGCCCCATTCTGACTGAATCTTTCCTTAGGCGCATTTGGTTCGACTGGCAACAGCGCCTTCGGTGCAAAGCCTGCGTTCGGCACCACCACGTCTGCTGGTGGTAGCCTTTTCGGGACGCCGACCGCGACAGCTGGATCTTCCGGCTTTGGCGGCGGCTTTGGATCCAACACTGCGTCCACCTCGTCGCCCTTCGGCGGAGGTGCCACCATGTTCGGCGGCGCAAACAAACCTGCCTTTGGCTCCTCGACAACCGGCGGCACCGGTTTGTTTGGCAACAACACCGCCACCAACACCAGCACTGGCTTTGGCAGCAACAGCACCCCCTTCGGCGCAGCTTCGAATCCGGGTATCGGCACCAATGTTGGCGACCCCCCAGGCACTGCCGGTGTGGCTTACAACCCGCTCGTGGAGAAGGAAAACAACAACACCAACCAACAGAACAGCTTCCAAAACATCACTTTTATGGATGCGTACAAGAAGTGGTCACCAGAAGAGCTTCGGCTTGCTGATTACAACCAAGGCCGCCGCTATGGCAACTCTACAGGAACTGGTGCATTTGGCGTGAGCTCTGGCTTTGGCGGCTTTGGCTCAAACACAACCAACAACACCACTGCCAGCGGCAATCTGTTCGGCAACAACAATACCACCAGCAGCGGCTTTGGCCAGACCAACACGACCGCCAACGCATTCGGCGCGAATAACACAAACAACCTGTTCAACAAACCTGCCGGCGGTGGCCTCTTCGGCAGCGCAACCCCACAGCCGGCACAGACAGGATCCCTGTTCGGCGGCAACACTGCGACCAGCGGTTTTGGATCTACCAACACGGGTGCTTTTGGCTCGACCAACAATAATACGACGGGCTCGCTCTTTGGCAACGCCAACCAGAACAAGCCAGCTACTACCGGCTTCGGCGGCTTTGGAAACACCCAGACTAGCGGATTTGGCAACACCGGCACGGGAAATGCCTTCGGTGCTTCGACAACCACTGCAAATACTGGGGGCGGCCTGTTCGGCGGCAACACGAACAACAACACCGCAGCGACGGGAGGCGGCCTTTTCGGAGCCGCGAACCAAAACAACACCACCAGCGCGTTTGGATCGAACACGGCCGGTGGTTTCGGCACCCAGAACCAGACAGGCGGCCTCTTTGGTGCCCAGAAGCCAGCCACTGGTGGTTTATTTGGCTCCACGAACAACACGGCCACCAACAATGCTGCGGGCGGTGGCCTGTTTGGCGGAGGCGCGACAGCCTCGCCTTTCAACAACACAAACAACAACAACGCAGCCCAACAGGGCGGTGGCCTGTTCGGTGCGAAACCAGCTGCAACGACTGGCGCTGGTGGCGGGCTCTTCGGCTCGACTCAGCCTGCAGCCACGGGCGGCGGACTGTTTGGCAACATGCAGGCTGGACAGGCTCAGCAGCAGCCCCAGACAAACTCCCTGTTTGGCAACGCACAGAACCAACAAAAGCCCTCGCTCTTTGGTGCATCGAACACGGCTCCCGCCGGAGGCTCTCTATTTGGTGGCCAGACGGCCAATCAGCAGACTGGTGGCGGTCTCTTTGGCCAGAGCCAAGCGGCAGCGCAGCCACAGGCCAATACACTGGGGGGCTCCATGTTTGGAAACTCCACGCTCGGCGGTGGCCTGGGTGCCACGCAGCAGGGTCTCACCACCAGCATTGCGGATGCTGGAGCCTACGGTGCCCCCTCTCTGTTCCAGAACCTAGCTAGCACGGAGGTCCACAACCCTGGTCCTCTGGCGACCCCCCTGTCGGGAACCAAGGCCAAGACGTCCCGTCGGAGCTCCATTCTGCCCCTGTACAAGATGAACCCAAGCTCGGCATCCACCTTTGCAACGCCCCAGAAACGTGGCTACGGCTTCTCGTACAGCACATTTGGCACGCCCAATAGCGCCTCGAGCACGGCCAGCACGCCCGGTGGTCTGAACCAGAGCCTGCTCATGGGCAGTGTTGGCCGCGGACTTGGTAAGAGCATGTCGTCGAGCAACCTGCGCCGGACGTACAATGCAGAGGATAGCATCCTCCTGCCGGGTGCCTTCTCCGCCAGCTCTGGTCCTCGCTATTACGGCAGCACGGGCGGAAGCAAGAAGCTGGTTATCAACCGCGACATGCGCTCCGACCTGTTTTCCACGCCAAGCAAGGTGAAGGACAAGAGCACTGTATCAGGCTCCGACGGTTCGTCGGATGGCTTTGCCTCGGGCAGCGTCCGCAAGCTCACGAAGCGTGTCAGCTTCGACACGGACATTGCCAAGGAGAATGCGTCAGCCGGCGATTCGGATCTGGGTTACCTGCGCCCCCAGAGCCGGCCAGCAAACGGTAGCACTGCCAGCAGCAGCGCGGCAGCCCCTGCGTCGAACGGCAACGGCAGCAGCTCTGCGGGTAATGCTTCCGCACCAGCTGAGCCGGCCAGAGAGCCAGAGATGGAGCAAGTCACCGGTAAAGAGCTTGCCATTGTACACGAAGAGGACGCCTCTCCTGCACCTCGTTGCATTCCTGAAAACTACAAGGTCAATAGCAAGGAGCTTGGTGACTATTGGATGTCCCCCTCCAAGGAGGAGATTGAGCGCATGAACCGGGTCCAGCGCCAGCAGGTTGTCAACTTCACGGTTGGCCGCACCAACGTCGGCCAGATCCGCTTCCGTGTCCCGGTGGACCTGACCAAGATTAACTTGGACTCCATCATGGACGGCATCGTCACGCTCGTCATTCGCTCGGCCACGGTCTACCCGAAGGTGGAGACCAAACCTCCTGTCGGCCAGGGCCTCAACGTCCCCGCTGAGATCCTCCTTCTGCATACGTGCCCTCGCAGCGGCCCTGACGTCTCAGCGCTGAAGATGAAGAAGCATGTCCAGCGCCTCAAGGCTATTCCCAACACAACGTTTGTCAGCTACGATGAGAAGACAGCCGCATGGCTCTTCCGGGTTGAGCACTTTACCACCTATGGTCTCGATGACGACGATGATGAGACGGATGGCGAGACGACCGGCGTGTCGACTGCCGATGAGCAGGACATTAGCGCGACGGCGGCCACTGCTGGCCTCGCTGCTGACCTGGACGACGACGACACCTTCGACTTCCGGCGGCGCAAGCGCGTGGCTGTGCCTGGCGCTTTTGACAGCGGTTATGATTTGTATGACGACGAGGAGGATGAGCAAGACATGACCCCGCGCCAGTCTTTTTTATCTAATCGCTCCGCGGAGAAGGGTTCTCTCGCCATTGTGCCGGCCGACGCGGCCGTCTATGACGAGGACATGGAACTAGGCGAGGATGATCTGTTGGAGAATGAGGGCGAGGCGACTTATTCCCTCCAGCAGCATCCCACCGCGGAGCTTAACGACAACAGCCTCGAAGAAAACGACCAGGACCTGCTCTATCCCGAGTTGGCACCCGTGGTCCCTGAGACCCCAGCCGGCGTCCTGCGGGCGAGGTTCCGGGCCATCAAGGAATCAAACGCGCCTCTCGACGTCCAGGTCGCAGACGGCGACAACTGGATGGAAATGCTGCAGAAGACAGTCAGCCCGCAGAAGCGTGACCGGGCTGCTATCCGGGCCGCCATTAACGAGTCGGAAGATGCTACCGAGAACCTTGGCAAGAGCACAGCCAACTTTGGCCGCAAGTCGACCTTGGCTGCATCTGTAGCTGGGCGCAGCCGTTTGGCGCCGCCCGACAACTGCGGCTTTGCCACCAGCATTGACCTCATGAACTCTCTCTTTGAGAAGTCCAAGGCACCCCCTGTTCAGGCATCGAAGCCCATTACTCCTGCAAAGGGGTTTGTGAAGGTCGGTGGTGCTTTCTAATGAAATCTAACACGCTTTTCTTCCCAACCTCCCCCCCCCGCCACCCCTTTGTTTTATACACATCACTTGCTACACGTTGCCTGCCCGTTTGCTTTGATTTTGATTCTTCATGTATGCATGTACGGAGTTGGTGATCATTTGTCTGGCTCTCATTTTTGGCATACGGCATGGTCTCATGTATGTGCGTGCTTGTTATATACAAATGTACCGTGGACCAGCATCATTCCTAGTTTTGCCACAACAAATTTGATATCCAAAGAAACAAACAAAAAAGCGTTCCCCTCAAGTCCAGATCAAACATCAGAATTTTGCAAACAAACAAGCAAACGGAAATTGTGCACATTTGCTAAAACTGTTTCTCGTTTTTTTTATGTTTAGTGGCCGTACAAGAAACAAGACAAATCCAACGAAGAGGACGAAGCCAACATGAACTCGACGGAGCGCGCATTCCATGAAGCTGTTCGGCCGACCTGGTCGGCCGATGGTGCCTGCATCGTTGCCGACCAGCAAGGTGCCGTTTCTGATGCGACCGAGCCAGCTCTGAAACGAGTTCGCGTGTTTGACTCCGAAGGTTTGAACCTGACAGATGTGCGTTTTGACCATGGAAGAAGAAAAGAGGGGAACCCCCCCCCCCCCCCCCAAAAAAAATAAAAAAAACTTGAAAATATAAAACAAACCAAGAAAATACTGATACCGTTACAGGACCTTCTTGAAGGCATCGAGGACCACAAAGAGGCCGTCGACATCGAACTCGTCGACGGTGTGCCCAGTGTGTCGACGCGCCGGGTTCCCCATTGCAAGGCCTTTGCAGCGTTCTGCGAGCAGGCCAACCGACGGAAAGCAGCTACGGCACGCCCCCTTTCGAAACAGCTTGGAGCGTACGAACAGTCTGTGTGGGAATTGGCGAGCGTCCTCTTCGACCCCGTTGACGGTGTCGAGGCTGAAGCTGCTCGTTTCCGGCGGGACAACCTTGGCCGGTTCTGGGCACAGCTGGTCCAGGATTCGTCTGCCAAGTCGGTTGAGCAAGCGCAGACACTGGACGAGAAGGCTGTGGCACACCTCACAGGCCGGAAGGTTCCAGAAGCCTGCAGGGCTCTTGTTGATGGAAAGAACTACAAGCTGGCCACGCTCGTGTCCCTCATTGGAACAAGCGATGCGTTCAAAAAGGACATGCGTGAGCAGATGGACGACTGGCAACAGGGCGACGTCCTGGCTGAGTTTGGTGTGCCTCTGCGGACGATCTACTCGCTGCTTGCCGGAAACGTGGCGGTCTGCGAGGGCAAGAAGGGCAGCGGTATTGAAAACCGGACGGAGTCGGTCATATTGTCCGAGACATTCGGGCTTGACTGGAAGCAGGCCTTTGGTTTGCGTCTGTGGTACGGCATCGCCGCCGGCGAGGGTATCGAGGAGGCCGTAACCAAGTACGTGGAGGATCTCGAGCAGGGTCGAGTACCGGCGCCGCGACCCTGGTACGCCAACAAGCGAGATGTGCCTGTTGCCTGGGCCGACCCGCAGCGCGACGAGCGCGAAGACCTCCTGTTTGGCCTCTTGAAGGTGGCAGCCGGCATCTCACGCCTGGAAGATGTGCTGGAGCCCGAGAGCGCGCAACTGTCTCCGTTCCATTTCCGTCTCTGCTGGCAGCTGAGCCAGGCGCTTGCGGCTACGAGCGTCATCGACAAATCGGCCAAGCTGTCTGCCGAAAAGGCTGACACGCTCACGAGCACATACGCAGCAGAGGTAGTCTACCACAGCAACAGAAGCGTGGCGGGCGGAGGCGAGGACGCCTGGGTGCATGCCATATGGGTGCTCCTGCATCTGTCCGATCCTGCCTCGCGCACACGGGCAGTCCAGGACGTGCTGGGTCGTCACGCCGGAACTCTGTTCAACACCGCTGCCGCGCAGACCCGGGAGACGAGTCTATACGAGCGCCTGGTGGAGGACCTGAAGATTCCGGCGACCTGGGTGTGGCAAGCCGCCGCGCTCTACTGGCGCAGCCAGCAGACACAGCCGGCGCTCGAGGCCGAATGCCTGCTCCGCGCATCGGCGTATGCAGATGCCCACCGCATCTTTGTCAAGAACCTGGCGCCCCAGGCGATCGTGGAGCGCAACTACACGGAGATTGCAGAGATGCTCAGCAAGCTGCAGCCACACCGCCACCAGATCCCTGACTGGGCACTGGGCGGCGAAGTGTACAGCCGCTTCCTCGACCTGCTTACACTGCAGCGCGGTGGCACTATTGGCACGCATGACAGCAGCAGCAGCAGCAGCCATACCCATGCATTGCGTACTAGGGGACGCCAGCAACAAGCCAAGGCAGGTGCGGAACAGGCGGCAGCACAGCTGACGAGTACTGTGGAGGCGTTAGTGAGCAGCCTGCCAGCCATGTATGACAACGCCAGTGATGCTAGTCCAACGGAGGTGGCGGCCATTACGGAGATGGCAGATGCGGTTGCTAAAGAGACGATGGTGTTGGCCAACAAGGGACGGGTAGGTTTTTTTTTTTTCTTATTTCTTTTTTTTTTCTGAGTTATACATGCAGTTGCTAACATTTCACCAGATGGACTTGACCAAAATTTCACGTCTGCCCTTGACCGAGGACCGGCGCCTGCGGTACTCGACAAACCTGGCGTTTGCGTACTACCGTGAGGTGACGGCAGCTCATTGATAGGAACAGGGAAGTTAGGGGTATGCGACAAGTGTGAATTGGGTGTAAAGGGAGGAACCATTGGATGGTGAATCAGCGAGTCGGGATTTTTTTAATTTTCAAAGAAAACCAAGAAAGGAAAGCAAAGGAAGTGGTCATCATCAAAATCATAAAGAGGAGGACCTGGATGAGAGAGCGTGTGCCTCCCTCCAAATTTATTTGTATTGTATAATTTTTGACAAAAGAAAGTGTTAAGAGTCGTGTGTACGAGGAGGAAAAGGGAACATTAGGAACATTTGCATGTACTGTAGATAGAAATAAGACAAAGACCAAGTCGAGAAAAAGCCAAGCACCAAGAATGCTTTCGCTGGCGAAGCGCCCCAATTGACATATGCCCACGCGGGCCGACTTCTATGGTCAAGTGCATGTGCCTTGTTTCGTGGGCACGGCCTTAGCATTGGAGATAACTACGTCAGGCAGCTAGTTGGCTCAACAATTTGCATGTGACGACGCATGGCAGTAGTCGAAAGGGTCAACGCAAAATACTGTCGGGTCAAAGTCTATTGTCAACTGGGGCTGTCTTTTTTATGAAGAGGAAGACGATACAAAGAGAAAACAGAGAAAAGGGGAACTATAATATGAGGAATCGGGTGAGTGAATACTAGAAAGAGACAAGGAGAAGAAACCTACAAATAACCACAATAAAAAGAAGAAAAAATTAAACGAATGCAGAAAAAGACAATGATAAAAAATTCAGTGATATTTGCACACTCGCTTCTTAAACATGGAGGACCAGGACGTACCCTGGCCGAGAAGACGCCTCCCTCTCACCCTCTTTGCCCGTCCTTCCCGATTATCCAACCCATCAACCCTTGCCCTTCTTTTTCTTCCAGTCGAGATGTCGCGCGCACAAGTCATGGCCATCACCATGATATATATATTGTGCTGTGCTTTCCCCCCTGCTCGTTCGCGGTGCGCGTATGCAGGGTTTTATTTGATTTTTGGCTTTTTTTGTTGGGTCCTTGGGGTTGTCCCGTTTACGCCGTCTTCTTCCACTGGTTGTACAAGCCGACCAAGCTGCTCACGGTGCCGGCCAAGCCGACAAAGCCGTCGTCAAAGTTGGTGATGCCGAGGCTCGAGGTGGTGTTGCTCAGGTCGCAGGCGTCGCAGAGCAACTGCAGCTGGCTCGCCGTCCGTTCCCTGGAATTGGGTTTTTGGTTAATATCTTTGCACCGTCTCAAAAAAGAAATGGATCACCTCCTTTTTTTCCCATCCTTCCTCTCTCCGACTCACTTTTGTATCCGCTTGCTCTCGACGACGCCCTCGCCGTCCTTGCGGTCGATCTGCGCCTCGCGCTCCTTGAGACGGCGCAGGGTGTAGACCTGGGCGACGACGGAGCACAGCAGGCCCATGGTCCAGAAGCGGTTGGCCTCGCGGCGCAGGCGGGTGGCCAGGGCGCGGTCGGCGTAGGGGCGGATGCTCAGCATGTCGGGGATGAGCAGGAGGTCGAGGGTCAGATAGCCGGCGTATCCGAGCTGGCGGCCGACGGTGGCGTAGCGCAGGATGGGGTCGGCGAGGGGGCTGCCGGGCTTGTTGGCGCTCTGGTAGGCGACGAGGGCGGCCTTGAAGTGCTCGAGGTTCTTGGTGGCCGTGAGCAGGCGGCGGCTCTTGGTGAGCTGTGTGCGCATGGCCTTCCAGGGGGCGATCTCGGCCGGGGTGGCGTTGGTGCGGAGGCGGTACCAGGCGTAGAAGCGGGCAAAGTACTGGAGGGTGCGGAAGATCTTGTCGCGGCCGACCGTGGTGGCCGTGAAGCGCAGATAGTGCGCCACGGTCGGGTGGTGGACGAGGGCGTCGGCCATGGTTGCGGTTGCGGTTGCGGTTGAGGTTGAGGTTGAGGGTGAGGGTGAGGGAGGTGGGAGGACAAGATGGAGATCGAGAAGCTCGAGAGAAGCTCGAAAAGCTCACGAAGCTCGGGCGAAGCTCGAGAGGGGGGGAGGGGCGGGGGGTCGAT
The DNA here is from genome assembly GCA_002778195.1 of Raffaelea ambrosiae. Classification (NCBI taxonomy): domain Eukaryota; kingdom Fungi; phylum Ascomycota; class Sordariomycetes; order Ophiostomatales; family Ophiostomataceae; genus Raffaelea; species Raffaelea ambrosiae. Next base: position 688,281 of record PCDI01000012.1, read on the forward strand.
GCGAATTGTCGTGATATCACGACAGGGATGCCGCAAAGAATGACAAGGAAAGGGGGGGCCAAAAAAAAGGAAAGAAAAAGTAACAAGAAAGCGCAACGAACGCCGGACAAACGAGCAAAGTCGGAGATGCACGAAAAGAAGAGAGAACCGATCGAGGGAATGCCAAGGTGAAAGGGAGAGGGAGAGAGGGAGAGAACGAGAGAAGGCGAGGAAGTATTATCAAAAAATAAAAAAAATAAAAGGGTGCGTAGTGAGTATATGCACCTAGGGGACGATGTTATTATTTTTAATTAATTCTGGGGACGATTGCGCCTGGGATCACGAGGATTTTTTTTTGGCTGGTGCTGGCTGTCGTGCTCTTCCCCCGTACTTTCCCCCAATAATCTTGGGCGTATTGTATTTTGTTCCTCGTCTCTCGGCTTGTTCGTGCTGATCGCGCCTTTCCCCTCAGCAAAAAATGGACACTTCACATGCCGAGGTCTGGGGTTGTCCTTTGCCTCTTCTCCATGCAGCCGGCAGGACGTTAGCGAGCGGGCCAGCACGGGGTCGGCATGGCGGGTGCCTGAGAAGCGAGGCCGCGAGAAGTTGGGGGAGGCTGGATAGATGCAATGCAGGAAAGGGGGCGTGGCGTATGCCACTAGACAGAATGCTGGTAGGCGTGCATTGGCCGGCTCTTGGATCGGAAAAGAACGGCCGTTTCGGCCAGCCACAGACACAGAGATTGCCCCCAGCCTGTGGCTATCGGTATTGCGTCGGTCTTGTGCCGAAGCGGGCACCGCTCTTACACGCGCTACGCACTTTGTCCACTCACTACTATGTAGCTGCTCGTACTCGTTCGTACCCTCCTCCTATGTCCCGACGCCTTCCCCACCTTCTTCCTGTCCCGGGAAATCTTCTTTGCCATCAACCGCAGCTCTGCAAAGCCCCCCTCGGCCGACGAGCACCGAAGCGTCTGGACCTGCCATAGCGAGCAGGCGGGCCTGCCTCCCCCCCCCCCCCCATGCGGGCGCCCTACGTATGGAGACCTGGGCCGCAAGTGCCTGACAAGCACGCAGCCTCCAGGTTTGCAGTGTCGCCAGGGCCCCAGTTATCGGACACACGGGTCTTCTGATTGGCCCCGGGCTCTCCTGCCTCCATAGGGCACGGCAAGACGATGCTGGCGCTGGGATGCCGTCCGGGAAAACAAAAACTAGCCGGGGAAAGGCTGCTGGCACCAGTCCCTGGCTGTTGTTGGCAGCTGCGTCCACAGCAGGCCTGCGTTCCGGCTGCTGGGCCCGATGCTGTTCCGTCCACTGGCGATGCCTCAGCGTGCGCTTGGCTGGCCTCAGCCTCCGCAACCTCGGATGTGATGACCAGACGTCGCCCTTATTAGGCTACCTGAGACCTGTGCCCATGGACTAGCGACGGTCGTATTCCTGTCTCCCTTCTTTCTTCTCCCCGTTCCCCTCCCCCTCGTGATCTCTCTGCCCGCTTGCCTCCGGTGGTCTTTCGCTAGTCCTTCTCCGCACACGCCAAAACCTGCGATTGCCCGCAATCCACTCTTTGCTGCACCAGCATATGCTCCCCTTTTCCAAGACTTTTGCCTCTTTTGCTCGCTGCTCCACAGCCTCCCGAACATTGTTCCTCCGGGCTATCGGTCAACGGCTTATATAAGGCAGCCGGTTGTTTTCGTCATCTTTTATTTTTTTTCCGTGAGTAGACGAAGCTTTCGGAGAAGCTGAAAGAACGCACGATATTCCCGTTTTTTGCTACATCGACGTCATTTGCACTCCCCCGCGAAATCGACCCCCCCCCCACTACAAGACAACCACAAGCAGACACAGAACGAACATATATATATATATCATACCACAACGAGGAGCACGACGACGACGACGACGACGACGAATTGATCTCCCAGGAAGACGCGTATACCCCGCCACCACACAGCAGCCATGGCCACCAACGGCGACGGCAACGGGCCCATCCCAGAGCAGGTCAACTACAACATTGTCACGCTCACCCGGTTCCTGACCGAGGAGCAGGTCAAGCACAAGGAGGCCACTGGTGATTTCACGTAGGTGTTGTTTCCGTGTTCTTAAGTCTCCCGCCCAACTAACACACACATGTACAGCCTCCTCCTCCACGCCCTCCAGTTCTCCTTCAAGTCCATCGCCTACTACATCCGCCGCTCCACCCTGATCAACCTGACCGGCCTGGCCGGCTCGTCCAACACCACCGGCGACGAGCAGAAGAAGCTCGATGTCATCTCCAACGACCTGTTCATCGACGCCATGCGGTCGTCGGGCCGCTGCGCCCTGCTGGTGTCCGAGGAGGAGGAGAACGTCATCTATTTCAAGAGCACCGAGGCCAATGGCCAGAGCCACGCCCGCTACGCCATCGCCTGCGACCCCATCGACGGCAGCTCCAACCTGGACGCCGGCGTGTCGGTCGGCACCATCTTTGCCATCCACAAGCTGGTCGAGGGCTCCACCGGCACCGTCCAGGACATCCTCAAGCCCGGCACCGAGCTGGTCGCCGCCGGCTTCACCATGTACGGCGCCTCCGCCCAGCTGGTCATCACCATGCGCGGCGGCAGCGTCAACGGCTTCACCCTCGACAACGGCCTCGGCGAGTTCATCCTGACCCACCCCAACATGCGCCTGCCCGCCAAGCGCTCCATCTACTCCGCCAACGAGGGCAACTCGCTCTACTGGGACGACAACGTCAAGGCCTACTTTGCCTCGCTCAAGGAGGCCCAGCCCGACACCGGCAAGCCCTACTCGTCGCGCTACATCGGCAGCATGGTCGCCGACGCCTACCGCACCCTGCTGTACGGCGGCATCTTTGCCTACCCGGCCGACAGCAAGAGCCCCAAGGGCAAGCTGCGCATTCTGTACGAGTGCGCCCCCATGGCCATGGTCTTTGAGAACGCCGGCGGCCAGGCCGTCAACTCCAAGATGGACCGCATGCTCGAGGTCGTGCCCGAGCACATCCACGACCGGTCCGGCATCTTCATGGGCAGCTACGACGAGGTCGAGAAGGTCAAGTCGTTCCACAAGAAAGGGGGAGAAATGGGGAAAAAGAAGACGGGAAGAAGAACACGGCAGGATGGGGGGAGGAAGACCGGAAGTATCGAAAGACATCTAGAGTTTGGCCCCTTTTTTTTTTTTTTAACCTTCTTCATCTACTTACTCTTGGTTCATACACCTTCCTGTTGCATGTCCTGATTCACGCCTTTTTTGTTTGTAAAAAAAAAAAATGCATTGTGCATTGAAAGCATAGGAAAATTGTCAATTTGTCAATATGGTTCACCACTTGTGACTGGGGGGAAGAAGAAGAAAAAAGACGTCTGGAGCTTGAAAGGCTGCCCATGTTACCGAACCACAGTGTATGCAGCCTCCCGGAGCATCGAAACTATTGCATGCCCACCCCGATCCAAGCTCATCCTTCCCATACCCTCCCCTGCCGTGCGCACCTCGTCTCCCTACGAATCAGAGCGACGGAAATGCCTTGTAATTCGTGATTGGCCAATCGCCAACTCGTCCAAAGTGACCTGCCCAGTTTGGAGAAACACCACCGCCATCCATGCGCTCCTGGATCTCAGCCCACGCCTGGAAAAATGCAACAACAACAACAACTGACGGTGAGCCGAGCCGGTTTGCCTGTCACTGCCTCTCTCGCCAGCTTTCCGTCTCTGTGAAGAGGAAATCAACGGCGGACGAAAGCCCAAAGCCTCCGAATCGGACGGCCCCAGATCGAAGACGAGATTGTGCTAGCCCGTTTCACGAAACAGTTTTTCCCAACATCCGCCACCGCTCTTCGCACATTCTGTTTCTCTCCCATGGCAGCCTTGTCCGGCCTGACGGCCGTCCTCCTCGGCATCGCCACCGTCTATGTATTCCTCTACCGCCTGCAGCTGCGCCGCCGTCGTCCCGATGAGCCCCCCGTTGTCGCGGCCCCTGGGCTGCCCTTTGTCGGCCACGTGCTGTGCATGGCCCTGATGGGCGGCCGCTACCTGCAGCAGCTCGGCCTCCGTCTTCAGCACGACGGCCAGCAAGCACAGGCCAAGGGCAGCGCCAAGGGCAGCGGAAGCGTGTCCTCCGGGGCGTCCTCCGGGGTGTCCTCGGCAACACCTGCTCCTCCTCCTTCTCCTCCCACCGGCATCGTCACCCTGCCCGTGCCCGGCTCGCGCATCTACCTGGTGACCGACCCGTCGCTGGCGGCGGCCGTCCAGCGCGCATCCCGCGCCCTGTCCTTTACGCCGCTGGTGCCGGATGTGACCCGCCGCGTGCTCGGCCTCGACGAGACCACGGTCCAGATTGTCCGCGGCGCCAACCTGGCCGTCGCGTCGTCGCCCCAGCCGGCCGCACGCGTGTCGCCCACGTCGCCCACGTCGCCCCACGACGGGGCCATGTCCATCGTCGACGAAAGCCGCTACGACGAGTCCTACGGCTTCCTCGCCGACATGCACCACATGGTCTACAGCTATCTGGGCCCGGGCGACAAGCTCAACGCGTKTGTCCACGTGGCCGCGAGCGAACTCGTGGCCCAGGTCCACCACTACGCCACGAGCATGGCCGCCGCCGCCGCCACGTCTCCTCCCCCCGTCGACCTCCTCGCGTGGATGAAACACTTTGTCACCATGGGCACCGCCCAGTTCCTCTATGGCGAGCGCAACCCGCTGGCCGTCCAGCCCGACCTCGAGCCCGCCTTTTGGGAGTTTGTCCACGGCCTCGGCCGGCTGCTGCTGGTCGGCGATCGGCGGCCGGGCACGCTGGCCGCCTCGCTGCTGGGCGGCCGGCCATACGCGGCGCGGGAGGCACTGGTGGCGGGGTTTGTGGCCTATCTCGCCGACGAAGAGAATCTGGGAGAAGACGCGGTGGAGGACGCGGTGGCGGACTCGGCTGAGGACCGGACCGAGAACAAGTCCGGTCCACGTTGCCGCCGCCGAGCCAGTGACATTGTCCGCCGTCGCGTGGCCATTGCCGACCGGTACGGCTGGACCCGGGCCAACACGGCGCGCGAGGAGCTCTCGTTCTTGTTTGCCGGCATCATCAACACGGCGGTGACGTCGTTCTGGGTGGTGCTGCGGCTGTTTGCCGACCCGGAGCTGCTGGCGACCGTCCGGAGGGAGCTGGAGGCGGCGGGGGCGACCGCCACGGGCGAGGAAGACGAAGATGGACCCCAGGCCCTCTCCATCGACCATGTCAAGAACCACTGCCCGATGCTGATGGCCGTCTACCAAGAGTGCCTCCGTCTGGGGTCCAACAACATGTCCACGCGGCTGGTGCTGGCCGACACGGTGCTGGCCGACCGCTACTTTCTGCGTGCCGGGTCGGTCGTGCAGATTTCGGCTGGTGTGATCCATGCCGACCCGGCCGTGTGGGGAGCCGATGCCGACGTCTTTGATCCCACCCGGTTCTTGCCAAAGGAGAGGCCCGGCAAAACAGGGGCGGGCACGGCGGCCAAAGAGACCCGGGACACAAAACGCCATCCTGCGGCGTTCCGTGCTTTCGGAGGCGGAAAAACGCTCTGCCCTGGGCGACACTTTGCCACGGCCGAGATCCTCACCTTTGTGGCCGCGGTGGTGCTGTCGTTTGATGCCGAGGATGCCTCGGTCACCACGCCCGGCGTGCCCCCGCGGGTGCCACCGCGCAACGACCGGGTGCTGCCCATCCACATCCTGGAGCCGGCACCCAAGGACGTGCCTCAGGTGCGGCTGCGGCTGCGGCAGGCAGGCAGGATGTTGGAAGTGGTGCCATGAGAATATAAAAATGGGGAGACAAAATCAGATAGGGGGGGAGGAAAGACAAACCCCGGAGGGAGACTGGAGAAAGGAGGGAGAGCTTCACACGTGTTGGTTGGTTTTGTACGTCAAGTACACCTACAGGCGTACGAGGTAGTTCGCTTTCATGCTCTGTTCTTCTTCTTCGAGAGCACAACGACAAACAAAACATATGCTTGTCTTGCTGTACCATCTACGCATGCAAACGGCAGACAGACTCCTTTGTGGCATACAAGTACACACCAACACAACATCCAAGAGCCCATCCACCTCTCAAGGGATGGGAGAGGAGCACGTTCCGTTGCAAGCAAAGCCCCGAGAAAAAAAAAAGTGCGAGCTAGAAAACTAAACCCCTGGGGAGAGTAGAGCCCCCAAGCGTGCCTAGACTGTCAGCCTCGCAGAAACGGGGCATCCGGCATGGAGGAGCCGTGCGGCCTCCAAAGTTGACCGCCTCAGAGAAGGAACCAAGACAGTCGAAGATCAAAAGGGGCTGGAAGACAAATATCCAAAGTCGTTGCCAACGTTGTATTTCTCTTTTTGTCTTGCTTCGATCCCCCTTCTGGCAAGTCCCGGCCAGCTTGCGGCTGTATTGGGCAACGGGCTGGAAGCTCCAAGGAAACAACGTCCGTGTCTGAGAGCTCCTACATGGCGTGTAAGTTGTAACTAGTGCAAGTATACAAGACGAACACGTCAGATCCAAAAAGTCGTACGTACAAAAAATTGGAGACCCATCCTGTAAGTCCCCCCCCCCCCGAAAAGTCTAGCACGGCAGGACCAAAATCCACATCTACTAACTATGAAGAGTTTTCCTTTGCAGTACAGTAGAGAATATTTTACACATTCACGGGGACACGTGCTGGACCCTTGGGCCAAGAAACGCAGCGACAGATCCCGGAGAGAGATTGCTCTGCAAGAGACGACAAAGAAGGGGGTGAAAGTGGAGAGACGAAGAAAGGGAAACCTCACGACATTTCCTAGGCGAATGACGGGGCACACGACCCAAAGGGGTGCACAGTGGCACGAGAGATTCCATACATGCAGGGCACTCTATGGTGTTGTGTATTCCGGGGGCGCAAGTAAGGAGGACCCTAGACTTGCACAGGACCAAGAACATTACGGTTGTACTCGTACAGTGTAAAGAAGCTCCGCAAGAATGGAGACACACAAATAAATAAAACAAGCTTCCCTGCAGCAATTCGGCTCCCCCAAGCTCTCGGGAGCTCCCCTTACCCAGACAGCCGCGCACGTTGACCAGCACCGGATGGTCATTGGCTGCCTCGTGGGCTGACCCAGATCAATTGGCATTGGAACTGGTGTGGGTTTGTACCATAGTACATGGATCTACCCATTCGCACGCGCAGGATTCATATTATGATTCCTTATATTCGATGTTCCTAGAATGCACACAGTCTCTCGCTCTCGCTCACGCCGGGCGAAGGATTCCCAGGAGGAATGTGACGATGCTAGAGTGATGCGACTGCGGACTGAGCATCCAGGGGAAAAACAAAGAAAAAGAGAGAAGCAGCTACTGTAAGATCATGCATTGCAGAGAGCGGAAATGGCGAAGAAAGTGGAAGCAAAGCTGCATATGAGCAGGATCGTTAGTTTTCGTGATGGCGTGTAGGCGGGTGTATGGGACTGCAATCAACACACGCACAATCGCATTGCCGATTCTCCTAGACAGGACAGCCATCTGGAGGGGGGGGCAACATGGCCTGAGAGACGCAACCTGCATTCATTGTATTACGAGGTTTTCAAAAACAGTACGAGAGTGCTCCAACTGCCCGGACACGTGCGCCGCCAAGGCTCGCCAGATGGAAGGAAGGAGCGTTCCGAAGATGTAAGAAATCCCGAAGATGTGAGTGCCCAAACGAACAAGGCAGGCACGGCCGGTTGCTGTTGCCCAGACCAGACAGGCCAGACAGACCATCCGATCGAAAACGGCCGAGACCGAGACCTGCCGTTGCTGTGTACGAGTACGGTAGTGTCCATGCATACGAGTGCTACAGAGATAAAGAGTAGAGACAGATATTCTACATATTCCACAAACAGATGTGCAGTTGCGCGCAGTGGCCTCCGAACGCAACGTCTATCGGCCGGCGCAGTCTGGCTCAGTTCAGGCAGGTCCGAGCATCCCCCCCCCCAAAATGGTAGACGATTGCGGGCCGATTTGGTTTTGTTTTAGGGGGGGGGGGGGGGGGGGGTCTGTTTGCAGGTGTGGCTTGGTATGGGTATGAAAACACCCGTAAGAGTATCTTACTCTACTAGTTACATAGTATGTACAGTGCGTGTGTCCCTTGGTGATGGACGACCAGCTAAGCTCTCTTGGGTGCATTAGCGGGGACTAGGTGTAGCTTAGCCGTGGGGTCCCTTGTGTGTGTGCGCGAGCGTTGGCTAAAATCATTATTTAATTGTTTTGGCGAAACAAAAATGCATGTGGATTTTGTTTCGGCCTCGCCGACTCTTTGGGGGGGGAGGTTGGGTAGGAGTGGCAGGGTGAGATACCGCGAGATACTGGATAACACACACGACTGATACGGATTGGCAGTGCGGTGTAGGGAAAATGGCGGAACGATTGGAGGTCTTCGCCACGTCACGTCGAACTCGGTGGCCGAGTCGAGGAACGGCTGCTTGTTTCGGGGGTCGCATTGGACAGTGGACATGTTTTGTTGCGAACGGTCTGTCAAGTACATAGTAATACATTTGCCAGATAGACCCGTTACGTCTCATCTAGATCTTGTGCCTCCACGTGCCGTTGTGAGTGGTCAAAGAAGTACCATAGTAGGAAGCGGACGTCCATTGACAACAATCTCGAGGGAACGAGACGTGGGCGTAAAGTTTGGCTGGTTGATTGGGCTTGTTCGACCATTTTAGGGGGGGTCAGCAGGCCCATAATTCTTCTTCTTCGAAGAAAAGAAGGAAAGAAGGAAAGAAGGGAAGAAAGAAAACTGTAGCCAAACTCCAGGTGCTAACTAACTAGTAACCTAGCAGCCATAGTGGAAACGCGCATAGAAGCGGTAGTGACTCGTACGCGCTAGCTGGCGGCTGCCGCTTCTGGCTTCCCCTCTGAATCAGGTTCTCAGCAGCGTTTTTAGTGTGCGCGGGCTACACGTTTTTCTATTGGTGATTTTCCTAGGTTGGTTTTTTGGGGTGGTCATCTGACACAGTCTTGGAGCCTACGAAAATGGGGGGAGGTGGTGAGACGAAGGAAGAGAAAAAGAGGCGCTAGAGATACCCTGCAGCTTGGACAGAGAGAGAAAGCCGAGGAACAAAGACTCACAAAGAAGAGACAAGTCTTCCTCCCGTTTGCCCAACGGGGGGCCAAATCAAGGCACGCGCAAACCCCAGGGTGGAAGGGCGCGCGCTATGATCTTACGGGGTATTACTCGTACATACATGGTAGTTACGATGCATTGGACACCGGGGACCACAAAGAGAAGAAAAGCCCAAAGAGGAAGCTGAAGAACGACTGACCCGTCCGGGCCTACGTAAGGGAGGCGACGTTCGCGGAGTGGCCTGGATGACCGCTTTTCAGCCGCTGGCCAGAGATAACCATTTCGCGGTGCTGCCTTGCCGCACAGCTGGACACCACGAGAGCGATTCTCTCTTGCTTCCATTCGGATCTGGGCTGATAGTGCAGATAGCTGATAGTTACGCTGCTATGCACGATACGATGCACGCTGGCCGGGCGAGGTCACACATTTACATACTAACTATGTAGTAGATCCGTTTAGTAGACACACCGCACGCGCATCGATTTCCTTCTAGACACCCTTCCACACCCTCCCGCCGCCGCCCCGAGGCAACATCGCAAACGGCCTTCGCCGTGTCCATCGTGCATGCAATGGCATGGGCATGGGGACATGGGACAGTCGCCGGGGGGGGGGGGGGGAGTGGAGCTGTGGCCCATGGAGATAGCTGTGTTGGCCGTCCTCTGATTGGCTGCCGGGCTGGAGAAATCAGAGTTTCGATATTCACCGTAGTGCGTGCCTCCACTAAGATGACCTGTCCACTTGGTAAGACACAATCCACTGTCCGCAGACCACAGAGAAAAAAGTGGGGGCGCCGGCTCGCGCTAGTCCAGCCCACACAAACTTGCCGCAGTCCTGCTATGATTTGTGTAAGTTCGTAGCTGTGTTGTGGCTACCATTTTTTTTGGTGATTCTGTTTCGTTTCGTTTTCTCCTCCCTCCTCCTGTAGAGCTTTGCCTCTTCTGGCAAGCTCTCCAGGGACAGCTGCACCCCGGTAGAACCCAGTAGAAGCCGTAGCCGAGTGGACGACCTGGTTCTTACGCACGCGCAGCGAGACCGGCAGGGGAAATCGATCGGCAGCATAGAACTGGCCGCCAGCCCAAGAGGGAAGGAACGTTCATGGTGGCACATAGTGAACCAACCAACTACGGTGTAGTTGCTCGTACACAGTAGTTTCATAGTACAAAGCGCACACGCCAATCTCTTTCTCTCTTTCCCTGGCCTGTGGTCACTCTGTTGTCAGCCTGTCGCTCCCCACCAGCCAACAGACCACGCCCACAGACCATTAACACATGCAGAATCCGCCTCTCGTCTATGCCACACACGGCCGATTATAGCCCTGTCTTCTTTCTCTTCTGGCCCGACCTGTTTTTGGCCTGATTCCTTCCCAGTCCCTCTTTCTCTCTCTATCTCCCCGTCCTTCGTCCTCCACTCGTCCCATTCGCTTGGCACAGCCGTCTTTGGATAAGGTTCGCCCGGCTTTCTGGATCTCTGTTCACATATTTGTTTCTGGCCCGGGTGGTGTTCATTATAATAATACCGGGATCTGTTCTTTTTTTTTTTTTTTCCCTCTTCCTCCTCCTCCCCACCCCCCTCTTTTGTTTTGTTTCTGTCTCTCCGTAACAGACAGCCACCGACCGGCCAGCACATCTCGTCATCCTTAGCTCGCCACTCGACAGCTCTGAAGCCCAGCTCCCAATCGCACGACCATTTGCCTTCACTGACTGCTTGCCAACCCAAGCTCCTCCACAATGGGCTTCTTCAGCAAGAAGGAAGAGCCTGTCGTCCAGGACGTCGATGTCAACAGCCATGTAGACGACGTCGTGGCCCAGCCCAGCGACAAGCTCTTCACCCTCCCCGTCATTGCCTGCGGCGCCGGTCTCTTCTCGGACGGCTACATCAACAACGTCATCGGCTCGGTCACCACCATTCTCGCCTTGAAGTACGGCAAGACCTGGTCCACGTCCAACGCCAAAAAGGTCGTCAGCGCCATTGCCTTTGCCGGCACCGTCGTCGGCCAGCTGTTCTTCGGCTTCCTGGCCGATCGCTGGTCGCGCACCAACTCGCTGCTGATTTCCACCGTCATCCTGTGCATCTTCACGGCCCTGGCTGCTGGCTCGTACTACCATGGCGATGCCGTCGGCATGTTCAACATGCTGGCCGCATGGCGGTTCTTTGTAAGTGACTGTCTTTTTATGTTTCCATGCTTCCATGCTTTTATACTTTTTTTCTCTCCTTGCTTTATTGTCTGGTTCAGTTAAAGTTCCCCCCCCCCGGCCGACCTAGTCGATCTCGGCGTTCTTGTCAGTCTGGGCATTGTCTTGGAGATTTGTCTCGGCGTGTAGGACCTCTCACTTTTTTCGTCCACACCACGAGAAACAACAAGCTTTTTTTTTTTCTTGCGCTACGATAAGCTAACCACAGAATCTCATATTCCAGGTCGGCATCGGCATTGGCGGCGAGTACCCGGCCGGCAGTGTGAGCTGCGCTGAGTCGACGGGCGAGGTCAAGAGCGGCTGGCGGCATTTTATGTTCATTCTGTACGTGGACAACCACAACCACGACAACAGCAACAACAACAGCAACCACAGCCCCGTGTGCTTTGGTCGATCCGGCCATCTGGCCAATTGAGAGCTTAGTTGGCTAACAAAATTCACCAGGTTCACCAACAGCACCATCGATCTTGGCTTTGTTATCGGCGCCTTTGTTCCTTGTAAGTTGTGAACCAGCTGCCAATTTTGATCTACTTTCTGGATTCCCTGGACGTCCCTTTTTATCCACCGGCCAAACCAGCCTTGGCCATTCTCGCTCACTGGAACTAACAACCCCCCCTCAAGATGTCGTCGCCGCTGCTTGCCACAATGAGCACCTCGGCACCCAATGGCGCACCATGCTCGGCATCGGCTGTGTCTTCCCCTTTGTGCTCTTCTTCATCCGTCTCTTCGTCAAGGAGCCCGAGGAGTTCACCAAGAACTCCATGAAAAACACCCGCACCCCGTACATGCTTGTTCTCCGCTTCTACGGCTGGCGTCTGCTGGTCGTCTCCCTCATCTGGTTCATCTATGATGTAAGTTTGATTCAAGTCCTCGCTCGCAAGCTCGCTCGTATTTTGAGCTTGACTGTGCTCCTCGCTTGCCAGCTCGCTCGTTGTGTTGACTCGTTATCTACCTTCCCAGTTCCTCACGTACGCTTTCGGCCTCTACTCCACCACCATCCTCGCCAACATCTTCCCCAGTGACGCCCCGCTCACCACTATCTTCGGCTGGAACGTCGTCATCAACATCTTTTACCTGCCCGGCTCCCTCCTCGGCGCCAAGGCCTCGGACTGGTTCGGCCCCCGCTGGTGCCTCATCATCGGCGTCACCCTCCAGGCCATTGTCGGCTTCGGCATGGCTGGCGGCTACGAGCATCTCTCGAAGCCCAGCGTCGTCGGCGGCTTCGCTGTGCTCTACGGCATTTTCCTCTCGCTCGGCGAGTTCGGCCCCGGCGACAACATTGGCTTGCTGGCGGCTAAGACCTGCTCCACCGGTATCCGCGGCCAGTACTACGGCATCGCTGCCGCCATTGGCAAGATCGGCGCCTTTGTCGGCACCTATGTGTACCCCTACATTGAAGCCGCCGGCGGCGACAGCGAGGTCGCCAGCGCCCAGTACCCCTTCTACGTCAGCTCCAGTCTGTGCTTCGTCTCCGCCGCGCTCGCCTTCTTCTTCTTGCCCAACGTTGGCCAGGACACCATTGCCGAAGAGGACATCAAGTTCCGCGCCTTCCTTGAGCAGAATGGCTGGGACACCAACCAGCTCGGTCTCAAGAAGGGCGAGACCATCGACTCGGCCGAGGAGGGCGTCCAGACTGAGCCCAAGGCATAAAGAGAAGAAAGAGAGGGAGGGAGAGAGGAGAGAAAAAAGAAAACTTGTCTTTTGTTCTGCCCTTTGTGTTCATTCTCCAATGTTCTCTGATGCATGAAAACAAAGCAGACTGGACAAATAGACGTCAGCACAAGATAGAAAAAAAAAAAAAAGCACAGTGGCTCCTTGTATGATGCCTACCCAGCAGGTCCTCTCTGATTTTTTCAACAAAGTTGTGAGAAACGCTTGTGGGTTCGAGATGTTTGCTGTGACGGAAGCCTTGTGACACAAAAAAAACAGACAACGAAAAGTCAAGAGCTGGTGAATCATTCTTCTTAACATGTGGATGGCACCCTTTCCCAATCACACGCACACACACCCACCCACACACATTCACATATACACATTCAATTTGCACTTTCTGTTAGAACACGATGATACCACTTCAATAAAGTATTTAAGCCAGCTTGGAAAATATACCCCTCTTGATATTTCGTCCTTTTCTATGTCGCCCCTCAACAGGTCCTGTACGAGACACCAGAGGCCTTTCATGCCCAGCCACACACAGCCCGCGCCCTTTCTTAATTTCTGCCTTTGGGTATAGTTAAACCACCAGAGCTTGTACACTCTATGCCGAAGATACACACCAATCAGTCCAATTCTACACACTCTATTTCTGACAGGACAAACAGCTCATCGTCCGTTGCTTTGGCTTGCGTTGGCCCATCTACCGCATGTGCCACCACCCTGGACGATTCCTTCCCACCATCACCAGCACTGCTGTTCCCTTCGGTACTTTGCTGGTTATTGGAGTCATCTGCATCACCCGCTTCGCTCCGGCTAGCTTCGCTCTCCGTCTCGGGCGGCGTCTCCATTCCGGTGGCACCCAAGTTCCGCTTCAGTACACACGACTCAACTGTGATGCCCGGTCCGAAAGCACAGCCGATAATGTATTCTTTCGGCTGGCCACCGGGTGCCATTGCGTCCATCTCCTTACTTCTCAACCGATCCAGAACGCTAAAAATGGTCGCCGAGCTCGAGTTACCGTGGGTGATGTACGTCTCATAACTGGCGCGCATGTGTTCGGGGGTGATGCCCAAGGCTCGCTCCGCACCCGTCAGAATGGTGGCGCCGCCGGGATGCATGGCCCAGTCAAAGTCAGGCGCAGATGCATATGCTGGTGGAAGTTCGGGAACGGAGGCGACCAGATCCGTAAAGGTTTGTGGGAGGTGCGATTCTGTCAACTTTGGAACCCGTTGTGACAGCACGACTTTCCAGCCTAGTCCCCCCCCCGGTGTTAGCAGCTTCTCATCATTTTTCTAACAGGGCAAATCAAGCAGAGACATCGAGCTCACCCAGAGGATCCACATCAAACCCAAGATCCTCCTCGGAGTCAGGAATCACACGGTGGTCCCATCCGAGCAGTTCATAGATCGGCGGCGCCTCCGCTGCCTCGCCTAGGCCGTTGCTCAGCATCAGCGCGCTGGCACAGTCGGAAAAGAGGGCGACCCCAATTCTTGTTTCCTGCCGTTCATTGATGCTGTCGAGCTCGCTCCGGACCAATGTGGTACTCAGCTCCAGGGCTACGACCAGAATGCGCGCCGGCTTGCCGCGCATGGCATGGCCCAGAGCCAAGTTCGCCGCGGTCCGTAGAGCGGCCAGGCCACCGCTGCAGCCGACGCCATGCAACAGAACCTTCTCGACCTGGTGGGTGATGCCGAGGCCCTTGACGACAAAGTGGTCGAAGCCCGGATTGGCGCTGTTGGTGCACGTGGTCGACACCACATGGGTGATTTGGGAGAGGTCGACGCGGGACTCGGCAATGGCCTTTTGCGCGGCGGAGATGGCCAGAGGCACGCCTTCCTGGAAGAAGATCTCGTTGAGCTGAGCAATCGTGGGTGCCTTTTCCTGGTTGACCAATGGGTGGTCCGGTGTACCAATCGAAGAGCGAGCATCGATGCCCGTATACCGGTTGATGGAAAGCACTTTGTTCATACTGAAGGAAACTGTAAGCAACCGATCGGACTGTTCCATGTCTTCAAGACAGCTCTGGAACAACTGGACCAGGCTTGGGCTCGACGTACGCTTCAGACTCTGGATAGAACCGCTTGCTCAACGTTTCCAGGGAATCGGACTTGAGCGAATATGGAGGATATTGGCGGCCAACTCCAGTGATGGAGAGGCCCAGGTTCCGAAAGCCTTGCTGCGCCGCCATTGTTTTTCCAGCCAACAAGCCAAGATTGGGGATTCTCCTGCCCGGAAAGTATCAATGGTAAGCTTCCTGTGGTGTATCTCGTTTCTGTTGTTGTTGTTTCTGTCTTGGGATCGTCAGCAAGCGAAACTGTACGCCTGGCCAGAAGAAAGCAACAATCAAAGTGTTCACGAAGGGAAGGTGCAAGCTAGCTGGCCGGGTGATCCAAGCTAGGAAGGCATGCTCTGAGCGCCAAGCGCTTGCCCCTCTGTGAAACAGCTGCACAAGAAGTAAGGAGCGACAGAGCAGAAAACAGTACATAGTAAGCAGCACGAGAAGAATTGGACGAGAACCCAGGCAGGAGCTAACTACCTGCTTACGTTGGGAGGGACCCAACAAACATGAAAGGATGGTGATACTGTGGGGCCCTGCATCTTCACATCCAAGGACAAGGAAGTGGTGGGTGTGTATACGAACCTCTTTGTTGACGGGGTGGTTATGTGCAGACAACAATGTGGTGTTCTGTTCGGGTCAAAGCTGGGCTGAAACAGGCCAAGATACGAAAGAGGTAGATCCAATGTCGAATAGAGTTGTGCCGGATTTGAGTCGAATCGACTCTCACAAGAGAATAGACAAGACGAGAATACACCAAAAAAAAAATGAAGAGCCAACTCCAAGAACACAAGGGCAAAAAAAAAAATCAATTAAAAAAGAATAAATCGAGAATGGTAGGCCGTCAATTGTTATATACACAGAGGGTGCAGGCTCTGCAAAAACGCCTTGGTCCCTGTTTCGAAAACGACAGGTGCTGAAACAAGTGTGTGATCTGCTCGAGCCCCCCCAGCAAGAGGGGTGGAAGTGGGAGCAGGCTTGTCTTATCTCAGTGATACACACACACGCACAGGCAGAGAAAGGGCGTGTGATGGAAAAGATGGGAGTCGTCAGCACCCGTCAGCCACTGTCCCAGGGTGCAGCTGTCTAGGCGAGAACAGAGTGTCAGCCGTGGCTGATCTCTCCGCAATGCCCAGCAATTCTGTCGAGAGGAAAAGAACCCTGTCAAATTAGCCCTGAAAGGCAGTGGACTATTTGTTCTCACGAGAAGAAGACAGACGAACAAAAAGCACAGACGTAAAAAGGAAGAGACGGAGCGTCCGAACCAATAACGTTTGCCAAGTTGCCAATCTGGATCCTTGGAGACCCTCCCAAGACCCTCTCTGCCCCTCCTGCTACAGCCACATTCAAGTGTGAGAGAAAGTCGACTTTTGGCCGGGCACGGGCATTGTCAAAAAAAGCCAAAGGGGTCGGACGGCGTTGGGAGTTGCCCCGGCTCGGTGAAACTGGACTTTGGCGTTCTGCCGAACGCCGGAAAGCAGCAGGAGACGATGGGCCAGAACGGTGACTTTGTGATGACGGCTGGGGCATGGAACACGGTCTCTTGTTGCTTTTGTCGACCTTCTTGACGTCGCCGTGTTGTTCGTTTGCCGTCGCGTGCGTGCCCTTTCAATATTTAGACGAGGCTGTGCAGCCGTGGCCGAGACGCAGTGCGGAACCAGAACATGGGCCATTTCATCTCGTACCTCGTCCTGGGGACGATTAGACACACCAAGTACCGCTTCTGTGTTTTCATGTAGATATTGCATTTTCCGAGGTGTTCCTATTTGTTTGTCGTATTCGCCTTTATACGTGGCACATACCACGATCTATGGAAAACATCGAACCCTCCTTTCCGTTCCATCCTCAACACCAGGGAGGCCACTTGGCAAGAAAAACAAGCAAAGCACACACACAAAAAAACATTCAGATATGCGAACGGAAAAATACACAAAGAATGGACCACAGGCAAATGCCGCCTCGGTTGCCATCCCTCTTTCAACCTCTTAAAGACGTCTTTTCTCCTTTTTTTGGTTGATGGGGTGTCTAAAATGAAAACATAAAAATAAAATAATAAATTACACTCGTCCTTTTTATCCCTTGTTCTTTTCCCTTACAACTCGTCGTGGCTAGGCGGCTCATCGTCATCAGCACCAGCACCCTGGCTGTACATCTTGCTCGTGATGGGGTAGGCACTGTCAAAATGGTTGGTCAGCAAAACAGGTTCTCACACATCATCACACTTTGGTGGTCCCGTGGGTTCACACTTACACATTGGACAGCTTCTCCTTCTGCTCCTCGAAGTCCTCAGTCTCTGCAGTAGCCGCATTCTCGTCGAGCCACTCCTGAGCCTCCTTGACGGCGTCGAGAATGGTCTCCTTGTCGTCCTCGCTGATCTTGCCACCAAGACCATCGTCGTCGTTGACCTGGTTCTTGAGAGAGAAGGCGTAGTTCTCAAGGCCGTTACGAGCCTCAATGCGCTCGCGCGTGGCCTTGTCCTCCTCGGCGTACTTCTCAGCCTCCTCAACCATGCGGTCAATCTCCTCCTGAGTCAGGCGGCCCTTGTCGTTGGTGATCGTGATGCTCTCGCTCTTGCCGGTGCCCTTGTCGTGGGCAGAGACCTTCAGGATACCGTTGGCATCAAGCTCAAAAGAGACCTCAATCTGGGGCACGCCACGAGGGGCAGGCGGGATGCCGGTCAGCTCGAACTTGCCCAGCAGGTTGTTGTCCTTGGTCATGCTGCGCTCGCCCTCAAAGACCTGGATCAGGACGACCGGCTGGTTGTCGGCGGCGGTCGAGAAGATCTGGGACTTGCGGGTCGGGATAGCGGTGTTGCGGGTGATCAGCTTGGTCATGACACCACCGGTGGTCTCAATACCGAGCGTGAGCGGGTTCACGTCCATGAGAACAACGTCCTCAGTGCCCTCCTCGCCAGACAGAACACCGGCCTGGACGGCAGCGCCGAAAGCGACAGCCTCGTCGGGGTTGATGCCCTTGCTAGCCTTCTTGCCACCGAAGTACTCCTCCAGGAGCGAGATGACCTTGGGGATACGGGTGGAGCCACCAACGAGCACAATGTCGTCGATTTCGTCCTTCTTGACCTTGGCATCCTTCAGAACCTGCTCAACAGGCTTGAGGGTCTTCTTGAAAAGATCGAGGTTCAGCTCCTCGAACTTGGCGCGGGTGAGCGTCTCAGAGAAATCCTCGCCCTTGAAGAAGGACTCAATCTCAATGCGGGTGGACATCTGCGAAGACAGAGTACGCTTCGCCTTCTCGGCCTCACGCTTGAGCTTGCCCATGGCCTTCTTGTCGGTGGTGACGTCGACGCCCTTCTTCTTGTTGAACTGCTTGGCGAAGCTGGAGATTATGTTAGCAGGTCGAAAAGGCCGCAAAACAGTTTCCTACGACTGTCGGTGCAACTTACTGGTTGATGATACGCTGGTCGAAATCCTCACCACCAAGATGGGTGTCACCAGCGGTAGCCAGCACCTCGAACACACCGTCGTCAATCGACAGCAGAGACACATCGAAGGTACCACCACCCAGGTCGTACACAATGATCTGGCGCTCGCCCTCGGTCTTGTCCAGACCATAGGCGATGGCAGCGGCGGTAGGCTCGTTCACGATACGGAGGACGTTGAGGCCAGCAATCGTGCCGGCGTCCTTGGTGGCCTGGCGCTGGTTGTCGTTGAAGTAGGCGGGCTTTTGAAGAAAACGACAGTTAGTAAGAGGAAAAAAGCGGTTATCTTTGTGGAGGCCTGGAGCGGGTTTGGAAAACACATACCACTGTGACCACAGCGTGGGTGACCTTCTTGCCCAGGTAGCCCTCGGCAACGTCCTTCATCTTGGCCAGAATCATGCTGGAGACCTCCTCGGGCGAGAACGTCTTCTCCTCACCCTTGACATCGACTCTGACAAACGGCTTGCCCTCTTTGTTGATGACCTTGAAGGGGAAGTGCTTGATGCTGTCGATTGGTTAGAATATAAGTTTGGAGAGAGAACATATTGGGGGGGATTGGAGTGCCACGTACTCATTCTGGACATCCTTCTCCGAGTACTTGCGGCCGATCAGGCGCTTGATGTCGAAAATCGTCTTCTCGGGGTTGCCTGCGGCTTGGTTCTTTGCCGCTGTAGTTGGTTAGATTTGTCAGTAGCTGCTTGACAGTAGACATGGAATTGGGGAGGGTTCCGTGGCAGAAATAAACATACCATCACCAACCAACCGCTCGTCGTCGGTAAAGGCCACGTAGGAGGGAGTAATCCGGTTTCCTTGGTCGTTCACAAGACTGTATAGCAACGCGCCATGTCAGTACAGGAACCCTGCATAGAGCTGAGCTGAGCTTTGAATAGACCAAAAACAACTTACATCTCAACCTTTCCTTTTTGCATAACACCGACGCAAGAGTATGTCTAAGCTATGGTTAGCAACTACGTCGCGAATTCAGAAAGAGCCGGACAGCCTTCCTGTCGCCAAGAGAGAGAATGCGCCGCCGAAGCACGGCCCAGGAAAGTGTCGCAGTAAAAGAGGAACTTACGGTGCCGAGATCCTGTAGAGAGAGCGGCCAGTTAGCGTTGTGTTTCTTTGTTGTTTTTATAACAACCCTTGCCTTCCCTTTGCGGGAAAACCACTTACAATACCAATGACGGTGCCGTAATCCTGGACATCGTCGGCGCGGGCCTGGCTAACAAAGGCAGGAGAGAACAGGAGGGCGAAGAAGCCCAGGAAGAAGAGGCCGAGGCCCCAGTTGGCAGCGCTTCTCCGAGAAGCCATCGCGACCGCAAAGGGGTTCTCTGGAGAGAGTCCAAGAGTAGAATGCAAAACAAACGGTGTCAAATGTAAAAAACACAAAAAAACCAGGGGTATTGGGTTCTGGGAATGGTGGCCAGAATGAAGAAAACAGAAGCGCAGCGCACAAGAAACGAAGAGATGAAAAAAGGAAAGAAAAAAAAAGAAGAAAGGTCAACCTCCTCTCTCTGGCAAAGAAATTCTAGGACAACACAATGGTCCGGTCTGAGGAGAAGGGAAGGAGAGGATTGCGAAGAACGAAACTGGGGGAAAAAGAAAGGGAGGGGAGGGTTTTTTTAAGAGACGGGCGTTTGCTCTCAAAATTACAGAGTGTTCTTTATTGAAATAGACTAGAGCTTTCCAAGGTGTCCACAAAAAAAACGGTCCCGCTTGAGGACACCTTTCAGGTGTCGACCACGTTTGCCACCTACCCCTGTCGACCGCAAACCGCAAGAGCGACCTTGCCTGTGTGTCCACGTGATGCTCGTGGCCCCCTGGAAAAGGCCACGGTTTTAGCTTGGGGAGACGACTAGAGGGCCTGCGCCCACCCAATAAAGAACTGGATGGAACCGAAACAGAAAGTCTCTCCCTTTCCCTCCCTGAATTAAGCTACCGCTAAATCTGAGCGTAACCGCAACATCGCAAGCACATACCCCCTAAATCGCGTCAGCCTTTTTTTTTTTTTCCCCCTCTCTTCTCAGCCCTCTGGGGGAGTAAGGGGCGCCACCAGATGGTCCCCAGATGGCACACCCTTTTCTCGACGTTGCGAGAGGAGGCTCTTGCTGAAACAGGCCAGCTTCCATCGGCTTCCATTTGCTAGTCCCGGCAGCGGGGCGCGGCGGTGGGCTGTGGGGATCCTGCCACAGTGGCCTTAACCTCTCTCTTGCGTGTGTCTGAGTCTATGGCTGTCCTTGCATAGGCGGCAAAGTTTAATTGAAGACTAGCGGGCCCCAAACCTTTCCCACGGACAGAGAGCCTCCATTCTGCAGGAACCAACACAGGAGCGAATACGAACAGTTCTTATTCTCTTGCATAGTGTTTCGTCACAGATTGGACGGTTTTGGCGCGTGCTGTCGTTCCGGGGCTGTTGGATAACTATTACGATTACCTGTCCAGTGGCCAATAGAGAAGGGCTCTGGAATTCTGATGCCCGAAGGCCAGCGTGGACAACCAGTTTCCTCAAGTCTGTCTCCTGGACATGCACTTTTGTCTCAAGTGTAACCTGTTCTCGACTTACAATACCGTCAGGTAAATAAAACCGAAGACTCCTCTGTGACTCAGTGGCAGTGACACAACGTCATCGAAAAGAACAACTTACAATTCTGTCAGGTAATTGAAACCGGAGATTTCCCTTTATGACTCAATGGTAGTGATACACGTCATCGGAAAAAAAAATTACATAGTATATCTCCCAATGATGCCTTTGCCACTCGCCAAATTCGCCTTCGTGCTCCATGCCATTGTCGAGACGCCGGCTGCTGCCTCGTTTCTGCTGGCGCCTCAGCGCCAGCTTAGCCCGGCCTTTCTGGTTTCTCCGCAGGCAGCAGAGGTCTTGTTGATCTTGAACAATCTGGGCGGGCTCTTGTTGGCCACGGTATGCCTCAGTCTGGTGATGGCCGTGTCTGGCCACACAATGGATGCGGCTGTCCGCGGACTCCTCGCTCTGTCTCTGGGTATCTACCACGTGTTCCCTTGCCATCGAGCGTATCAACGACTCAAGCAGGCCATTGGCATGGACGGTCCCCAGGCACAGACATTTGGCGGGCCACCAGTGCATCTGGCTGTGCATCTGGTTTGCTTTGTGTTCTTGGTTGGGGCAGGCTTCCTCGAATTGATTGTCTATGAGTGATGAACAGCAAGGAGGAGCATGATATCACAACACACAACCTTGCATAAGATGACTCTTTACCTATCTAACTATACCCCCCAAAATATAAAAGATATAACAAAAAGATATACCATGCTTTTGAACAACAAAACGCCTGTTATCCCGTGTGAAGCAAAATGTGGGTTGTGTTTTGTCCCTTGGATCATCTTTCGTCGCACACACCAGCCCGGAACATCCAATCAGCTGCGGAGCAACTTGAAGCTGTCCCCCTCCAGATCCACACCGTCGCTATCCTCGTCGTCGTCGTCGGCATCGTCCTTGGCCCCGTCGTTGTCCCCCCGCAGAGTCATCTGCTGCCCAAACAATGAGCCGAAAAACCAGGCAGTGCGTTCCTGCTCCCACTCGCTGAGATCCACGGCCGTACCAAAATTCTCCAGCTTCTCATGCTCGTTGTACCGCATCCTGCGTCCCTTGCTAGCCCGGCGGTCGACCTGCTTGCGCGTCCGCGCTTCACGAGCTGCAGACGCCGCCCACCGCACCGTTGCCGCCGAGTTTCCAGGCGCAAACGCATCGGCCGAGCGCTGGTCGACGAGCTCCCGGAGCAGCACCTCGTAGAAGTCGGTATCGTCGTAGATCTCGGGGTCCTCTTTGACCTGGCGCGCCAGCTGCAGGGGCGCACACTTGCGCGGTGTCCGTGAGCGGGTGACCCACCGGTCGACGCCGTCCTCGTCCAGCCGGGCGTCCAGCGCATTCGTCACAAAGGAAGAGGAAGAGGAGGATGACGATGCTTTTTTCTTGCTGCCGTCGATCGTCTTGGTTTGCGCACGCGACGACCACTGGTCCAAGACTCTGCGGCGCTTGGCCACGGCGGCCTTTTCCATCTCGGCCATGTCGTTGAAGATGCCCTGACAGGAGCGGTCCACGTCTGCCTCGGTCTTGGCCGGCCGCTTTCTCTTCTTCTTGCCGGCTGAAGCGCCGTCGTCCTGGAGGTAGAAGGACTGCCGAATGTTTTGTATGGCAGTCAGCAGCTCAATGGCCTTGGACGTGGCCACCGTGATGGCGCCACCGGCCTCCTCCTCCTCGCCGTCCTCAGCTTCCTGTTGTGCCACCACGTGTAGGGAATTGGCTGAAGAAAGGGCTTTTTGTAGACGAAGGCGCATTTTGAGAATTTCGTCAAAAGTACGCCGCTGTTGGCGGATGGCTCTGCCCTTGTCAACCTCCTCCTTTGCTGCTTGCGACAGAGGCGCCAGCATTTTCTTCCGGCCGTCTGCCAACTCCCTGCGCTTCTCCTCTTTTGACCGGACCGGCAAGGCAATAGATTCTTCCCCGTCCTCGTCTTCGTCCTCGCCGCTTTCCTCCTCGTCGTCCTCGTTGTCCTCGTCTTCGTCATCCTCGTCTTCGTCACCCTCGATGTCGTTCGGCTTGGAGCTGCCTCGGAAGACGAATTTCTTCAGCAGTTCCCCATCGTCTGCCCCGAGTGCGTCGTCACTATCGATCTCATCCTCTGAGTCGTCGACCTCCTCGGCACCCGCAATATCGACCTCATCTGGATCGTCGAACTCCTCGTCTTCGTCTTCGTCGTCCTCATCTTCGTCGTCGTCGTCGTCGTCGTCGTCTTCTTCCTCTTCTTCATCCTCACTATCGCTCTCCTGCTCAAGTTGTTTTCGACTGATGCGCACAGATCGGTATGCTGGGCCTAGTTCTGAAATATTGGGTTGCCGCAGCTTGCTCCTCCTGTGGATGCGAAAAGAGAAAATAAATTAAAATTTGCATCCCCCATAGTGCACGTCTCCTCTACGATCGTTGTAGCTCAGCACTTACCCGACCGACACATAGTGCTCCGTGTCATTAAAATCTTTCGGACCACTTGCATCGCTGTCACCGTCGCTGGAACTGTCGTCGTCTTGGAACTCAGCCTCGGGATCGATATCTGCAAAGAATTTTGTCAGCTGTCAGAATCACTTTTCTGCAGGAAAGGGTCTAGCTTCCCACAGAGTCCGGTAGGCAAAGGAGACATACCTTTTTGCGGACGCTCTACATCAAAGAGACGTGCCCGTCCTTTTACGCTCGGCATCTTGTGAGGAATTATGTGGTTGTGGTTCGGTATTCCCTCTGCGTTTCTGCTATGAGTGTGGTGGGAACCGTTTTCGCGCTGGAAAAAAAAAAGCTGCGACAACTTTTTTTTTTTGGCTGGCAAAAAAAAGAACCCTCCAAAAAAAGTGCTACACCGCTTTCCCAATTGCTTCTTCAGACAACTTCTCCCGCCCAACACTAGGAGACCGGTACTCGTTGAAAAGACGACACAATGCCA
This sequence comes from Raffaelea ambrosiae, assembly GCA_002778195.1. NCBI lineage: Eukaryota > Fungi > Ascomycota > Sordariomycetes > Ophiostomatales > Ophiostomataceae > Raffaelea > Raffaelea ambrosiae. The sequence goes on from PCDI01000012.1 coordinate 712,131, forward strand.
ACATTAACAGAAGTACATTTGAAAATTTTGTAAAGAATATAAAAGAGAAGAGGTCTTTCAAGACACTTTTTTCCTGCCAAAGTAATAAAGAAAAAGCTCACCAAGAGCAAGATTCTGCCGAGTAGTGCTGCTCACCGCCTTCCTCATTCGGCCGCAACCCGGGCTAACGTCTGGCACGGCCAACAACACTGTAAGACTAGCCCCCCAACACCGTCGCATTACACTCTCGCGAAAAGCAACGATGTCCGGCATACTACGAATACGGAACAGTCTCAACCATGTCGTGAGACCATTTGAATACAGACGCCTGTTTCATAAAGGCGGCCCATGTTTGCGAGGCGGACATGACAATCCTTTGGTGGGTGGATACTTTGGATGTAACCTGGAAAACCAACATGAAAACTCATGTTTTTGTCTCGATGCTATGATTAGGGCTTGCCGAAATCGGGCTCAGCTCCCTATTTGAAGAGACAGCTCCCAGACCGAACGCCCATCAAAGATGTGGCCAAGATCGTGGCCGTGTCTTCAGCCAAGGGTGGTGTGGGAAAGAGCACAATAGCTGGTGAGCATGGCCTCTTTCAATAGAGAGCTTCTTTAACTGGGGGTTTTTTTTTTTGACCAAAACCCAACTATTCAGCCAACCTGTCTTTGGCTTTTGCCCGGGAAGGCTACCGGACGGGCATCCTGGACACAGACATCTTTGGGCCGTCCATTCCGACGCTATTCAATCTCTCCGGCGAGCCACGGCTGTCAAGCGGTAAGGCTTCCTCTCTTCCACACAATGGCATTCAAACAACGCTAATCCCCGTGCCCCCCAAAAAGACAACCAGCTCATCCCCTTGTCCAACTATGGCGTCAAAACCATGTCCATGGGCTACCTCGTGCCGCCGGGCCAGGTCATCGCCTGGCGCGGCCTCTTGGTAGGCCGCGCTCTCACCCAGCTCCTCCGCGAGGTCGCCTGGGGCGGTCTCGACGTGCTGGTGCTCGATCTGCCACCGGGCACCGGCGACATCCAGCTCAGCATCGCGCAGCAGATCGTTGTCGACGGTGCCGTGGTGGTGACGACGCCGCACACGCTGGCGGTGCAGGACGCGGTGCGGGGCATCCAGCTGTTCCGCAAGGCAAACGTGCCGCTGCTAGGCGTGGTGCAGAACATGAGCGTGTTCTGCTGTCCGCACTGCCAGGGAGAGACGCACGTGTTTGGGTCGTCGGAGGGGGTGCAGGAGGCGTGCAGTGCAGCAGACGTGCCCCTGCTGGCCGACATCCCGCTGCACCCGAGCATCGGCGATGACGGGCAGCGGGGCAAGCCGACGGTCGTGGCGGAGCCGGCGAGTCACCGGGCGGGAGTGTTTCTGCAGCTGGCACGGGACGTGGCGGGCAAGATTGGGCTGTCAAGATGAAAAAGAGAGAGAAACAGAGGAAGAGAAGAAGAATGGGGAAATTTTCAAATGAAAACAAATTCTTGTTTTATTCTCTGTAGATTTCAATTGTAAGAGAAAGGCAATCGTATAAGAGAATACTGTCGGCATTCTCCTACCCAGCGAGGTTTTTTTGTTTCTTCCTTTCTATTGTCGACGACTTTCATACATGCAGACAACCTGAAGGTGGTTGCAAGAACTACGAGACCTGGACGAGAGTCTACGGCCAGAAATGGTTTCACCGGCAAAAAAACCATACCGTTCAGGTGGCTGAAGATTCCTGTTTTTTTTTTCTTTGCACACAGATACAAGTCAGTCACAAGCACAGTATTGAATAAATGATACATGGATGAACTTCTTTATTGTGTTTTTTTTTTCTCTCGGTTCTTGATTGCGTGTCCTTTCTCTGGGTCTTCGTCCGTAAGAGCACAGCCAGGATGTATGTGTGTGGCCTGGCTGCCCGGGAGAGATCCGTTTGTCTCCCTCGCCGTTGGGAACTATCTTGGGCTCCCAAACGGGAGGAAATATGTGGCGGTTTCCACGGTTAGCACATACGGTCCCCATAAAGTCAAGAGCGACAGTTGTAAAAGTGAAGAAGATGACGACGGAGAAGGAAGATGGTGGTGCAGAATGAACTATGCCGGAAAGAACTAATAAACAAGAAGAGAGAAAAAGAAGAGAAATCTCATGCCGGAGAGTACCAGAACGGGAGGAAAAATCCACGTCTCCTTTCAAACCGCGAGACCGATTCGAGGTGCCGGTAGAGCAACGAAACGAGAAACGAAGAACGACCTATTGCTGGCGAATAATAGAAAAAGAGAACAAAAAGAGTGGCCTGTCACCCTTCATTGGTTAGTCCAGCTCGTCATTGGTCTGGTACACATGGCGACTTCTCGTGGCATCTTTGCGCATAGCCTGGCCCGAGCCAGTGAATCCGACTGGACATGTTAGTATCGAAGGAACACAAGAAGTAAAAGGATAGGGGACAATAAATTAAAAAAGCGTTGAGCTTACCTCGTCCGTGGATGCCTTCGGGCGTCCGGAACATGCTGTCCTTCTTGCTGGCCGACTTGCCAAACTTGGACTTGTTGTTAAACTCTTGCCATTTGCTCTTGCCGGCCTCCAGCTGCTTCGTTGCCTTGATCTTCTTGAACTTTTTGGGCGGCGGGCCCTCTCCGGACGCTGCACCACTCCCACCGGCAGCGCCACCCGCACCTCCTTGCTGCTGCTGCTGCTGCCGCTGCTGCTGCTGCTGCTGTTTCTCCAGGGCCTGGGGGTAGAGCTGTGCGGCGGCCGAGGAGACGACACCGCTGCTGAACCGGTCCATGGTCCGGAAACCGGCAGACAATGGCACTGGAAGTGGTGGTACCGCAGCAGCAGAAGAAGAGGAGGAGGATGGTGGAGCGGGCGGTGGGGGGGGAGGTGCGTGTGCATCGCCGCTATGGGCTGCTGATGGGGCGGAAGGTGGTGGTGGGACGGAGGAAGACAACGACGATGCTGATGTTGTTGCTGCTGTCGGCGCGTCGCCGCCGCCGCTGCTGCCGTCTGCTTTGCGCTTGCTACCAGTCGCAGAAGAAGAAGCCGCGCTTCCTGCTGCTGCTGCTGCTGCTGCTGCGGGAGCGGTGGCGGCGGGAGTGATGGGCCGCACGTCCTTGGCCCGCAGGGTCTCAATGGTGTCGTAGGTCTTGAACTTGATGGTATACATGGGCGCCGTGGCCGAGCCGGTGACGGACATGATGCGTGCCGGGTAGAAGAGCTTGTCGCCCGACACCCAGCGGGCCAGGACGCTCTCATTAACCTTGAAGGCCTTGGGTGGTGCGGCGGCCGAGGAGGAGGCGTCGTCCTTGTCGGCATTTTGTGAGGAGTGGTGGTGGTGGTGCGCATCGGATGGCTGCGCAGAGGAGGAGTATGGCGTGGACGAGTTGGCGGCGGTGGCGGCGTCGGCGGCGGCACCCGAGAGTGAAGGGGAGTTGTTGCGTTTCTTGCTGGGCTTGAGTTCGGCGATCGAGTCTGTGATGATCTTCAGGGCCGACTCGAGTTCCTCTTTGAGGAGGAGCAGTTCTGAGTTGCCCGGGTCATCGCGCAGGGAGCTGAGGACAAGGTCCAGCTGTTTGAAGGGAAAGACAGAGGGAGGTTAGTACGTGGATCAACATGAGAAGAAGCGACAGGCGAGGGAGAGGAGAGGCGTTTACCTGTTCCTGGTACTGGTCCCTGTCTTCCTGGAGCTGGGCAAGCTGCGAACTCATGGTCGCGGATGGGGAGCGCGCTCGCAGTGGGGTGAAGTGTGCGCGTGGAAGTTAGGAGTAGGTCCGAAAAAAGAACCCAGGATCAAATTTGACGCTGTAGCTGGCCATGCAGCCAAGAAAAAGAGTCGTCGGGGTTCCGGGCTGGGGTGGTGGTCGTCGCAAGAGGTAGCGATTCATGTGACGGCGAAACTGTCAGAGGCAATGCAATGCGCCCTTCCGGCGAAGATTTGTGTGGCGACCGACTATATGTCATTTAAGGATATGCAACTATGCGAGCACCAACCAGATCTTCCACAGATGTCCCTTGGTTCTACCGTTCGCCAAAGTATTTTTTTGTAAAACAGGCGGTTAAATTAGTCCGACAGCGTATTTCCCCCCGGCCGTTGGCAAGTCATACTCAAAGATAAACCCCATTGTTCCTCTTTTGTTGTACAATAATACACTGAAAATTAGGTCCAGCGTCCTCGCTGGTCAGGACGCTGGTTAGAGTACAACATTAGCACTGGAAACACAACGAGCAAGCAAATGAAACCTCCGTATTCTTGAGTACAGGCCGTTCTCAAACAAACTCACAAAAAACAAAAAAAACAAAGGCCATGCTATGTTCTTGAGCCGTTCCCTAAACTAAGTAAAAAAAGCAACCCGCAACCGTCGTGTCTAAAGTACGAAACAAAATAAGTAGCCCCTATTGGACTCCTCTTTCTCATCTGTTCTCCTCCGGCAGTCGTGAATTGTCCATACGCTCAGTCGGCCTTTATGGACGAGTAATGAAATGGTAAAGTGGTGTATCGTGGTCGTCGCAGTCAGAGTCCTACTCCTGGCTGGTCCCGAGATACAGGTTCTTATCCCACAGATTCCGTAGCAAGGCTGCAGTGCCGTCTTCTTCCTCGCCGTCGACCAGGCTACTGCCGCTCAGGCGCCATGAGCGATTGGCGCCATTACCATAACCCATGGACCGGTTACCGTCTGCCTCGGCGGCGGTGCCAGAGACGGGCATCGTGCGCGTACGCGACAGACCTGGAATGGCGCCTGAATGTGCGGCCGCTGCAGATACCGCAGAGTGGTGCATGGCTTCGCGTCGGATGTCACGTTCGCGGAAGCTCTGGCTAAGACCGGCGCCGGACCGTCCCCCCGCTCTGCCGGTAGCGCCTGCAGCATCGGATGTCGATGAGCGGTTCCCGTTCACAGCAGGAATATGCCAGTTCTTGTCACCGCCAACCCGGCTTGTGATACGGGCCAGGCTCCTGGTGACGGGGTTCTGGTAGCGGCGCACAACGTTGTACTCCATGCCCGCCTTCTCGATATGCTTGCCGATGCGAGGGTCCTGGACGCCGAAGCCGCCGGCACCAAGCAGAGGGCCAGCAGCCGGCCCTTGGTGTGGACGAGTGTTGCGGTCGAGGCTCGAGCTGGCGCGCTCGAGGTTAAGCTTCTGCTGGGTGCGACTGAGCTCGGCGGGCGGAGCTTGCTGCAAACGCGTGCGCCGGGGATTGCCACCGGATGCCGTGGCCGGTCGACTGCTGGCGGCAACCAAGACTGGAGATTCTTCGTCGTCCGTGAGAGGCGCTGCGTCGTCCCCAATCGATCGTGAGCGACGGAGGTGTGACATGGCGGCGCTGTGGTGGCCCGAGGCAGCAGAGGCAGGGGTGTTGGAGGAGGTTGCGCTTTTCTGGTCATCGACGGCCTGTCTGCCGGTGCCCGGACGTGACGAGGAAGTTGTATAGAAGGAGCCCTCGCCCGCAGCGCCAGAGACAGACTCGTGGCTCCCGGCCGTGATAAAGCGGGATGTCATCTGATCGTTGCTGCTACCGGCGACGTCGCCAGAAAGGTTTGGTGGCTCGTCGGGCGGCTGCTGGCGATCATTGTTGGACACGGCGCTGCTCTGCTCCGGCTCGGATTGTGGCTGCTGTTCGCCTGGGCTCGAGCTCGAGTCGGTGGACGACACGCGGGCATGGTTCGTTGTCGCTGACGCTGTTTCGGTCGACATCTTGGGTGGTGCGCCGCGGGATGGCGTCCGTGGCAGCAGAAGGCGAGTTTTGGAGTTGGATGCGAGCAGGTGTAGGGCGGTGGAGGATGAGGAGGCTGCTCGCTGCAGTTTGCGGTGGTCTTTGTCCTGCTCGTCAGCGAGCGCAGGGATGGCTGATGCTGGGTTGTTGCTGCTGCTGCCTGCACCTGTGCTGGCTGTGCGCGGAGAATTATGGTTGCTGGTGCCGTTTGCTGGCCGTAGCGGTAGGACGAGCTCCTTCTGCTTGCGATTCTGGTGCTGCGGTGACACCCCAGCATGCGAGGCAGCGTTGTGGTCTTCGTCGTCGTCTTCGTCCTCCGAGGCTCTCCGACTTGGTATTCCCTCGCTGCGATGCTGCTGCTGTACACGCGGCAAACTGTCTCTGTGCGAGTCGGCTAGCGTAGACGAGCCGGCATCCACCCACTCGTCGTCTTGGGCGTCGGGGCTGCCGATCTCGAAGCGCACGTGCGAGGCCTTGTTGTTGGCGTTGCTGATGGCGCTGTTCTTCGCCGCCTGTAGCTGGCGCTGCTTGTCGATTACGGCCGGATGCGAGTAGGAGCGTTTCAGCTGGGCTGTGGGCCGCGATCCGTGGCCAACGACGAAGCCGTGGCCGGTGCGCTTGGAGACGTCGGCGGTCGAGCGATTGCGCTTCAGGTTGGTGGAAGACGCATTCTTTCGCGGGAGGGAGGTCGCGGACGAGGAGTGGCTGCTGCGAGCCAGCTTCCCGTTTCCGATACCGTCAGATCCCGAGGTCGACCGGCGGTGGTGGTGGTGGTGAGTCGAGGAGGAGGACGCCGTGGTGGGAGGCGGCGCGGCGAAGGGGAACTGCGCGGCGAAGTCGACGGGGGGCGGTGAGAGGGAGAGCGGGCGGCGCTGCTGGGGCAGTTTCGCAGACGAAGTAGTCGACGCGACGTGGTGCATGTGATGCTGGTGGTGTTGGACGGCCTTGTGGAGGGCCTTGGACGAGGGGACGCGCGCGTGCAGCCGGGCCGTGCTTCCGCTGCCGCCGACAATACGTTTCTGGCCTCTGGGGCGCGGGTTCGAGGGGCCGGCCGTCGATGAGGTTGTCTTCTGGGTGCTCTGGGGCGGCGGGTGGTGGGCTGGCTGCTGGGGATGGGCGGTTTGAGCGGTTTGAGCTGTTTGAGACGTTTGTGAGGATTGGGCAGCTTGGGCAGCTTGGGCGGTGCTTTTAGCGGATGGCGTCGCGTGCGAAGAGTGCGTCGCTTCTGGAGGAAGCTGCGGTGAGGGTTGCGCCTTCTGTTTCTGGCACTGGCCGCCCGACGCTGCGAGTACAGCGGCAGTTTCGTCCACTGGGTCGCTATGATCGCTGTCGCTATTGCCGCTGCTGGTGCTGCTGGTCTGGGCGGTCGCCATGGCGCGCCGTGATTGGCCAGCGACATCGCCCTCGCTTGTGGCTCTCTGCATGGTTTCCAGGGCCTTTGTCTTCTGTGCTGGCTTGCTTGTCCTCACCTCGCCCTCAGATCGCCTCCAATTTCCCGCCTGTGAGCTTTCCCTGACGACGGCTGGCCGCTCGCTCCCTTTATGGCCTGCGTTCTGTTCTGCTGGCTGTCCAATTGGCCGTCGATGCCCCTGCTTTCTGCCTGTCGCTGCGAGTTTGGCACTCGAATACCCGGCCAGTTCCCGAACCCTGCCGTGCCAGCCTGCTGGGCGTGCGACAACCAGTCGGCGACTAAGACAGCGAGAGGGCCGAGCTGCGGCACGCACGCACACACGCTCTGCTTCCTCTGTATTTCTGCCCCCCTGCACACTGATTGCTCGCGTGTCTAGCTGTTTACTCAAGCCCTGCAACAAGCAACAACGGTAGGGCCTCGGATAGGCGGTTCCTTCGCAGAGAATGCTGTCGGGCTCGGTGTCGCCCCTCCTCCCGTTGGCCCTCGGCCAAATGCTTGCGTTCTGTGTCCGGCAGCCGGGCGAAGGATTAATAGGTGACAGATGAGGGGGAACTTTTTTGGTCCTGCAGGTTCGGTCAAGGGCAGATTCGGTCAAGGGCCACGGGCCAATGGAGATGCGTCGCTGACGGCTGGGCGCAACGTGGTCTGGTCGTGTGGCGGGAGCTGCGAGTGATGTGCAAACGTGTTTGCTTGTCGAGCAGAGAAAACAGGAGCAACAACAAAAATGTGGAAAACAAGAACAGGAAACGCAGTGACAGCCAAGGGAGACCCTCTTGAGGAAAAATACTGCTGCTCTGCCAGCCAAACTGTGGGGATCGCCCGCTTCGGATTAAACTGGCTGACTCTTGTCTGGAGTTAGGTTTGCCTGGGGTGCACCAGTCACCTGAACACGCACCAACACCAACTAACAGCCAATTCGTGCCCTGCCATTGGCCAATTTGCTTCCCCGCCCAGACCTGTCCGTGGCCGGTGGTCGGTGGCGGCTTCTCGCCCCAGTGCAGGCCTGTCTTTTACGGATCAGGAAAGAGCGATCACACCGGCCGCTCCTTCTTAATATCGGCACTACGACTGCACAGGCTGGATATCTAAGCCGTATCTACTATTGGACGAGCTGTGTCATGATCACATTGTTTGCTGCTTAGTACAACCGCTCGCTTTGAAGACCATATCCAACTCCATCACCTGCCTCGCTCCTGGCACATAACTAGTGTCTTGGCTCAATCCACCATCATCCTGTCTGCTCCTCCAATTTGTCCTCATCCTCAAACCGCAGCTCTTCGATGGAAAAAGGATCGCTCGCAAACTGCCGTCGAGCCTGCGTCACCATCAGGATCCTGTCGACAGGGTTGTCTTCAGTGACCAACAGCCGGTGATGCAGCCGCAGCGACTGGCCCTCGCGGTTGGTCCGCCCAAAGGCCTTCTTGCTGGCTGCGGAGGCGTGGCGGACCTGTCAGGATCTGATAGCTGGCCACAGTCAGGTCACTGACAGTTCCGACACCGCGAAAGGTGTTCACGAGCACGACGGAGCCCGAAGGATCACTGTGTCGCTCGTCGAATCAGTGCATGATCGCGGCCCTGTCCGACAACTTCAGGGCGCTGTGCAGAAAGACGGGCTGCGTGTGAGGCGTCTGCTGCAGAGCGCCAAATAGAGGAAGACTGCCTCGCCAAACTGCGGGCAGAGCACGACCAGCTTCTTGGCACGATTTTCAGACGACCGATTGCCTGCAGACGACATGGTGTCCCACGGCCGACGCGGATGGTCGTTGGCCATTTCGTCAATGGTGGTCAATATGGCTTCCAGATGTGGACTGTCCTCGATGTGGCCTCCAGATGTTCCTGGAAGAGGGCAACCTTGCTGGCGTCACGATTTTCTGCCTCAAGAATACGGGAGTGCAGGGCTCTCCTGCTGAAATCAATCACTGGAGGATCGACCAGCATGAGATGTGCCGCACCGGGAAACGTGGCGACGATCTTCAGGTCCCTCATATGGATGAAGAGGGTTCGGAACCGCACCATCTGATGCCAGGCAGGAGGCGCCGGCCCACCTTTTGCATTCGCTGCTCTAATGGCCCGTAATTTTCCCTCTCACGCGAGCCGCGACTTGACCGACCGCTGTGCGAGAAGCTGGCGGTGTTGTGTGCACAACAACCTCGGGCGTCACCTCCTGCAGTACAAAAATACGCTGCCCAAAGAATAACGAAGCTTTCGTATGACGCTTGACGAGCCCGCCCCCGAAGAATTTGTCTGCTTGCTCCGATTTACCGTCCTCGGCCATGGCCTTCTCGTACGCCATCTGCAGATCTCGGAGAACAACCGCACGCATGCCATGGTGTTGATGGGTCAGGTCGTCCCACTCAGGTAGCTGCTGGACGATTTGCACCACCGTCTCCAGGTCGGTCAGCTTGGAATGCATGGGCGTACCTGTAATCGACCAAAAATCGAAATGGCGACCGTCGTTGCGCATGTGCTTGTGGTAAAGAGCCAACTCGGACACATGTTCCTTGGCCTTGTGGAACTTGTCCACGAACTGGACTCCAACCGGGCAGCCATAGATAGTTTTGCGATATTGCGCCTGTCCCGGCCTTGTTTTGCGCAATGGCACCGGCCACGGGAAGAAGTCGAGCAGCCCCCCAGGTGTGTCCGTGGCCAGGAATATGAACCGCTCTGGATAGCTGTCCTTTTGCTACTGGGAGTGTAGCGGTATGCCACATCGAGGATGCGCGGCTGCCAGCCAGACGGAAACGAAGATTCGATGGTGAGAACGTCGTCTTCGTTACAGGTCTTGGAATGCACCTCCATATTGAGCTTCTGCTTCAGGTGTGGCCCTGGTGCCCTGTCTATGTCTTCCTGGGCCAGTCGACTGGAAGATGACCGGCTCATAATATTCATGCCCCTGCTCAGCCTGCTTGATTAATTTGATCCAGTTGTCGAGGACAGTCGGCGGTGCCAGAATGAGCGAAACGCCGCGAGCCATGTCATCGGCGAGACGCTGTGCGATGCCCCCTGGGTTGGCATAACACTCGATGCCCATGGCATTGCCGCATGGGCAAGCGATGTACTCCGATCCATGGCCAGCACCCGGCGGCAAGTGACACAGGGGGGGCACATTCGCTCCAATTCGGAGGCGTCGCTGTTCGGCTTTACTCTCGCGCAGCTGCCACTCAACTTCAGCACGGTTGTAGCCAATGCAGGCCCTCAGATGGCACACCAGCAGGCACACATGGGGGTTTTCAGCGTCCATGACGTCGGCGAGAGCTCCACCTGCAAGCCCACGCTCTGTGCGACTGGCCAGCATCCAGTAGACCGTCCATAGCTGGTTTGGCTTAATATATATGCTGCTTGTGCCTGGCACCCAGATCGAGTCGGTCCACTGATCCTTGCCGATTTTTGGATCGATACAGAGCAGTTCACAGCATCGCCGCCATTCTACTTTCGATGGCGACTGGGCGTCAGGAATCAGGGCATGCAGATCTCCCTAGATCGCATCACCCTTGGATACACTGGTGTCCAGCGTCGCCAGGATAGAGACAGGCTCCTGTCACAGGGACTGGGACACCTCATCTTCTTCAAAATCGCTGCCCTCGCTGTCTTCGTAGCCTTCGAACTCGTCGTGATATTCGTCCCCTTCGTTTCCAGAAGATCTCCAAGATCCAGACAATCCAGAAGGTCCAGAAGAGGAGGAGGGCGAACCCTCGGAGAAAAAGAAGGGCCAGCATGGCGATGGGCACTCCCCATTTGGTGGGCCCCAGTTGCCAATGGCGCAGTCGGCACAGGCACAAAAGTGGCTGCCGTCAGAACCCAGTGTCATGTCGTGGGCACTCGCTAGGGTGGCAATGCCTTCCTCGTCGGCACTATCACAGTCCTCGCCAATCTCGTTGTCAGAAAAGTAGCACGAATCCGATGGAGAATCTCCAGAGGAAAGCATAGCTGGGGTAGAGTAAAAGTCAGGCTGCTGATCGTCCTCGCGAGACACGCACTCTGTCGGACCTTCACTATCCAAGAATGGAGGTTGCGAAGTGTGCGAGTCAGCTACCATGAAGAAAACAGCGAGTTCTTCTTCCTCTTCCTCTGCATCGCCCGACTGGCCATCTTGCTGGTCGGCCATCAAAGTATGGCGGAGTTCATTCAGCACACGCAGCAGATCTTTCACGTTCTGGACACGAGAAACAGTCTTCAGACGATATGGAGCCTCGTCACCGTTGCTGGAGCTGTCGTTGCTGAGACTGCCGTCATCTCTGTCGTTGCCGTTATCAATGATGTTGTCATCGCTGGTGCCGCCACCACCGTCACTGTCGGCGTCGTCCACTGTGGGACGATAGCCTTGGCCCACCCATAGTGCCCACGAAGTGTCATCCCAGCCAAGACGCTCGATGTTTTTCTTAAAATCGTCCATAAGCAGCTCACAGTCAAAGTTGTCCACAGAGAAGGGGAAATCGTCGTGATATTCTTCATCTTGGCATTGACCCTCCCAGAGGCCCGCGCCCGTTTCCGTATCAATACGTGTGGTGCCGTCCTCATTCTCGTAGTATTCAGACAAGTGGCCGGCCCTGCCGATCACCCCGATGCCACGAGACGTCTTTATTTGGGCCACACTGACTTGCCCGTAGTTGTCGGCTTCCATGTAGAAGATCTCATACGGCACATCGGCAAGGGTAGGCGGTGTTGGGCTGGATTGATCATCAGAAGCACTCCCCACCAATGTTGCCCCGGCGTATCGATTCTCGAGGGTGTTAGTCGAACGGCTTCCGTCATCGGCGGTGCCCCCAATTTGATCGATCTGAGCCGGCGGCGAGTCCATCTTGCAGGAGATGGTAGCGTTGGTCCTGGTGTTTATCTGTTGCGTGAAGTTGCTGTTTTCGGCCCTGCGGAGACCAAAGTTGATGTGACTGAAGAAGTAGTAAAAGATGCAGAACGGGGTGCCCGCATGAACGGCAAAGCGATTATATACGAAACCTATCCTGGGCATGCCGGGTCCAACTTCAGCTTCCCGTGACTTCCAACCAGAAAGCCGAATGACCAGCGGTGAACATCACGTTTGAGAAGTATGCTTACTTTCTGAAACATCTCTATTGTGACGTACGAAGCCGACAAAGGGCTTAATGGAGGTGCTTCAACTGGGCTGTGCGTTCTTTGTTCTGAAGAGGATACACTCTGTTGGTATAAAGGGAAGAATGGCAAACAAGTGGGCACAACGAATCGTCAATACAGACAACTCAGGGGAAGGGGCAAGGGGCAGAGAAAGAGGGAGGAAACCCAATTGCAGACAAAGATGGCTTTTAAAAAACAACGGCTCGTCACAACTCGCAACATGATCGCCAACGCTGTCATATTCCCCCCAAAACGAGACATCAAAAAAATAAGACGTGATATATATCAGACGAGGTACGAAGGCGCTCCCCCCCCCTTCTCCAACACACAACGCCAAACAAACCTGACTAGACACACACACACACACCCAAAGCAACGACAACAAAAGAAAGGACAAAGCAAGTCTCCACACGCTTGTATGCCAAATCCCCAAAAAAACAACAGGCTCTCCCTCAGCCGTCAAGTGAAGCATCGAGAGCTGTGGTATGCAATATCAGAAAGAAAAAGAAAGAAAAAGCAGCTCGAAAAATGCACGATGACTTATCGTCGGTTGGGCCGGTAGGGTGGCCCATGACCCTGAGAGAAGCCATTGTTTGCACTGCCGCTACCTCCTGGATACCCACCAGTGCCACCACCACCTGGGGCTGTCGGCGGCGGATAACCATTGTTCCCTGCATTGGCTAGGTGAGAAGGAGGTCCGCCGCCACCCAAAGGAGGTCCACCACCCACCATCCCACGAGCTGCCGACGACATGTTGTTTGCGTGGTTGTGCTGAAGGTGGGGGTTGAAGCTGCTGCTGTTGCCAGTGTTGCCGGTGTTGCCGGTGTTGCCGGTGTTGCCAGCGGCAGCAGCCGAAGCTGCCGCTACGGCAGCGGCGACAGCAATGCTGGGCGCGGAAGTCTGCGCCGCCGCATATGCGCGTGTCGGCGTGTGCGCGTGCGACAGCGCGCCACCGCCCGGTGTCCCTAGGCCACCACCGCCACCACCTACCGGAGGAGTGTCGATGCCCCGGCGCACGACGTCGTGGTCGTCCTTCTTGGGCGGCTTGAAGTTGGTCTCGCGGCCCTCGCGGTAGATCTCCTGGAGCGTGGTCTCCAGAATGCCGGCGTCCTCGAACTCGAGGTACTTGCGGTACAGCTTGAGCGCGGTGCGGGCATCCTCGATGGAGTCGTGGGTCTCCATCTGGATGTTCTCCTTGAGCACGCACCAGGCCAAGAAGGCCAGCGACAGCTTGCGCAGGCGGGCCTTGAGGAAGAACATGTCGATGGTGTCGATGATCTGGGCGCGCGGCACCTGGATGTTGATGACGCGGAAGTCCTGCTTGAGGCCGTGGCCGAGGAACTTGCAGCCCAGGTTGAGCAGCACCCACAGCTTCTTGTACGCCTTCTTGAGCGGCACCAGCGTGTGGCGCGACGTGCGCGGGTCCAGGTCGCCGCGCGTGATACCGGAGTAGAGGGTCAGATAGTCCACCACAGGCTCCTTGATCATGATGTAGTCGTCGATAAAGGGCAGGCCTTCGTCCATGCCCTGTCCGCGCACAACCGAGACCCGTGCCAGCGCGTGCGTCATCGGCCGGATCGTCTCCATCTCGCCCTCCGAGTTCATTTCGATCTCAGGCTGCTTCAGAGCCACAAACTCGGTATCCAAGGCCAGAATGGTATCGGGTCCCGGAATCTCCTTGTTTGGCTCGAGTGGGCGGTATGTCTCCTGTCCCGTGTGTCGTCTGTGAATGTTGTCTGGTCAGCATCTATACGATGTACGTAGTTACGAAGACTATTGGTAAAACGTACCCGTAGTCCATAAACAGGACAGAAGTGTCGATTCGGTCCTTCCATGTAGTGTCTAACTTGTGGTTGTCGCTCTTCAATTGGAAGAGCACAACCGAAGGCGTCTTCCAGTTTGTGTTGAAGGATAGCGCCTCGCCAGACGAGGTCTGCTTGACCAAGAAGTCGTTGAATAGATGCCATTGGGGCCGTTCGGGAGGCGTCGGCTCGGAATATCCGACTGGAAACGGAGCAAGTCAGCAACAGCACATGATGGCAAAATTGGTCCTACCGTGTGCCTTTTGATTCTTACCATTCACCATGGCCACAAGATGCGACTTTTGTGGCTGGCCGCCATTGTCCACGTTGGCCACCATGCCGACCAGAGAATACACCTTGATGTCATGAATGCCCCGCTGCAGGTGCAGCTTGAGATCTTCTCCTTCATAACAAAAAAACTGGCCGTTGGCATCCACTATGATGCCAATCTCTTCGGGCAGCCAGCCTGGTGTTCCCCATAGCCGGCGGAACTCTGGATAGTTGAGATTCTGGGGCCCGCTGGCGTTGAGTGTGAGCACCGACGGGATGCTGCTGATGGTCTTGCGGTTGAGCAGAGTCTGGTAACGCTTGCACATCTCGCACCATCCCTTAGTGGACGAGTCCTGCTCCACGCTCGACTTGAGAACCTGCGAAAACGTAATCTTGGGCTGCTTCCCCTGTCGGTTCGAATTCCGTTGCTGTTGCAGGCGTTGCGTTAGCAAAATAGCAAAAAAAAAAAAAAAAAAAAAAAAAAAAAAAAAAAAAAAAAGCAGGCACAAATGATGACTACGAGGCAGATTTCTAGGAAGCACTCACAGGAGCTGGGTATTTCAAGTTGTTGACATAGGTCGATACAGCCCGACTGGTTTCGCTGCGGCAGTGCATGCAGCGCATGTAGGTCACGCCCGACGTGGCGAGGGTGTCCTCCATGGCACGCGAGTCGGGCACGACGCGCCGGAAGTCGCCCGCAATTTGTGTCAGGAGGAATCTGGTCAGGTTCTGGAGCATTTCGGTGATTGGTGTGTTCGGGTTCTCCTCTTCAATGAGACGGAGTTGGTGGGCTGCCCAGCAGAGTTAGCTACACAGAGTTTGAAAACAAAACGCACGCCACAGAGCTGTGCCCCTTGTAAATTTTGGGTTGCCTGACCTTGGGGAAGACTGCTCAGAGCCTTGAGCATGTTCGTTGCCTGGCAGGTTGCGCCTTCGGCTTTCTGGAGCATATCCGAAAGATATCCTAGCTCGCAGAGCAGGCACTGGTCCTCCAGACAAGAGCTGGCAGCATGCTGGAGTGAGAGGTTGCGGATCGAAGGAGTAAAGTGGAGGAGCTGCAGGAGAGCATTGGCGTAGGAGTTGGCAAAGTGGTTCTCCAACCCGGCATACCGGGTGCGGTTGTAGTATCTGCTTCTCGTCAGTATGTGAATTGGACGGTATAACAGTTGTGTGTCCTGACGCACCCGAAATCGAAGTCGTCGACGCCAAACTTGCTAAATTTGATCTCGACGGTGCGATACATGCTGGGCGCCTCGGGACCGAGACTAGCGAGCTCCGAAGTGGCCAGCGCATCGGCAATCTCGTCGACGCTGTCGGACTGGACGGAACCAACGCCCGAGGACTTGGACTCGCGTGACCGGTCGCTCAGGAACTTGGGTGCCTGGATGGCCTGCGTCGGCTTCTCGTCCTTGCGCGTGTCCTCGACCTGGTTCGGCAGGGTGCCGGCCGTGTTGGGCGCGTACCAGCCGTACTCAAACGACGTCAGGCCCTCCAAGAAGCTGTTGTCGTAGCGTGGCGGCGGTGCTCCGACGTCGGATATGAGTGGTGGAAAGGCAGACAAGAGCTGCTCGCGGTAGTAAGGCATGCCCACAGCGTTCAAGGGAAGTCTAAAAAAAAAAGGTAAAAAAAAAAACAGAAGGAGTGTCAGCTCGAACTCTTGGAAACTACCTTCTTGTTCTTCTGCTTTCGGTATGATTGTTGTCCCTCTTGCACATACGTATCCTCGTTCTCGTCGTCGGACCAGTCCTCCCACTCGGTCTCCTTGTGGGGCTCCTCGGGCGTCTCGGTCTCGATCATGGTCGGGAACTCGGTGAACTGGATGCGCGCGGGCGAGCCCCAGAGGTGCATGTAGCAGTCGTTGTCGGCCAGGACCAGGGCCTCGCCGGTGGGCGAGATCTCGATGCCTGTGAGGTAGGTGACAATGTTGGCCTGCTTGACGCTGCTGGTGTTGGGGCTCATGAGGTCGATGATGTGGATCTGGCCCGAGGTCGAGGCCACGATGGCGGTGGTGACCATGCGCGGGTGCATGCGCACAAAGGCGGCACAGGGCGGGAACGGGATGGGCGCCATGGACGACATCTGCTTCAGGTCGAACAAGTTGACATAGGGGTCGTACATAACGGCGCCCTGGTTCTTGAGGGTGGCGCCGCAGGTCACCAGGAAGTCGGCCTGGACGTCCATGTCCTGGATGAAGGCCGAGTGGGCGGTCCAGCTCTTGAGCACGGAAAACGTGGCCGGATCGATAATGTCGACGTTGCCGTTGGCCGTGGCGGCGCAGATGAAGCGGCTGTTGCGCTTCATCATGGTGTAGTGGTTGCTGGCGGCCAGCTGGCGCGTCACCTCGCCCTCCTTGAGGTCGACCACGAGCATGGCGTGCTGCAGGCCGGCCACGAGCACCTCGGTGGCCGCCGTCGACGTGAAGCTCATGCATTTGAGGTCCGTCATGTCCTCGTGCCGGCAGTTCCACAGCGGCAGGCCGCGCCGCAGCGCCATGTGCAGCCCCTTGGGGCCCAGCGAGATGACGCCGACCTCGTTGATCAGGATCTGCCGCACGTCGCCGTCACTGGGCGGGTGCATGATGTACGAGACGTAGTTCTGCATCTCGGTGCCGAAGAAGGATGCCACGCGGCCCTAGAGAAGCTGTCAGAGAGGAGAGACGTGCAAGGTAGACAAAAATGACATGGGAGGGGGAGGGGGAGCGTGCAGGCTGATGCACTTACTTGGCCATTGCCGGTCCACAGAAGCTCCTGGGTCGTGTCGAAGGCCAGGGCTGTGACCTGCGAGGCTGCATCCTCGGGGCCTCCATTGGACGAGCAGTGGAGGGTGCAGGCGACCTGTGCGGACGTGTCAGAACAGCGATCACCAATTCTGCGCATACACACATAGGCCAGCCCGGCGAACTGTGAAAACACCCACCTCGGTCGTCTCCGGGTCCATTCTCTCGAGATCTCGAGATCGGGGAACGGGTCACATTCCCAGCGGGCGCCGGCGCGGCTTTTCTCGGTGATGGCGTTGGTATCGGCGCACAGCTATATCGGGGTCATTTGGCTGGCAGGAGTGTCGGGGAGCGCCAAGGGGGACGGGTCGTTGCAGCTGGTGGCGACGGGTGTGATGGAGGCCGAGCACGGAACGCGTCTCGCAAGCTTGGAGCTTCGCATATGCATATGGGGAACGGGGTGGGCAGGACGAAAACGGATTAGGGCACAGTTATTAGCTTGCTCTGGGCGGGGTGAGGGGCTGCTATGTGCGCGTTAGTGGGGTTTGCGAATCTACATAGTAGTTATTTATTAGCTCGTTTCCCCGACGGGCTACTCACGTGATCCAACGGGGTTCTCCAAATATTCCACTTTCAACCTCGAACCTCCGTCTATCATGAGGCTCTTGCTCGACCCAAAACGTTGTGGCAATTCATTTTATTCATCTCTGGTGGGAAGAAACTGTATGCGCAGCGGGACGGTTACGAACCAAGCAACGAAA
Source organism: Raffaelea ambrosiae (assembly GCA_002778195.1). Lineage (NCBI taxonomy): Eukaryota > Fungi > Ascomycota > Sordariomycetes > Ophiostomatales > Ophiostomataceae > Raffaelea > Raffaelea ambrosiae. Next base: position 729,846 of record PCDI01000012.1, read on the forward strand.
AATATATACATGTACAGGGGGGGGAGGAAGTGCGAAAAGAGTCTCTGCCCGTGGTGAGCTCTACGTGCGCTAAAAAAAAATTATGAGGCGCAGCCATTTTTTCCTTTCTGACTCTCACTCGTTGGGCTTGTGTTTAGGGCATTTCTATCTTGATTCTCAATGGCGTGGACTCTGGAAATCGGTGCAATAGCAGGTGGTATAGGGAAACCCGGGTATGTACGAAACGGCCGAAAAAAAAAGAGGGTGGCAAGCGCAGTTGGTTTCCTTTATGGGGTTTTTTTTTTCCCGGTGTGTGTGCTTTTTTGTCGAGCTTTTATCTCGTCACCCAACCGAGGTAGTCGGCCACAATCAGTGTCACCATGCTGGCAGACCGGGTTAGCGTCTTCATCAAACAGGGAACGAAGCCAAGGGCGAGAAATCGGCTCATAAGAGGGTGATAACTTACGCGTGTGGTGCAATCCGAATATAGTACGTCCCAAACCCGCGGTAGAAACGGAAGATACCTTCCCGCCGGGTCACCTTAGCGAAACAGTCTGCCATGCCGTTGTAGGGTAGCTTGCCATCAGGCCCCCTGTGCTGCTTCTGCAGACGCGTCTTGACAAAGTCGAACGGCAGCGAGAAGAACGATGCGAAGAACCCGGCAATAGCGCTGGCCGTCAGCGTCTGTGTACGGCTACCCCAGGCGGTGCGCTCTTTGAGCTGGGCTTTGGCCTCGCTGAAGAAGGCCAGCTGGCCAAAATTCAGGGCCATGGCACGCACCACCGTCGGCGCGGCACCCGACCAGAGGGCAGCGACGCCCTCATTCTTGGCAATGGAGGTCAAGGCATCGATCACTGAGCGGTAGTTCTTGCGTTCTGCCAGAGGCTTGAGGCCGTCGCTTTGCATGCGGATCAAGGCCAGGTCGGCTGGGTTGCCAACCATAGCGGCCAGACCGCCGGCACCCAGGCCAGCAGCGGCGCGCTCTTTGAAGCCAATCTGCTGGCCGTGCTGCTTGGCGCGCACCGTGAGGCTGCCCATGAAGGTGTCAAAGAGGCCCAAACGGGCGGTGGTGTAGACAGCCTGGCGCAGCAGGCCAGCGGACAGGCCCGTGTACAGATCGCGTGCCCTGCCGCTGGCGATGATGTCGCGGGCGACCGAGAACGGAGTGGGCTTGGGGCCGCCGGCCACGCCCTCGCCGGCCAGCTGGATCCGGACTTTGACCATGTCCACGGGCTGGATCACGGTCGTAGCAACCATGCCGCTGAGGCCGCCATTAATAAACGGCAAGGCAGCACGCATCAGTGGTGTGTGCAGAAAGTCGGCTGAGGCCACGACGGCGGCCTCGGTCTTGGCCGAGCTCATGACTTCTGAGGATTTGGAACGCGCAGCCTCAGCAGCTTGTTTGAGCGTGTTGCTCATTGTTGACGAAGGAGGGGTGGGGAGGAGGGCTCTCGCTGTCCGGAACCAACCTCTCTTGCTGTTTTCTGGGAGCTGCCAGATCCCAGACAAAGAGAAAGCAGAAGACAAGGGGTGCAAAGAAGATTGCTCTTAAAAGCAAACGCCCAGAAGAAAAAAGAGAAGAAGAAGAATGAGAAAGGAGAAAACAAAAAAAGGAGGGAATAAGAACAAGAACGAGCTCGAGGTCTTGCCGGTCTTTTTTTTTTTTTTTTCTGTCTTACTCTATTTTTTTTATGCGCTCCTTTTTTTTTCGAAAGAACACAGCAGATCCAGACCAATGTTGTCGGCCCAATCCTATCAAGGGTGGGAAACCAAGTTTACCGACTACCACTAAGAGATGATATCAGTCTGGGATCGAGTCACAAGGAGCATACAGCATCTTGATTGGCAAAAGCCATCGTGGGCCATGGGCCGAACTGGGCAAGAACAGATAGGGGGGGGGCGTGGGTGAATGAGAGCATGTGTGGTCTGAAGGAGGTCGCCAGCCATCCTGGGCCGTCCTGGGCAGTCCTGGGCCATCCTGGTGCACGTCGTGTTAATATTGGCATAGCCGGCCAGGAGCCGAAATGACGGGGCTCCAGACACGCCCAGGTTGCGCCCCCATGGGAGAATCCCGCAGATTCGTGGAGGAAGGACCAGGCGAGCACGGCGTCAACGTGCTAGTGGGGAGACTAGATACAACGAAACAATCGCCGATATGCAGGATATGCAGGCACGAAGTGCTCGATTGGGAAGTCCATCAGGCTCGGATAAGACAGGGATCTTCGGTTAACCAGTGGCTCTGAGGCAGCACCAGCCAATGGTCTCGGGCCGGTGGAGGTTTCGACCTCTCTGGGCGGCTGGCGAGACTGCCACGAGCAGATGGACCGAAGATGGGTGGACACGGTAATACAAGGCAATGGCGGTCACGGCTGGGTGTGGCATCCTCGCAATGGGGACTGGGGGACTTGATGTGGGGGGGGGGGACTTGTGGATGGGGGTGGAGCTCGGGGCCGGTGCAGGGTGGTGCGTATTCGGACGCCTGCTGTTGGCTGGCGGTCTGAGGCTTCAGGTGTCCGGTGGGGTCTAAGGCAAAAAAAGTAGGCTCGTATGCACAGCGCTCCCACTTGTAAGTCCAGTGGGCACCAGCGCGGCGGATGTGACGCAGGGAAGAAAGGGAGCTAAGGCAGGACGGTGGGCCGACACCGAGGCAAGGCAAGAAAGCAGAGGAGGGCAGAACAGGCAGCGACATAATAATAGCGAATAGCAGAGAATAAAAAAGCGAGAAATAAAACGTACCCGCAGGCAAGGCGGCCGAGACGCTCGCTCAAATGAATATGCAGCAATGCAACAAAGCGGGGACGTCCAGCACAAGACGCGAGCAGAACGCAGTGATTTGTCGCGTGCCCAGGGATGCGGGGTTGGTAAAGTAATATCAGGAAAATGCCGTGCCCATGTGTAAGACCCCAGGAAGGGAGTTGCGAGCCACAAATGGAGTTGGGTAGCAGAGTGAAGCAGCTAGACAGAGATAACCACAGGGCTGGCCAGAAAAAGAAAGAGGGTATAGAGAACGCAGGGTCTGGCAACAGGAAAAGAGGCGCCGCAGAGAGAAATTTTGCCTGGATAGGTATCAAGTAGTGGTCTGTGTAAGAGAGGGCAGGGCGATGATGCAGGGCAGGTTGTCGAGGGTTTTGGCGATGCAACAGGACCGATTGTTCATGTACAAAGCAGTCGAAGTTGATTGCCCTAGGATGCTGTGGTCGAACGAGAAGGAGATGGACGAGACACTTCACGTCCTGTTGTCTGCTGGCCGACGACGATCAACACGATATCCCTTGTCAGAGAAGAAGAGAGAGAGAAAGCCGGCGACGACAAGGAAGGAGGAGAGGGCGTTTTAAAAACGGAGGGCAGGCGCGCCCTGGGAAAGAGGAGACAAGGAAACTACAGGAACGACAGGAGCGGACCGGAAGCTGGACGAAAGTCGGCATCCAGATGGACGCAGCGAGGGACACTCTGTGCAAGTCCAGCACTATGTGGCCGCAGCCGGGCTGGACGCCACCTCACTCGCAGGAGGGTTCATGTGGCCGTCAATCCCGTTGCATCAGCATTACCCTGGTCGGACTGGGTACTTCTGGTATGAGTACCTGCCGTGCCGTGTACGCCATCTGCTATCAAAGGCCCCTGGTGCTGGCTCAGCTTTGGCTTTACCTTTGCCTTCGTCTTTGTCTCTCCTCCTCTCCTTTTTGTTCATCCCCATGCTCTCCTCTCTCCGTCTTCTCCTCTTTTCATTGTTCTCCTCATTCTCACCATTCACCACTCCCCTTGTTCTCCCATTCTTCCATCGCCAACTCCTCTTTCTCTCATTTGCCTGCTTCGTGCCCGGCAGTGCCGTCCTGGCCATTCTCCTCACCTCCCGCCTCGCGTTTTGTCTTCCTGCAAATCACGGCGCAAGCCATCCATCCATCCTCTTCGTCCGTGTTGTAGCACGTCAACAGCCACCGTTGGATATCCCTTTGCAGCCACGACACCCGCACCTGGCCAACAATTTTGCATCTTCGTTCCCCCTCTTTCCTTCTCCTCTCCTCCCATTTGTTCCATCTACCCTCCATCAACCAATGCTGATGCAGAGCGTCTTTCAAATCGATTTACCGGCATATGTGTCCCTCGTGTCCATCGAGTTGAATCGATGATTACTGCCACCACCTCGTCAAACATGTCGCATGGCATTTGTTTGGGCAGCGCTTCTGGCTGCTCTTCTTAGCTTCGTTCCTGGCCTGATGATGGTCCAACGTGCCTGATAATCTTGCACGCTTTCAAAAGAACACCCATCCAGCTGCCCCTTCCTAGATGTGTTATCAGCTGTCAAACAAATGCCTTTGTGTAAAGTGCTGTCCATCGAGCATGCGCGTGAAGCTATCTCGATATGGCGCTATATTATGTGTTCTGTAGCGGGTCCAGCTGGGGACTTGCTCTGCCCAACAAGCCTATGAAGTGCGGGGTATTACACATTGGCAGCCAATGGCTTGAGAGTCTAGCCTCCAGCTTTGGGGCTTATCGATACCCCAGGTGACCCACGGCAGGTGCAGAACTGCTACAAGATTCGCAAACGGCAGGAATGAAGGAAGCAAGCACGCTCGGGGATCAGAAGCACTGTCGTAAGGGAAAGTAGGCATGCATTCGCACTGTTGGCTTGAGGGCTACCATCTGCCACGTGAGGACGAGGTCAGCAGCCTTCCTGCGGTGACGTAGTATGCAGTGGAAGCCCCCCACGATTGGCTTTGACACGGATAGGTGCATACTCCAAATTAGACCTGGGGAGGATTAATAAGAGGCGTCATTTTCCAACCAGACCGTTGGAATTAGTTACATCGCAAGCCTCTGCTGTACAGACCAAAAAAAAAAAGAACCGAAAATAATACCCACTGAAGCCATGCATCACACCACAGACGATAGTTACAAACCAAATAGGTAAAACATACCAAATAGGCCAAGCAGTCCAAGCCAAATGGAGAGACGCTCGGATATTCCGCTGCCCATTCCGCCAACTTTGCCTAACGCGGCCAAAATTTCGCTTGCACTTCGGCACCGGACCGGCTATCCACGTTGCCAGTAGCCCGAAGGGTGCCCTTTTTTTTTTTTTTTTTTTTGCAACACAAAGTGAAAAGCCTTCTCGCTCTCGCTCGTGGTCACAGCTAGCCGTTTCGCCCGTCTGACGGGGGATCCCCACCGGGGTCAATACCCGCTTTGCTGTGGCTTTTCCCTGTGGTTTGCAAGCTGGGCCTGGCTTACGTGAAAACGACATAGCCGGGGGCCAGACGGGTGCGTGCGGTATAACCGGAAAAGACGTTGAAGATGCCATCTCGGAAAACCGGAAAAAGGACGGGCCGTCTGCCGGCAGCGGCCAGCATCCCGCCAACAGGCCATGGCCAAGATATTGCATGTAATTGTCGCAGGATGCACCCAATTTCTCGCTGAAATACGTTGTGCCAGTACTGACGAACATGGCCCGACTGTCACGATACTGATCAAGTCTTGAAACTAAATGAAGCCTAGTAAATGAAACCTAGTCAATACAGCCTAACGAATGGCCACATGCTAACACCACAGAGCGTAACAGACTAAATTGGCTTGAAGAGTGGGAGTAGGCCCAACCAGACAAAATGGCCTTGCAGTCGTAAGTTCAGGCCATGTTTCTTTGTCTGTGACAGTTCTAGCCATGCGGCCTGCCAATCACCCCACGGTGTAAAGAAAGTCCCGATGCGGTGCCTGGCGCTTAAAAGGAGGACCTGGACGAGGCGCGGACTCTCAATCCCCCGAAAGCGTCATGTCCAAGTTCCTACATCTCAGTCCTTGGCAGATCAGACAGGAATGGATCGAATGGCATCTCGTGCTGTCAATGTGAGGCCAACGTCAACCAATCCCAGTCCACCGAAAATAGAATAAAAGCAAGCCCACACCGGGGTAGACTAACATCTTCCGGGCAGTGGCCGATCCCGGAAGTAGTTGTGGAATACCCGGCCAGAGCAAAATTAGTTCCCGAGACGGCATGTTTCCCAGAATGGGGGTGGGAACACAGTAAGAAGCAAAAACGAGAGAAAAAAAAACGTGTACTCTCCATCTTCCGTAGCCGGAGCCACGATGTGGATTCAACCATAGCTGTCAGAGAACCTGGGTCCGGCAATTTTGATATATCTCGTAGTAAAACATTAAGAATGGGGCCAGCACACAAAGGAAGGACGGGATAAGCCAAGAAGAAACTAACCGACCGAAACTCCCGACATCATAAAAGATATGCGGCAAGACGCCTCTCCGAGAACCCTGACACATGAAGTCATAGCACATAATTTAGTTGTGATTTTACTATATTTATTTCGTTCTAGTAATATCTCTCTAAGTTTCGTTATTGGAGAACCTTTTACCAGCGAAGTCGCTGCGAACTGTCCGTGAGACTTGAACTCCGCAAGTTGTTGAACACAGCCATAGTTGAAAACACACTCAGGAGATGGATCTGCAGGGTCTGAGAATAAAAAGGAAGTAAAAGAGGGGGGAGAAGAAGAAGAAGAAGAAGAAGAAGAAGAAGAAGAAGAAGAAGAAGAAGAAGAAGAAGAAGAAGAAGAAGAAGAAGAAGAAGAAGAAATTCATTGACCACAGGTAAAACCAGGAGTCCGGAATCAATTTCATTATTAAAGACCAGCGTGTCTAGAAGATCTGTCTAACTAGTCTAGCAGGATGTCGAAGGAGGTCGAAGGAAGAAATTGCTTCGATTCTCTTGGAATCCTGCAGGGCTCGGTGGAAGAAAGAACTGTATCATTGAGTTCGTTATTTTTCTTGTCAAGAACAGTCAGCACCCAAGCGACACCAGCCACGGCCGATTTGTGGGCAGCCACTGCGACACTTTTCTAGAGACAGAGACGTTCTGCGGGAGATATTGCGTGGATTGGAGAATCAAGTTGCTACTTCGATCGTGATTTTTTGGTGACCAAGTCTAGCTGAGCAAAGCAAGAGCAAGGACCACGGAAATCATAAGAGTACACATAGGGAAAAAACAGACGTGAGAGATGAAATAAAACAAAAAAGCCAACAAAAAGAACCAAAAAAGAGAAATAAACCAAGAGAGACAACAAAATGGTAGTAGAAGTGGTATCTCAAAAAATCCGCGCGTATGCATCCCAAAAAAGACATGGGGTGGTATCCCTGACATTAACGTTTGTTGTTTCCCCCCTTTCCCCCCAAAAAACCAGTCCAGGGACCTTTTTTCAATTGTGACACAATCGCCGTATTTTCCCATGCGCCCGCGTCGTTAGATGGAAATAAGGAAAACAAAAACAGATGGAGCTGCAGCAAACCACGTAAGTAGAAAACAAAGCAAAGAAAAACACTAGTCGAACAGTCTTGTGAGGACGAGACAGGCAAAATGACAGGCAGGAGAAGACAGAGTAAGCAAAAGTCGGCTAGCCAGCCATCCAGTCTGCCGGGTGAGCAAACAGCAAATGACAAACAAGCAACAAGCCGACCAGTCGACAAGGCATCAGACAGAAGAAAACAGTGACGCAAAGAAAAGAAAAAGAAGAAAAAGAAAAAGAAAAGAAAAGAAAAAGAAAAGAAAAGAAAAGAAAAGAAAAGAGAAGAAAAAGAAAAGAAAAAGAAAAAGATAAAGAAAAAGAAAGAAAATGAGACCCAAAGCTCCAAGAACAACTTCTCAAACATCTGGGTCGTCGTCTCCGTCGCAGTCATCCTCCTCGTTCTCCATGACTGGAGCAAAGGCGTGACGGTGATGGTGGTGGTGGTGGTGGTGGTGGTGACGATGCTGGAGAAGGTGATGCTGAGCGTACGCCCGCTCGCCATCATCGCCACTACCACCACCGCCGACCGCGTGGCCGCCGCCCTGCCCAGCAATCCTCTGGCGCACCTGGAACGCAATCTGCAGCGGGTCCAGCTCGTTGATGCGCCAGCACGGCTCGCCCTGGGCATCCGTGCCCTCGGCCGGCACCAGCACGTTGACGTCCTGGCGCGTCAGCCAGTCCATCAGCGTCCGGTCGCCGGGGCCGCCAAACACCACGGGCGGCTCCTCGCCGTCGGCGGCCTTTTGCATGTGCTTCGCCACGTGCTCCATGCGGTCGATCCACGCGGTGGCGCCCTTGAAGACGTGCGCGCAGGCGGGCACGGGGCACTCCATGTAGTCCGGCAGCTGGCAGCGGTGGAACTCGGCGTCCTTTTGCTTGTCCTTGAGCGCGGCGTTCCACTGCTTGAGCGCGTCCGAGCCTTCCAGGGCCATGGCGTCCCGGGAGGACAGCTGCAGGGAGGCGGCATCCGCATCCGCTGCCAAAGGGGATCCGGACGATCCGGACGATGCCTTCCGGCCCCGCCCTCCTCCTCCTCCTCCTCCTCCTCCGTTTGTCGTCCCCGCCGCCTGCTGCTGCTGCCGTTTCCTCTGCCTCTGCTGCTCGGTCAGCTCGTTGTTCTCGAACTTGAGGGCTTCGGGCATGTGCAGGCGGCGGTGGTGCTGCGTGTACAGGTCCTTGCGGTTGAACACGCCCGAGGCGGTCTCGCCGCCCTGGTGCTGCGCGGCCCCATCGTGGAATGGTGACGACAACGACGAGGGAGAGGCGGAAAAGGAAGCGCTCGTGGCGGCGGCGGCGGCGGCGGCGGTGGCGGTCCGGTCGCACTGCGGCTCCCGGCAGATCCACACCACCAGCTTCAGATGCTGCGACAGGACATGGCGCTTCCACTCGTTGCGCGCGCCAAATGCGTGCTCGCACCCGAACTGCTTGAGGATGCAGTAGAAGGGCTTGTCGTGGACCTTCTTCCGGTGCGCCACGTACTCGGCCTGGTCCTTGAACGTTCGGGGGCACGCACTGCACGGGACGCGGGCCTCGGTGGCGCCCGGCGCCAGTGGCTTGGGCGGAGCGGCGGCGGCGGCGGTGGCCGGCTGCCGCGCGGAGCCGCCGTGGCCCGCGCTCATCCGGCGGCGCTTCTTGGTGGTGGTGGTGGTGGTGGTGGTGGCGGGGACGGCCGTCTGCACCTCGGGCGGCGCGGAAGTGGCTGTGGAGGCCGGCACCTCGGCCGCAGGCAGTCGGGTGGACCAGCGGCGGCGCTTGAGACGCGAGGCCTCTCTCTCAGCCGGCATCGGCCGCTGCTTCTGCTGCTGCTGCTGCTCTTGTTTGACAGTGATGGCGGCCCCGTTGCCGTTGCTGGTGTAGGTGTTGCCTGTGGCACCAGTCTGGACGACAACTGTGCTGGTTCTGGAGTTGCTGTGGTTGCCGTGGTTGCTGTCCGCAAAAGGAGAGGACGGGTCTCGGCCGCCTCCGCTGCGTGTCGTCGCCATCATCGTGATGGCTCCGTGCATGTTGTCCCCGCGCGGCGTCTCCTGATGGAACTGATCGGGGCTGGACACGTGCGGGACCAGATCGCCATCAAACGTAGAGAAGGGCGCGCCACCATGGTTGTCATGCTGCTGCTGCTGTTGTTGCTGCTGTTGCTGCTGCTGCTGCTGCTGTTGTTGCTGCTGTTGCTGCTGCTGCTGCTGCTGCTGCTGCTGCTGCTGTTGTTGCTGCTGCAGCTGCTGCTGCTGCTGCTGCAGCTCATAGCGTCGCTGGGGATGCATCGCCGCCTCCGGATCGTCGATGCCCGAGTTGCTGCGCAGTGTGAAGTTCCGCAACGGGTTAAAGACAGGCAGTTGCTCTGCGGCGGCCGCGAAGTCGTACTGGCCTTGGTAGATCGGCTGGTTGAGCATGAAGTTGGTATTGTTTCTGGTGGCGGAGAAGGCGTCCATTCCTCCTTGTCCGCCTCCTCCTCCTCCTAGTCCTAGTTCTAGTCCTTCAACACCGACAAGGTCGCTGGTGTCGGACATGGGAACGACGCCACCGATGTCCTTGGGGTCCACGTAGATCATAGTCTCGGCCGCAGCGCCTCCCGTGTAGGAGAGCGAGTGGCTCTGCTGCTGCTGCTGCTGCTGCTGGGCCGACGTCATGTTGCTGCTGCTGCTGTCCTCGTGGAACAAGGAGGACAGCGCCTCCGGGGCGTGGAAAGTAGGGGTGATGCCCATGTCGCCCGGCGACGAGGGGTTGGTGTCATAGTACGACTGGCTCTCGCACGACGGGCTCAGAGGGTTGCTGCTGGATGCCAGGTCCTGTGTCGTGGTTGTGTAGGGCGAGCTGGCCCGTTGCTGGTACACGATGGCGGCGACCGGAAGCGAGGTCCCCGGCTGGGCGGCCTTGAGACCCGGGCTGTACGCAGGTGAGCTGGGGTAAACAGGTGTGTCGGGGGTGACGTGCTGTTGCTGTTGGCCGGCGAAGGAGGCCGAGGAGGCCGGGTTGAAGAGCGTGTTGGTCTGGGGGTCCCGCTGGATGCTCTGGTCCGTCGGTTGCGGATGCTCGTGGTATTGGTGTTGGGATGTTTGGGTTTCCATGAGCAGCTGCGTGCAAGATGAGTCCAAGGCACGAAGATAGGGGTCAATGTGCATATTAGTCTCCGGAGAGGATGGGTAGTCGCCTTCATTGTCTGGGCAATACCCAGCCAGCTGGAAGTATGGGGAGAACATGGCTGCTGAAATAGGGGAGCGTGTGAGAGACAAGAGGGAAGGGGGGGGTGTGTGAAGTCAAAGTTACAATGGAGAGAATGGCACAAATGAGCCAGTTCTTTGATTGCGCCAGAAAATCTGATGTCTGAGAAGGATCGATTGGAGATCAAAGGAAGACCCAAGAAGACCCCAAAAGAGACCCAAAAGGAGGCCGTTCAGATGCGCGGTAGATATGTAAGTCAACGCTCCAACGCAGGATGGAGAACCGTAAGATGGAAGGAGAGCGGCGTGGGGGGGGGGGGG
>PCDI01000012.1:740698-779332 GCA_002778195.1 Raffaelea ambrosiae
GGGGGGGGGGTGCGAGAGCAGTGAATGGCTGTCAAATTTCCTGCCAACTAGGCTACTAGGCAGGCATTTCCCCGGGGGGGAAGGGGGGGAGGACTCTCAGAGAACAACACTACCCTAGCTGCAGGTAGAGTTTTTGGTTGGTCGGGATGGATGCCGTGTAATTCAGGGCTGACCTGATGGCGAGAGGGCGGCGCACGAGATCGGACACAGAAGGCGTCCAGTCTGACAAAAACCAAAGACGCAGACCGAGAGGCCACAGCGGTGCCCACAAAGCCGTGTGTGCGGTGCAAGACTCTCGCGCGCAGCGGGTCGAAGTAAGACTGTGGTGGAGCGAGCGAGCGTCAGAGCGATGGGACGCGCTCGAAGATGGTAAGGCAGGGCGACGTCCCCAATGTAAGGAACAAGGAAAGGAAGGAGGCAACCAGATATAAGAAACAGGAGCTCTCCATCAATACAGTCGGAGTCGGAGGGATCAATGAAGAACAAGAAAGTTTGAAGAAGACAAACTCATACACGACTATGGCAATGGTCTGATTTGGGGTTCGGTCGCATGCGCACGAGAAAAGAGACTAAAGAAAGAACGCATTCGTGTAAAGGGAAGAGCGATATGTCTGCTTTATCAACCCACGGGGACAGCATTGGGCGCGCGACAGCCGAAATCCCATCTAGGACTTACCGAACGTGAAGGTAATAGTTACGAGTATGCAAGCTTCGTGTATCTGGCTGCTCGCAGTGTTGTTGCTGGGGGGTGCGGGTGTCGGGGGGTGGCCACTGGGACAGAGTGTGGCTTCGTGGACGGACTAACACGCTACAGCACGCTACTGACGCCTTGCTACAGTTGGTCCAATGACCTTTTCCGTCACAGAGCCTCAATTAATACGGGGACTGTCTGTAGAGGCATTGGCAGGAAGCTCCTTACACCAGGGGGGGGGGAGAGGATTTGGCCCGGACGAGGAGGGGGTTGATCTCAGTCCATGCATGTCAGCACAGTCGATTGCCATAACGTGGCCTTGCAATTGGGTGATCTGCAACGGGCGCACTGCACAAGAAAGGAGAGACCGAGATTGAGTTGAATGGAACAGAAACAGAGAAGGCGGACTAATCAAAGGCCATAGAGCGGAAGCGGTCGTGACAAAGGTCGGCCGTATGTTTTGGTGTGCGTAGTTATGTGTGGCTGTGTGTAGATGCGTGTGTTGTGTGTCGTGTTGTGCCATAGTTGTTGACGGTTTTTGCGTCGATCTTCCGCTTCTCTGGGTGTCCATCCTTGTGCAGGGCGGCTTTGGCGAGACCAACTTGGCTCGCAACACAACCTGCAGCACGCCAGACACGTTTCGAAGAGCTCGGCGCTGACTGTCCAAGAAGAGGCAATCGTCCGTCATGGCTCTCACGGCTTCTTCCAGCTCCTGCAGTGGCTCTCGGCCCCCCCCCCCCCCCAGTTAGAGCCAAACGGCCGTTTTGATTTGATCCCAAAAGAGACCTGACGAGACACCAGCGGCAGTATCGACCGCGGCAGGGGTGGGCCTGTAGGGACGGACGGCTGGCGCAACCAACGACACCCTACGGGGAGGGGGACGTTTGACGGCGGGCTTGGCCGGTCGGTCTCAGTTGTCTGGCCCCAAGTGGCCTTTTTGCTCATGCGCGCATGCCAACACCTCTCCTTGGCCGAGCAAGGCCCGCTCGGCCGCCTCGTCACGCCAACAGGTGCTTCTAGAAAAACGCCAACAAGGGCGAAAGCGAGAAGCAACAAAAAAAAAAGGAACAAAGGTCTTGCTGCAAACCGTCTCGCGAGGGGAAACGAACCACGCACCGGCATTGTGGCTGTGGCACAGAAAAGCAACTAACCCATACGAGAGCAGTCAGTGTGTGCCAGCCGCCAATCAGGCTTTTGCTTTGCACCTACAGCCACAAATCCCCCTCGTGAGGCAGGCGGAGGCTAGGGTCCTAAAAGTTAGGCGTTTTTCCTTTTTTTTTTTTTTTTTTTCTCTCATTTGCTCAAGTCGTCCGTCTCCGCGTCTCCTCCCGTTTTTAGGCAACTGCCGCCTCCCTTTTTTTGCGGGTTTCCAGTGTAAGATCTCCCACAAATAGTAAACTAGGTAAGATGTCTAACACCTGGAGCGTGCTACTACGTAGCAGCTAACTACTGCCCATGCTGGCAGGAGCATGTAGAGCTCAACGCATGGCAGGAAAAAAAAAAGCCAAAGAAGGCAAGCTGGCGAGCTAGCTCTTTCCTTTCCAAGGCGCCAAGAGCTGCACCAGATCCTAGAAAATGTAGAGAAACAAATGCGTCTATGTAGATTTTCCAGTGGGGACGCGCATTGGCCCAAACCAAGCGGCGTTCAACAGACCGAGCGTCGGAAAGAGTGCGTGTAACAAGAAACAATGGGCATTGGGCATCGCACAAAGCAGACAGTCCCATTGGTGCAAGCCGGGCTGTTGAGAAAGAGCTCGTTCGAGTTTTGCGCTGGAAAGTGAGAGTGTCCACGCGAGCGTGTGCGCGTGTCCTCCCGATTATGACAACCTTCAGGTGCGTATGTAGCAGTGTGTGCGTGTAAGCCTTGGGGGCCGTCATTCCTACCTCAGCCGATCTTCAATGCCTGACCGAGGGTGTATGCGCAGCCCCCCTCCTCTCTTCTGCCCCCACAAGCACTTCCACCACCGTGTTCGCTACTTTGGCTACCACACTACAACTGGTCCATATCAGCCAATTCCAATGTACTTCATACCTTCATACAGTAGACACCTACTAAGTAGGGGCCAAGATAGGGCGACGGAACTGGCAAGGCTCGTGCAGGTACACCGCCATCCATTGACATGGGTAGTCCCCTGTGACAGAGAAAGAGGGGGAAGAATAAAGCACCCAGGCCAATCGGGGTTCTCTTTTGTACCTCGTGAAAACAGCGATCAAATTACCAGAAATGTGATAGCACCATGGTCAACTTATGCACAGCGACACAAAAAGATGCAGCCTACAGAGTGTCTTACACGACGAGAATTGGGCACCCAACTACATAGTACGCAACAAAGCAGGTGTCCAGAGAGATCTTTCGGGACCGACAGGGACACAGCTGGAAGGGCAGTGGACCCACTTGTGGGGCACAACAACACTCTTAGCGTGCTCAGCTATTACATAGTTGGATATGGAAAAAATCATTGCTCGACACCAACCAATCACGCTGGGGCCCACAGCAGAGCCTCAACTTTCATGGCCAATCATATCGTCTTTGTCGTTTTCCTCCGCAAGGTCTCTGTGCTGGCCTGGGTTTTTTTTGACTTGTTATTGTCGATCCCTCCGACCTCTCCTCTGCTCGTGCTTGGCAGTTACAAAGTACTCGTACGTGCAGTGGCAGACGCACTCCCCGTAGAATCCCACCGTGCCACTCGCCTACGACCAAAGCATCACAAAGGCTTGCCCTCTTCTGCGGCCCTCTGTCGCCCTCCTCCCCACCGTACCCGCAGTGCCTGCCTCATCCCATGATTGCTGCGCTGCGTCTCTTTTATTACGACATACATGGCAACCACATGTTTCTTCTAGGTTCCCCTCCCCCCTCCCCTGTCGTGTCTTGTGGATTCACTTGGGCGCCCCGTGACCTTCTTACTCGGCTCCGTTGAGAAACAAGGCTTCCCATATACTGCCCCTGCCATACGAGTACTTGGCCTATGAAACTAGTGCCCTCCAAGCCGCGTGGCCTCTGATACGTGAAAACCCGACATGCTAGAAGGCCTCTGATGCGCTGGGGTCCAATAAAGCACACTCATACGTCCTTGGCGTATTTCCATCTCCAGCCCTGCGTGCACAGAAGGGGGACAGAGGGGTCCAAAAAGTTCGCAAGATGCGTGTCAGCTACGAGAACTCCTACAGGAGGACGGTGTGAAAGGCAAGCATTTCCAAGCTCCCAAAGCAACCCCCCCCTTTAACGATCGCACACTGACAATGCAGGCCCGGCCACCCCGGTCACAAATTATTTCAGCGTCCCTGCATTGGGTGACCGAACGACAGACAGGAACAAAGAAATGACAGAAAGCCCGACTAGGTACCAAAATAATAGGACACTCTCTTTCGGATGTAACTACCGTGCATCTTACACGGGAACACCGCACTTTGGCGCACACTCCTGCTGACATGGTCGCTAAGATGACACTCCGTCGTTGTGGCTTCAGTGTGGCCTGGCCTCGATACGCGACCTCCAATTCTCCAACATGGAAAAAGAAACGGCCTAAACCCCTGCAGAAGACAAGACTTCCCTGATTTTGAATCCTTCGCAGGGTAGCAATACCCACCCTGGTGCTATGGAACAGCGGCCAAATTTCCGCACGCATTCCTTTGCATTGTCCAAAACTGACAAACCAGTTCGCAAATCGTTTCCGCATGTTCATCCACACCCCTCCCCCCCCCTGCCTGCGGGTGCTCAGAGTTATGGTCTCTGCTTTGCTTGGCCCTCGTTTCTCTTACAAAAGTACTATGTGGTTGGTTGTCAATTCTCCTCCCTCCTCTCCTCCCCTCTCCTTCTGCCTGTTCGCGTCTCTCTTTTCTTCCATTTGAGTTATGCGCCATGCGTCATCAAGCGCCCAGATCTGCCTTCTCCCCCCCCCCTTTTTTTTTTTGTGTGTCACTACGTCATCGGCTTTCTGGGGGAGAAGGGGCAGATACAATGTCAGACCATTTATTGTTCGCGTGCCGTTCAAACCCCCTCCTTTGTTCTGCTGTCTTCTGGGAGTGGAGACCCAAGCAATGTTGCCCGCAAAGCGACCAGTGAACGGCTTTGGATAGGCCCCCTGCCTCTGAAAGGATTGCTCCTTTCTGGGGTGGCTGGGCAGATCGTGGCTGTAATACTACTACGAGTATGTACGAGTATGGCTCCCTAATAGTCTAGGCCTTATTTGAGGCCGTTTTAAGCGTCTGATTTCGCTGACAGATTGTAACTAGTGGGCCCCTTTTAGCCTGGCTAACTTTTGGGGATTATCCCATGACAAAATTCTGGCCCTATGCTCTCTAGGGAAGCCGGCCGATAAGTTGCAAAGGTGTGAAGATTCGTAAGCGAAAAAAAAAAAAAAAGCAAGGCCCTGAGCCAAGAAAAAAGAAAATCCCGAGTTCTGATCCCGCCATCGTATGTTACGGCGTGCTAAAGACAGTATTCAGCAACAATATGTGTTTTACAAAACCTATTCAGCTGCCTGTTTTTAGTTGGGCAGTTACGTTTGGTGCAAACCATGGTCGCCTCAATTATTCGCTGTTGCCTAATAGACAGCGGATGTGTTTCTCTTCCTTTTGGGCGCTTTTGGGGTGCCTAGCTTCTTGTCTGGCTTCGATCGCTGGCTGGGTATGAGACGGCGAGCAAAAACCGGATGACGTAGCAACCAATCAGAGCTCCTCTCGGCCCCTCATCTCCCTTACCGTGGACTGCTGCAAGCCGCATTGTACTCGTAAGATACATAGTACATACTAAGTTTCACTCAGTGATGGCATTCGCCACCCCCACACTTTCGCCCGAAAGGCACAAACAGTAAGGGCAGAAAAAAGGAGCGATCTAACGTGGAAGCTAGGATCATCTTCAGCCCGTCGCCTCCCCGTTGTCTTTTTAACGGCGCCTAACGTTCCAGACAAGAAAAACAACTCGCCAAAAAAGTAAAAAAAAAAAAGTAAAAAAAGTAAAAAAAAGTAAAAAAAAGTAAAAAAAAAAAAAGTCCCAAAAAGTCCAAAAAAGTCGCTGCTTCTATTTTCTACCGACTGCAGCAGTTAGTGCCAGCGCGGAATGGGGGCGGGGTGAACTACGAGCGTGGTGTAAGTATCCTGTTACTATGTATGGCATGTACTGCATCTTCAGCGTATTTCCTTTTTGCTCTACCTGTGTCTCGTTGGTGCTGCCCCAGCTGCTTCCTTGCCTCGTTTTCCGCATGCACTCCAGCCCAGCTTGGCACTGTCCTGTCATTCGCCCGTCGCCTCAGCTGTTTCCTCTTCTCTGCTTCGCCCCAGCCCTCCCAGCTCTCTTGCTGTCTCTCTTTCTCCGCGCTGCAACAACATACGAGAATTGTATTTTGGGAAAATCTCCAAATTAAGGTACGATGACCCTAGTCTGAGGCAAGAGGCGGCTCAGAAAACCATATGTGAGCGCACGTCGTACTCGTTCATACACAAAGTAACAACACGCACACACATATACATGGTACACACACAAAAGAGCGATAATGCGACCCGAGCACCGTCAGAAACCCTTGGCCATCTCTCAAGGGGGGCTGTCCAGACCCCCTGGTCCCTGTCCTTCTTGGTCTTGGCCTGGCCAGACCGCTGGGTCTGGCCCAATTCTTCGCCTCTGGCCTTGTGCTTACACACATACACATAGTACAAAGAGAGGGCAGCGTAATGATCCACGCCTTTCCCCTTCTGATAAGAGAATAAGGAAACGGGTCGACGAAAGACGGAAAGAAAAAGAAAAAGAAAAAATACAGCGGCTACCGGGGGCTGAGGGCTCTCAAGAAGCAATTAAGCGGTAGCTAGAGAAGAAGAGGTATTAGCAGATAGTTACCCGTATTACTATGTACATTCCTGTCTTTGACCTGGATAGTCTGGGGAAACCTGTGGTTTGGCGTGTTTGCGTTTTTCCACTTGTCTCCTGCATGTCTGTTTACTTCTCTCTCACTCTCCCTCTCCCCCTCTCTCTCTCCTTCTTCTCGCTCTCCTGCCCCTCTTTATTTTCAGCCGCATTGTTACATCTTTCTGGTCTTGGCCTGTTGTAGCATTGGATACCGCATACGCCTGAAAAGCCCCCAAAACAGAAGAACCAGCCCACTGGGTTGCTGTTTTGCCACGGGAGGGGGAGAAGGGGGGACGCTGCACACCATCCCCCCCTTCAGTCGTTTGAAATTATCTTGAGATTATTGTAAATTGATTTTGCTTCTCAGCCATTTACACCCCTAACGCGGCACGGGCTAACGCTTTCGGGTCGGTCGCTGTGCTTGTTCTCGAGTTTTCGGGTGGAGTTTCCACATTGTCTTACTCGTACAAAGCAGAAAAGAAACAAAAGAAAGCACCAGAAAGCATCAGATAATCTGATGGGGCTTCCCGCGGCCGGTTCTAGATAGGCGCTTTTTTTTCCCCCTTTCCTCCTTCATGTCTTGTTATCTCCTGTCCAAGCACTGCCACCACCAAATTGACATGTGAAAACTGACAACCATCTCGTAGACGTTCCAGGGCAGCGTCCATTCTGAAAGGAGGACCATAAGAACAAAAAAAACAACACCATCGTGCCATACTCAGCCCGAAAGACGCGCTACTCGTACACTTGTAGCAGCAGCACTTTGCTATTTGTCCGTGTCTCGGTTGCTGTTTTTTTTTTTTTTTTTTTGGCCCCCGACTGTCATTATTTATGGGACGGAATGTTATTTTCGGACATCACCATCTTCTCCTTTGGTGTTCTGACGAGAAGTTGGCTATCCCCCGCCCACCCACACCCACACACACATGCACGCACACACATGCACGCTGCACGCACACACATCCGCCCCACTCTTATTGCCCATTTCCACGCTGTTAGACGATCTTGATCTTTTTCTGGCAACAGTGTGCCGAATCGGCCAAAAGTTCGTGAAAGTGGATTGAAAAGGCAAAGAAAAGTAAGGGAAGTGCGTCTGTCAGAAGGCATGGTAGCTATGGACAACTAAGCAAGGTCCAAAGAGAGAGTGTGTGAGTGTGAAATACGTCTAGATTTTCATTCATGCCGTTTCTTCGTTACATTCGTTCGTGAGGGTATCAGTTCTTTGTGTCCCCCCCCCCCTCCCAAGTTACCAAATACAACATGGCCGAATGATGCCAGCGAATAAAGAAAGCCCGTCCTTCCCCTTCTCTCCCAAAAATAAAATCCCAAAAATAACCGAATGTGTACGCCTTAACTATACCCAAAGTGAACAAAGCTCACCAACCATATCATCGTCAACCCATTTACTGAACCTGTTCCGATAACCCATGTAACCAAAATTTGTCCATCCGTCTGAAAATAAGAGCCACCGCCCGAGACCGTCTGGCATATAGTATGAATAAATCAACAAAAATAGAAGAGAAAAATCGGGAGGCAGTGAGCCTCGCGGCCTAACCATGGTTCCACTATGGCCCCCAACGATATGAACAGCAAGTGGCAAATTTATCATTCGGAAGCTTGCTCAATTCTTGTCGAGAGGCCATACACATCGCAGTTATCGCATCTGCGATGTTCGCACTCTATACAAAGAGAATGCAAATCAAGTCTACACGGGCCCCCAGCGCAGCCGCACTAAAAGAAGAAGAAGCAGAAGACGTTAGTGCCACAAAGCGGGCATAAAGACGCGAGTAAACAAAAAAAGAAAAAAAGCACAGCAATGGGCAGAGGTGTAAGAGCCAAAGAGGGTGACGTAAGGAGCAACCTACACATGTCCACATGTATATTCGCCCTTTGGTCCTTTTCGCAGAGGACTTGTCGTTTTCACCGTCTTGGTCGTCTTGGCCAGCATCGGCTTGACCATGGGTTGGTGAGCGCTTGTCACGCTTTCGTTTGCGAAGTGATGATGACACCGGCCGGCTGCCCACAACAACAACTTCGTCCTCTGCATCGTCTGACAGAGGTTCAGTGTCGATAAAAGTCTTGTAGAGGTTGGGATGGCCTTCTCTGTCCCAGTGGGCTATGTCTTTGCCAGGTAGACGACCCATAAAGTGGTCATCAATGTGGTCGGAACGTTGCCTAAAGACTTCCTTGCTCGTAATGATGTCGCTGTCGTTGCTTGATGCTTGACTGTCCTTGTCGGCACAGGCACCCGTACCTTCAAGACAGCGACCGGCGACGGCGTCTTTGTGAGTCCTGGGGACAACCTGGATGTCTCGCTTGCAGAATCCGCACCAAAAGTGAGGTCTATAGCCCGTGCCAAACCTCTGCGTGGCCACAAGAGTACCCAGGACTTCCAGATCCTTCACCCCATGAGCCTTTTCGAGGTGGCTTCGGAACTCCTCGCCGGAATCAAATTTCTTGCCGCAGATAACTTGCGTGCCTCCGTCAACCGCGTTCCTCTGGCTGCAGCGCCAACTCTCGACATAAATGTGTTGGCTGTCTTCGTGTCGCTTCCAGTCGTCTTTGCTGCCGAACCGGCCGGTACAGTCGGGAAATGTGCAAGAGTACGGCTTGGAGTGGCGCATCATGTGTTTCCTTAAAGACGATGATATTAGCAATATGTCCTCTTAGGGGTTCCCTCTGTAGGCCGTTGGATCGACGAGCCTACCTCAAACCAGACTTCGTAAGGAATCTCCTGCCGCAGGCGGTACGATGGCACACATTGTCCTGGGACTTGACATCGTTCCTTGCCGAATTCTCCGACTGACCAGCCTCCGACGGTGCAATTTTGGGTACCAGTTCCCGAGATTCGACCTTTTGGAATCCTAGGTCCGCCATGACCGTGTCAAACCCCTCTGCCTTTCGTAGCTCTTTTATTATGTCTGCAACCTTCTCTTTTGTCAGTTTCCACCAGACGAGTTCTCTGGGTTCTGTTTCCGGCGGTACAGTCACCGGCCCCGAAACTCTCAGCGCAGTTTCCTTGTTTTTGTACCCGTTGCTGTGACTATCGGCACCTATCCCCCCTTCATCTTCATTGCTATCACCACCTTTTTCGTCGTCGCATTCGCCGTCTTCGTCTTCGTCATCATCCTCATCAGCAGCGTTTTCTGTGGTGTCGACTACCATTTGGCTGTCATCCAGAACATTGTCGGCAACGGAGTAATTTTCGCCCGCTACAGACCTGGCATCTGACATTGCTATGTCTTGTGTCGAAGCTTGGGATACGGATGGTGTGACTGTCCTTGCAAACCCTTGCTGGGAGAGAACCCTGCCACCATCTCGTGGGAGTGGTGCTGCTAGAGATGCCAGCGAGGAAGACGTCACAGGCCCCGGGTTCGAGCTTTGACCTGATGTCTGTGTAAACCCACGAGAACTTGGGAGTGGGTTACGGCGACGGGTACTTGCTGGCGGTTCCATGGCTGTGGTTCCTCGAGTTGCCACGTCTGAAACGCCAGCCAAAGATGCCAGAATGCTAGCTGCGTGGCTACTGTCTTGGCCTAAATTCAGAAGCATCTGGCGAGGGCTATTATGCAGGGATAGAGCAGAACCTGTGATTTCCTCTGCATTGGGCGAGTCCAGAAATGCGTTGCAGGGCCCCTGGAGTGGTTGCGAGCAGGAAAACCCAGTGACATAGTTCTGGAGCTCTTCTGTGTTTCCGACTCCTCTATTTTGGAGACAAGCCATGACATTCAGATAGGTAATTTCCATTGGCCAGGTTTGAGGAAGAGGCGTCGAGAAACGAGCACCGATAGACATTGCGTCAGCTAGAGACGAAGCGGCCACGGCGGGAGCTGGCGACAAGCCAGCCAGGTCGTTGTGCTGTTGTGGTTTGTGTCTGTGAGATCTTTGTTAGCCATAATGCCCCCTTTGAAATGTCAAGGCTGAAAAAGAGAAGGCGTCCATGACACTCACATTATGCAATATCCCTGAATATCACCTTTTGCGACTTTGTGCACGTGGCTGAGATGGTGTCGAAAGTTGTCAAGCCGATGCCATTTTTTATCCTTCTTTTTGCATTTCTCAATTGGGCAGCGATAGTAGTCTGCTTGAACCGCGACATCATCCCGGTGGACATTTCTCATGTGTCTATCGCGGTCGTTGATGGTAGCAAATCCTTTTTCCCACTTGCAATTTGCCACGGTGCATTTATACGGGCGAATATGCCGGTTCCGGTGTTTCCTATGGTGGGCATGTCAGTTACGAATGGGATTATGGGCAAGAAAGGCAGAACAGAAAAACTCACGTAAACTCTGACGCCGTCCTGGCTATATGGCCGCACTTTTCGCATATAAATTCCGCCCCATGGCCAGAGCTTCGGCTGCTCTCCGTACCCTCGGCCGTTTTTGCAGTGGTGGGCAAAGTATATGCGTTGCCACTAGCGACACTGGCTCCATATCTCATTACATCGACATCTCGCATGGCATCTCCGTCAAGTGGCATGGATACCCTTGGGAGATTTGGCCCGGTGTTTGCCTTTTGCCACTGTCCAGTAGTTTCTGGCAATTGCCCGCTGGTCTGTATGAGGCTTGACTGTAATGGTGGATACCCGTTGTGATTGCTTCGACTTTCGGCCGAGTCTTCGCAAACCGACGGGTTTCCCACGCTTTGCCAGGCTCCAGCGCTAAGGGTTCCATAACCAGAATCAGGCACGGTCCCAGCATCGGATTGTACTCTTCGGTCAAACTCCACTGGTTGCCTCTTATTGTGCGTATCAAATGCAGTTGGTTTGCTGGCTGGGAAAGCCGAGGAAGCGAACATGGCATTGATCCTATCATCTTCCGAATTGAGGAAGTCATCGAGAGGGGTGTTACTGAAATCGTTCATATTTTGGAGCGCAGAATTGCTCGGCGATTCTGTCAGAAGTCGCTCGGGCAGCCCCATGTTCTGGTAATATACAATCCAGAGTTAGAAACTGTCTGTAGCCATGCCCTCGACATTCCAGCCTGTGTTCCCTCAGACTAGGAAAGGCAAGGCAAGGCCAAAAAAAAGCGGAAAGAAAAAAGAAAACCTGGGGGTCTGCAAAGAACATACGGTAGGCAAGAAGCTGTCTGCCGTATCAGGCAATGGTGTCTGATCCATGGCGTCGGTCTCGTTCGAAACCCAGGCGTGGGGCTTCAGTTGCGATCTGATCAGTTCTGGTTTGGCTGTTTGCCCTGTCGGGTTGGTTGTTTGTTAGTCTCATGGCATAGAGGAGCCATATACGTTACGAGTCCTGCAAACCATCAACCGACCCCCAAATATGGACCGCACTGTACAGACATCATTCACATAACATGCAGCTCATGTGAACGCGACACAAAAAGAAGCATAGCCCAAAGAACAGACTCACGGATACAGGAGCATCCGGATCGCGATGTCACGAGGAGCAGATCAAAAGTACCGGCCAGACACTGTGTCGTTTCAGAATAGGCCGCGTTGAAAGAAGCCCGCCTGGGATCCGAGTGGAACTCTGAAGAAGACAAGTCACAGGGGAGGAGTGGCTGTGGTGGCCCAAGGAGACGAGCGAAGGGGGGGTGTGCAGTCCGAAACGAGGCTGGAGCCTCGACGAATGACTCTGGCAATTGCTGGAGAACAGTCTGGCAACAAAGACGATGCCGTGAAAATGAGGCAGCGTGTAAGAGAAGACAGAGAGGGTGTCGGGACGCGAGTAGATGAAATTTTGTCAGGGGAAAGCGCGCCTGAGAGGCAAATAAGGGCAGACGAGGAAAAAGAAAACCCAGGAGGAGGCTGAGCAAAACCGAGACTGCTGGCTGGCGAAAGCGGCGGTTCTGCGCGCTTGCGTACACGGTCTATTGGAGGTCGTGAAGCCAATCGCCCAGGAGACGGCGTTTTCCCGACGGGAATAGCGTGAAGACGATGGACGAAGGACAGTCGGGGGTCCAAAGTTGAGGGAAAAATGCCCTCATGGCGTGGGCAGCCTTGGGATGGATGCCTTGCCAAAAATGAGGCGGACTAGCGCTTTGGGGCAAATATGCGTTCAAACGTAAGGAGGGGCTTGCGAACCGGCGCCGCGCAGCTTGTGCGATTATGATTAGTCAGTGCGTCCGTTCGCAAATGGCAAGCGTCTGACGACACTCGTTGGAAACGGACACATCACGTACTTGGAAAACACAGCACGCCCGCGATATGGTTAAAATTAAATTGCAGATCTGACCGAAACCCCAAACGAAAGCACACGTAACCTCAGGGAAAGCAAACAAAAGAGAGCACCTGGGGGAAAAGGCGATGCCAGAACTGGCCTACGCAATAGCGAACGAACCGCAGGTTGCCTCCATGCTGACGTGGTATGAACTGATTGTCGCACACATGAAGGCGTCTGCCATGGCGTCCAGAGTTTGGCAAGTTTTTTTTTTTCATTTTTTTTTCAACAGGTCTGGTTCAACAGGTCTGGTCCGGCTCCGGCTCCTCGCTGGCTACATCTTGGTTGAGAAGGCGTCCACGTCGCATTGCTCCCATCTAGAAAGACGGCAAGGCTTGATTGGAGCTGCTCAGGGTGCACTGCATGTATGCATGTATGCATGACATATGCATGTAGGCCGAAGTGCAAACGACGGCTTACAAGGTTATGACTGTAAGAAAGTGCGGTCCAGCGGTTAGTTGTCCTACAAACGGTGGTTGTCAGAAGCGACTCGGCTTTTTGGGACTTTCTCGGCCCGCTCCCGAACCAGACTACCGCTCCAACAACCTATACGGGATCCAAGTGTCCGCCCTCTAACTGCCCGTATGTTTCTCATTTTGGTCTGAACAATCAGACGTTCACATAGGCGGGTGGATAAGTGAACGATTACACAAGAAAGCCCGCGAACGAACTCAGACAACCTTTTTTTAATGCAACGTTGACTTATCTCAAAATAGTAACGAAGCAGTTGTACATTGATTGGAAGCCAGACTGCAAGTCAAGCAATCCGATTATAGAATTGTCCAAAGAAAAAAACCCACACCCCATCATCTCGGTGGGTTTCCACGCCAGCCGTCGGGGAATACTCCGGCTGCAACGATATCCGAGTCTCAGTCGAGGAACAAACGAGCCAACAAACGAGTCAGTGGCACGTCAGATTCCTTACGTCCGTCAACTAACCGGCCTGGCTCACCCACACCCTCTGATCTTCAGGGTACCAGTGCCAGTCAGCTTTGTTGCTCCGCATGTGTGCCGTCACATTTGTGATATTGTAGTAGGCACGAAGCCTGCAGCGTGGCTGAAAATTGTGTCGCCCTTCTGGTTGGTGTCGAGTCCAGACTCTGCCTGTGGTGTGGATGGTGTGGAGGATTTGGCAAGCAAACCGTATTACATGCCATTTGCCATTGATTGAGCGAGAGCAGAAGAGAGGCAAAAATAAATCATGCCATTCATCAGAGCGATCATGCTGTATCACCAGCCAAGTGTCCATGTTTGGCGTTGTATCCGATCCACGGCTACACCTCTGATGTTGGTCGTATTTTCATCGGCCTGCCCGGTTGGGTTCTGCGGATACTTGCATGATTACCTGCCCCCAATTCCATGCCCCGCTGAATGGTTCTGGATTGGTGGCCTGCTTTCACTGTCGGCGTGTTATTACTCTTTTTCCATATCTCCCCAGGCGAGCAGAAGTCGATCTAGATATGCCCAAGATCGGTTCCGGGCGATCTGTCATTGCTGGGGACATGTTACAGACAGGATGAAACCAAACGTGAATCTAAACGACTTTTGCATATCTTCACGCTTATGTTGCATATGTGCGTGTCTTCATCCATGATTCTACATGTATATTTACCGAACTCTCTACGAATCTAGAATAGAAGTTTGCTAACGATAGTCTTCGAACCTCCTATCATTTGGCACGAATCCTGGTACCCATACCTTCAGCATACGAACCCTGTCTCTCAGGCCACCTTTACATGCCAACACAAACCTCAACCGGGTCGTAAGATGACGGGGTGGAAACGAGAAAAAGCAATAGTCCCTAGCCCTATTCGTCTAATTCGGTCACATTATTGCTTCTCTGATGCATCCCAAGTGCCACATGCATATGCACTTCACCACCTGGCTGCTGCCTTCCAGCCATGTCATGAATCATTGCGCGTACACCCACCCAACGGGTGTATAGCCTCCAGCTCCACCACCCCTTTGCATCTTTAGTAACCTGTTTTTATCCCTGTGTCGATATGATTCGTAGGCCGGCCACCTAAATATTCTCCAGAGACGCCATCCGGATCACTCCCCGTCCACATCGCTAATTAAAGAGGCGTATTTTATTTTATTTTATTTTTTTTTGGAATTCCTTTGCTGTCCTGAGCCAAGCCTGGATTGCATCCCAAAAATCGACCTTCTTTCTATCCGTGCTGTTCATTGTGAATACACGGCACCCACCACCCTTCCGGGCCGAGTGATTCCACTGGGTCTTTGTGTAACCTCTTTTCAACCGGGCGTTTGAACAATCAATCCCACTTCAATCTACCGAGCACCTGTCGGTACGAAACTTCATCGCTTTGACACAGGCAACTACCTCAGAATAGAGAAAGTTGCGGTTTTAAAAACAACAGCATTCCATACTCTCAATCACTTTGGTCTCCTTACACATATGCAATTGCCATGGCAGTTGTGTTGTGTATCCCCTCATTGCACTTCTTGACAGACTGCCGTCCGGTCGACAGAGGTGGGGTGGTGGAAGGACAAGGATCAGGGCAGTGCCCCCAAAAAAGAGCCAGAAGAAGGCGAGGCTATCAGTACCAAGACGAGTGGTATGAGATCTGACACATCATATTTTGCCTGCCA
Source organism: Raffaelea ambrosiae (assembly GCA_002778195.1). Classification (NCBI taxonomy): domain Eukaryota; kingdom Fungi; phylum Ascomycota; class Sordariomycetes; order Ophiostomatales; family Ophiostomataceae; genus Raffaelea; species Raffaelea ambrosiae. The sequence goes on from PCDI01000012.1 coordinate 756,020, forward strand.
ACAGATGTCCATTTGGTCACTTGGTGAATGTCGAAGAGGTGTGCTCACCGCGTCTCCTGCTGAGGCCGTTCAACATGCCCTTATCCCTTCTTTACAGTACACTAGAGCTTTTTCATGTACACTAGTTATCTCATAAAATTCGGAATCTGGGATAGCTAGAGAAAATCCCTGCTGCGGTTCCAGTAGGTGCGAGCTGATGAAGGACATGCAAACAGCAGGTTTGTGGGTCACGTTTTTGCGCCTCCTTTGTTAGAGTAAACACAAACAACATACCTTCCCATTCTGTCTTGATGCAGATGATCAGTATCCTGCTCTTGGTCTTATGGGAATGAGCGCAAGATATAAAAAAAAACCAGCAAGCGAAGATGGCAAGGATTGTAAAAACTGACAACAAACTACATACACCAGACTACAGAAAGACGGCTACACCTATTCTCTATTCAACGTCTCTTCATCTACTCCCGTGCCCCCAAGGCTGCGCGTTCTTCATTCCCCAGATACAGCGAAGCATTGTCCCAACACATGCACACAAACACTACTCACTACACTGACAAATTTTGTCACCCTCAAAATTATCTCCTCTCGAATCAATTCAGCACTACGGCCTTGAAACGCAAAATAGCCAAGGTGGATCAGCAGTCAAGTCATATGAACTACCATGTGTGAATACGAAGAGTTTGTCTTTACCTGCAATTGCTCCAAAACGCGGCTTAAGTCGTATTGCCACTTGGCCCGCAACGATCCCAACCACCAATGTTTCGGTATCAAGCGTCTGGTCAACGTTTGGGACCAAGGCACAGAATGCGATGCCTGTTCCCGAAAACGTTTGTATCAGAATTCCTCCATGTCCATGAAAGCAGCTGGTTCCATGTGCTCTGAAAATCATTACAACCAGTGGCAGGCCTCGCAACAGCAGATGCAGGCCGCGCCCCAGTATGACTACGGGTTTGGCGTATCCCAATCCGGTAAGACAAATACATCCTAATAGATCTACTGTTCAGTATTGATCCCACACTAACAAGATTGAGATCATACTTCAGGTGCTACGAACTGATTATTGTTTTGGGAAACCTGTGCAGAGAAAGGAGGTCTTTTGGCAACAACCCTGTATTTATTTAGGAATCACTGTGCTTGAATCATAAATACCTTCCTTCTATGGTGCGGCTAGGCTTTGCATATTTTATATACAGCTGTGTTCCAATTTTACTTCGCGAATTCAAGATTGATGGAAACGATCTCAAAAAACGAGGCTCAATGCCTGCCATAACTGAAGCCCTATGGATATTGTGTGACTATTCCACAAAAAGCAATGCTAGCAGCACCATGATAGCCTCAGGTGTCACTGGTTTCGTTCGGAGCCGCCCATATTAAATAATTTGCGCTTTTATCGCTATATTCCTGTGGGATATAGCTATAAACCAAATGCATGTCGTACATATGTTTCAAACCTGGCCGCAGGAACCTCTTTGATAGCAATGTGTGATGCAGCTGTCAAATCCACATCTGTGGAACGAAACGAAACAAATGAGTTCCCTCTAATGGTGGTGGCCTGTGGCTTCGGTGGAAAATTCTGAGAAATATCAACTATGAAAGTCGTAGGACAGCAATCCCGCCCGACATTTTACGGCTAGAAACTCGACAGGTCGCGTTGTAGGTTTTGTTTCGTCGTCTCGTGTGAAACTGCGACCTCGGCTCCTGCTGTCAAGTTATCCAGTTTCTTCTGTAGTATCATTTCTTTATTAATTGCGATTGCTGTTCCCCCAATAGTGATGAATGATCGTTATGCCATATTGGGCTACTCGTGATTGAATTATGATTAAAGGTACGCATCGCCGGCACAGTGTAACTTACGTCGCTTTCTTCCCAGCTCGTAACAGTTCAAATCACTTTCTTTCACTCCAACCTGAAACGACTTTCTCTATGCTGCAACCTAGGCATAATGACAAATAACAGAAATAGAAACAGGAAAACACGCCATCATCAACAGATGATGGCTAGCGACACTATCAAGATCACTCTGTGTTGGTGGCGCCGACGACCTTGCCGACAACATTGTACCGCTTGGAGAAGAATGTGATCCAGTCGGCCAGGACGCCTTTCTCCTTATCATCGAGGTCCTGCCATTCTGGCCGGACGTCCTCTGGCTTGGTTGACGACTTGGCTAGCGCCCGTGATGCGTCGTGCCCTGCAAAGACTGCAAAAACGGTGGAAGAAAAAGGAAAGGGGAGTGTCAATAGCGAAGCAAACATCGTATTTATTCAAAACACATGGGAGGGGGGAGCAAAATGCCATGGCGCCCAGCACACCGAACACGACCGGTAAGGGGGCGCAGGGGGAGGGACGTGTTTGCAATATGGGGAAAGAGGAAAAAGAGACCCGTACCATGGTAAGAGCCGCCAGGCTGGTAAGACTTATTTCCTGTGACGTCGTAGACCTTGCCCTAAGATGAGAGAAGAAGCGGAGCAATGTTTAGTCTAAACGATCTAGACCAGGCATTCCGATCACTTTCAGACGACCTCAGAACTGGGGGGGAAGGATGATGCGGATGGGATTTCAGCTCTCACTTTGATGGCAACGTAGCACTTCCCTCCGTTTTCGCCTGTGGTTTGTACGGTCGGTTAGCCCCGGCGTGCGAATTTCCGGAGGTCATGATTCATAGATTCGGATCGAGGACAGGGAAGGGCTGGGGACAAAGAAACGACCTACCTATGGCCTTGGACAGCTCATCAACGCCGATGGGCTCGTCCTTTGGGGGGTTCAGCTGCACAGGAACCTTGGGCTCAAATTTGCCGGCCATCGTGTCTGGGAATACGGGAGCTGGGTTGTGGGATGCAAACGCGTCGTTGGCTGTTTCGCAACTCGTGAGCTTCAAGAGAACTGGCTGTCCCTTGGGAGATATATGTGAGCAAATACCGACCTCGGCCTTGGGAATGCGAACCCCGCTATGCAGATGAAGCAACCGGATCTAGAGAAGGCGATATATGGATAGGGTTGTGACAAAGGAAAATAGGAGACAAGGTGGTGGAGAGTATGGCGTTTGATCTACGTAATATGGTTGGGTTGGAATTCAATGGCTTGGTGAATGTGGTGTGGGCAGTCTGTACGGGTAAGTGTGTAGCTCAGGTGGATGGCCTGGGGAAAGCAGTAGCGACCTGGGGTGGAGGTGGAGTGGCCTGCAGAGCGAATGAGAAGCTCAGCAAAAGACTGCGTAAGAATAGAGGGGTCGTCAAGGCGTCCTCCGTACTGCGCACGACTTTACGTTTTGGCCTGAGGCAGCAAGAGCAGACAACCGTTAGACCCTGAGCCGAGCTCGGCCAGTAGTTGGCAAGGAACGGGAAGGAGCTCCCTTCGGTGTCCACTTTTTTCCGTTCCTTATTTTGGCTATCATGAACAAGCTCTGTCCAAGAACCTCTCGCCAAACATCCAATCTTTGGGACCGGCATGCAGGGTTGGTTGTAACGACCATGTCCAAAGTACTCACAGCGTCGCAGATGTGTCTGCACGCACGGCTCCCGCCGCCCCTGCTGCTGCGGGCGACAGCGACAGTGCAATTGCCAGGCCGCCGTCCTGCCTTGGCGTTGCAGCTGCAAGTTCGCCTGATCCACGGCAGCCCGGCTCAACCACGCCGACGCGATGCGACGACACCACGGAGGCCTTGGGCGGCAGCGGCCATTCGAATTCAAATTACGCAGGCCCGCTGGCAGTATACGCCACCGCCCTCGCGAGGCCGACGGCCGCCTCCGCCGCCACAGCTATCATTTTTGGGCTTCATTAAACAACTGTTCGGCGGTGGCTTTCGGAGCCTTGCCACACCATTCCAGGGGAAGGTGCTGCGGGAAAGCTACAAAGACAGCCCCATCGAGGTTTCTCTTGCGCTAATTGTGTGAGTGTCTCCTTTTGGTTTGATTTGAAGAGGTGGAGGGGGAGGGGTACAAGGAGGGGGGGGCCGTTTGATCGCGCGAGGATGATATGCAGGAGCATCTATTGCTGACACGAGCATTTGGTGCGGGGTCTTGCAGGCTAGTCGTCCTTGCTGGCATCCTTGCATACATTGCGTACATCTACTTCGCCTACTTCTACTCCCGGCAGTTTACTCGCTACCCACCGCCTGTTGCGAAATACATGCGCCGTGCCTTGTACTATAGTAACTACCAGCCGGACCCGAAGCGTGCTCTCCAAAATTACCGCAAGGCGCTCGAGCAGTGCGTGGCTCTGGGCCTGGACCCGTTATCCGAAGATGTCCTGGGTATCCGCATCCACCTAGCCGGCTGGCTGGAACAGATACAGAACTATGACGCAGCAATCAAGGTCCTCGAGCTAGTTCTCACTGACTGCAAAGAATGGGTCGAGAAGATGGAGCAGAGTGCCAAAGACGGCACCGCCAAAGACGATGGAACCATGTCTGCCCGTCTGCCGCCGCGGAAGAAGACCAAAGAGGAGGAAGCGATGGGCGATGTTGACGAAACGGAAACACTTTGGGGTCGGCGATCCAGGCTTCTCCAAAAGGCCATCGGCGCCAGTGTCAAGCTGGGCGCGCTGTATGCAGACGAGCATGTTCTCAAGTCCGACCTGGCTCACGAACGGCTGGTCTGGGCGGTGGAAACGGCCCTAGGCGAGTTCCGACGGCGTTCAGCAGACGGCGTCAAACCTGGCGAGGGCCCATGGATGACCCCCAAGGAGATGGGTGGTGCATTGGAGTGTAAGTGGCTGCCCTACTGCATGGGAAACCTGGAATTCCCATTTCAATGACGTGGAATTTTCGCTCTAAGGTCCCCGTTCTAACGTCTCTTCTCTATGCAGCACTGGCCAACAGCTACGAATCACAATCAAACTTTCAGCTGGCCCTCCCCCTCTTTTTCCAGGCTCTGCGTCTGTGTGAGGACCCGTGCCATACTGCTGTAATCAGTGCGTCTTCACTACCACAACCCTCCTCTTACACCAATTTCTTTGCATACATCGAATGGCATAGAGACGGCGTGTACTAATGATGAAACCAAACAGTGAACAATCTGGCTATCTCATTCGCGCAGCACCCAGTGCAGCCGCCTTATGGCACGCTTGTTGGTCCTTTGGTCGAGAAACCTGGCGACACGGTGCCAACGCAAGAAGAGGCACGCACTATATTCCTGGAGACCGCAAAGCGTTGGGCCACCAATGCGAACCGTCATGCCAGAGACACCAAAGACGATGCTCGTACGCCAGAGTGCGATATGGCCTGTGCCGTGTCACTCTGCAACCTGGGAGACATTGCTGCCTCGATGGGCGACTTTGCCGAAGCGCGTCGACGATTCCAACAAGCACGTAAGACGAGCGAGACGTTGGACTTTGCCGCAGGTATACAACAAGCCGAAGCCGGACTGAAGAGGCTACCTTCCCTATAAAGAACAACCCAGTAATGGACTGTTCCGGATCTGCTGGAGCCATGTGAGCTCAGGAACCCCAGGAAGCCCCAAGGGACCCTCGGTTAGTTTCCAGTCTCATCCTCTTTTGGATTGGACACATGGCACCGATTGATATGGAGCTCGGGAAGGCTGGACTTCAACATCGTTGGCGCATGTATTCAAGGGATGGGGGTGTATGGAAAGTTCCATGTTTGTGGCTAGGTGCCGCATATTTAGGCACCAAGGGCGTACTTTTTTTTTGGCTGGCCACCAGACCACATACTCCATGTGAAAAGTGCTGTACGATAATGGTCATCTGGCATTGGGAAGAATCTTAAACACCCCCCTCACTGCGGACCGTTACCGGCCCACGATGCCCTGTCCTAAGGAGGGGGTGTGCATCTCGGGATGTCGCCAATAGGGGGCGGTTCGAAGTGTGTGGAAACGCGTCATATCTCACAAGGGAGTCCTGTTTCCAGCCGGCTGGGATTCACTAAGTAAAGGATGGTGGGCTTGTGCGTGCACTTCCTTGCCCGTCTCTACTCTGTCGTCGACACTTTTGCCCTCGTGGCCTGTCGCCTTCCCAGACGTGCCGAGTTTACGGTCTACCGGAAGAGAGCTATGACTCTATCGTGGGTCCAGTCTTCCTTCTTTTGCTTCCTTCGACTACGGGCTTCCATGCATGGGAAGTCAGACTTTAGAGCGCATGCAGCCCTTGCAAGCCGGCTGCCAGCAGGGGTGGAAGGGAATGGTGGGTGTGTTTGCCTTCGTTTAGATGAGGCTTAGTCCCTGGCACAGGGCAAGAAGAAGAAGATAGATGATAGGTTGATCGGCGACTCCGGCGAACCGAAACGGCGAACGGTTGTCGAGGGGGAGAAGGCAGGACAGGGCGTGTCGCGAGAAAGCAGTAGACAATGGGCAGCATAGCACATGGGCTTGTTCGGGAGGTGTCCTTAGAAAAGAAAACTTGCCAAAACTTGCAAAAATATGTCAAAAGTTGCCCAATTGAGGCAAAGCAGATGGAGCCTACGTACACACTTATCCCAGAGAACCCGAGAGAACCCTGAATATCTGGCCGAGAAATCTACGAAATTGACGAAAGGTTCTGCGGTTTGACATCACCGGACAGGAAATACGGAGTCGAACAAGGGGCAAATGCAGCCTGACGTTGTGGCTGGGGACTGCCAAAAGTCTAGCGAGACACTCTCAAAGGCCGGAACGTCGGAAAGCGTGGATCGGCCTAATTTCTTGTATTGGGAAAGTTTTTTTTTTTCTTCTTTTGGCGCGGAGATCCAGGCAATTGGCTATGACGTAGGAGCGTGTAGAGGTGCATAGGCAACTGCGGTGTGGTTCGACCTAGACTGCAGAGACTGATGCTCTACACACACACACACCTATCATTCTTTTCTGTGCGCAAGCAAACCCCGAAGCCTCCTGGGATTCTTCGGAGCTGCGGGATTGGCGACGACGAATCATTTTCCACCCGACTCATGACCATCCAAAGCGGATTGTACGGGAGAATAATGGAAGCAGACGAAAAGAAAGAACGGAAGCCAAAAAGAAAAGAAAAGCTTCATGTGGGGTCGAACGGCGAAAGAAAAAGAAAAAAAAAAAATCCGATCTGTGCTTTTTTTTAATCCATCCTTTCGAGAGGTCCTACTTCCTTTCTTGTCCTCCGTTTTGGCCCAAACGAGAGAAGGAGCAAAAAGCACGAGAAAATTAATTGTTAGGCACACCGCTGCTGGGCCTATGCCGTATTGGTGGGTGGAAACAGGCGGGCGGGTCAGGAAAAAAAAAAGACCATTCGCTTCTCTTTTTGGGCATGCCGTTCGCTATCACCCTATGTCCCATCGCCTCGTACATACCCGCAGTACGACTGTTTTGTGATTTAAATGATTTGTTTGTGTTTTATTCTGTCGTGTTTACTTTATTCCTAGGTGCTGATCGAATTACTAATGACACGTGGGATGTCCCAGCTCATGCACGCCAGGGTCGTAGTGTCTCGAACACAACACACAGACGACGCCCGTGACTACGGTGTAATATCTCACATGCAACGCTCACACCGCACACTCTGCACGGCGGCATACCCAATTGGGCCGTGTCGTCTTTGAATGTCGGAGAAGACAAAATACGGCGATCGACAAAACATAGGGAAAAGGCAGTGTGAGGGACATGTCGTAAGGGAGCAACATGATAGACGCATGGTTTGGCAAGAAAATGGCATCATGGAAGCAGGCCAAGAGACAGCAAGCAAAGGAGGGGGGAGGGGGGAGGGGGGAGAGAGAGATTGTTACTGTAGGTCGGAAACAGGACAGGGCACTTGCCAGGTCGTTTCCAAGATGTTGCTGTGCGCGTAGTCTGTTATGTGAAACCCCTCCCCCCCGAGAATACAACAAGTGCTGTGATGCGCCATACCAATACACGATCTAGACCGAGAGTCGTGGTTGTGTAGATATCGACACCCGCAAAAAGGCCTGGACCTTGACGACCAGGCTGTGTGAAGTGAAAGAAGACAAGGCATCGGTACTGGCTATTTCGCCTGCGAGTATACCCCGCTAATAAGCGGCATGCGCCCCCCCCCCAAAAAGTACCCGCATCGTTCCTTTGTCCTAACTGCGTCCCCCTTACCTTTTTCTGCCCATTCTTTTTGTGGTGCGTCTTTGTTCTTGGAGTCTGTTGGCAGCCCTGCTGAGCTTAAGGCTGGAACTGCAGGAAGTGGGGATCTAGGGTCTAGAAGCTGGGGGCTTTTCAAGGAAAGAGCGAGAAAAACGGCCATGTGAAGAACCCCCCCCCNATTTACTCTGACGACAATATTTACTATTTTGCATTCCTAGTTACTTGCTTCCTTGGCCTGGATTGTTCCCATAATCTTTGTCTGTAACCTCATGGCGAGTTTGTGGCGCCTTTGTGGCGCGCCCTTGTGGATGGGGGGGGGGGGGGGGGGGGGGTAGACTAATAATAGTTGGTCTGCTTGGTAGGCATCAATTTGTGTGGTACTCATTTTGCATGTTGGTCCGTGGCGATTCCCCGGAAGCATCGATGAGGGAATGATGCAGGTTCTGGCTGTTGGGGAAGAGATCCTTTTTTTCCCTTCCCCGGTCTCGTCTTTCTTGTGTGATTAGCCTCATTTGGCAATATTACGCAGAAGCTGAAACTGTTCACCATCAGGTGTCCATCATGAAATCCATATCGACGTGGGTGAACATGGGGAGGGGGCGTAAGTGAGGCGGGCGGGCATGCATTTCCTTCTCTGCTGAAGAACAGTATGTAAGGGTATACGAGTAGCCATAAACACGAACGGGGTCTACGTGTTGCGTACTATGTGTGATCCCGACTATATGCATAGACTTTCATCGGCCCATCCGTCCAGGATGAGGCAAAGCACTGAACGCCGAGATGTTGCTCTCCACGAAGATGATCCAATCTTTTCCAGGCCTAGGTTTTCCCGATAAAACTCCGCGGGACGATCATCTCGAAGCTTCTTTTTTTCTCCTCCTTCTCTTTGACCACACCGTTTCCCCAAGCCTATTTTCCCCTATCCTTCCTGGATGGAACCGTGATATCGCGCGGCCGGAGAAGGGTGGTCAAGATCGGCATGGATCTTTTGCGGGTGTGTATCTTGGCGGCTCGTCGTTGCCGATGGCGGCCGCATACATCGGCCAAGAATGGGTGCATCGTGTTCACGGTGCTGGTGGCAAGGCCATGCGAGCCGGCGCCCCTGTTGACATCGACCAGGGGGTGAGAACATCCAGGAACAAAACCCCGTCGAAACAATGTGAATGCCCGCAAGCATAGCCAGAATAGACATACACGCGGCTGTCGGGATAGAAACAGGAATGCGACAGCCTTGCCACGCGTTAGAGACGTCATCTTGCGTCGTTTTTCCCCGAAAGGAGGGTTCCTTCTCTTTTTTTTTTTTTACGTTGGTGATGGCTATGACGTGGCTCGGGAGAATGGCAATGTTCTACAAATAGGATAGGGCCTCGAATTGGCTCCTTATGGAACCTTTCTACCAGGCCGATGCTAATGCTGATTATTTTCTTTTCCCTTCCTGGCCTTTTTGGGGGGGCTACCCTTGCCGACGCTCACCGTGCCGGCCATGCGGGCTTGGTTGCGCAATGTGTATGCGGTGAAGGCGTGGGAGCGTGAGAGTGAGATTCTTCATTTCAGGATGGATGGGGCTGGGGGGGGGGGGGGGGGGGGGGGGGGGCCTCGTGCGTAAATCTCTTTTGCGGGTATCGGTGTCGGTGCTAGACCGGCGTCCTTCGGCGCCCGATGCCCGGTGCTGCCTTTCCAGAACGAGAAAGGTTTCCATATGCAGGACTTACGTAACCGAGGTGATGCAGATGAATGATCTGAAAATGCGGAGGAAGGATGTTTCCGTCGATAGTTAGTGTGTTTTTTTAATAGCTTGGCTGGGCTGGCTGGGCTGGCTGGGCTGGCTTTTCTTTTTGTCTGTTTTTTTTCTTCTGTTTTTGGCCTGATCGCTTCTCTTTCTCTGTCTGCTCTCTTTCCCCTCGGGATATGCCGAACAAACCCGAGTATCACGCGTTCTCAGAGAAGCAGTGACTTGCCTTTTCCCGGCTTAACCGACCAATCCTCGTTGTAGGTTCGAACGTAGCAGGTGACTAAGTTTCGTTTGTTCCGTGAGTTGGCTCAAGGGACCCCAACTGGGAATTTAAAAAAACATATATATATATAAAATAATAAAAAAGTATGGCCGACAGGGAGGTGTTCGCATGCCAGGAAAAGGTAAAGTATGCCGATAACGGTAAAGAGCAGTAAAGAGCAGTAAATAACAGTAAATAACAGTAAATAACAGTAAATAACAGTAGGGTACTATGCCAGCTTGGCGATGATAAGAAAGGAAATGCTTGGAAGACTGAGAAACAACATCCATCGCCCTAAACGAGGGTGAAAGGATGGACCGTTTTGCCGGTTGGCGGGCCTTTTTGCTCCGTTTTGCACTTGTAGGGGCCATCCCCCCCCTTCTTTCGACCTCCACCTCTGCCAAAATTGGCCCGAACGGTGAAAAGGCGGGCTTGGCAGACCACTCTCTCGATTAAGCTTAAAGTCCAGTGGCAATATTTTTTTATGGCTTTGGTGGCTGTGCCCTGTGGCGCATATACGGTGTACGTACGCCGTATTGCAGGGCGCAGAGGCCAGCAAATAGCAAACAGAGAAAAGAGAATGAGACAGAGAACCAAAGATTGAATAAAAAACCGACAGACACACTACCTTCGTACGATGGCCGAAGAGTAAACTGCCGTCTATTCCGAGTTTGAAAACTATACTCGGGCTGCAGCAAGGCCGTCATTCCGTAGCCCCCTTGTTGTTGTGTATCGGTCCTATGAAAATCAAATTACGAAATAGCAGCAAAAATGAGAACAAATGAGAACAAATGAGAACAAATGAGAAAAGAAACCGAAAAGAGAAGGGAAAAAAGATAGAGAAGGAGAGAAAGAGACCAAAACAAATGAGGAGGCGGATTCGCCAGGATTCTGATTGGTGACCAAGGCTTTCCTAGTCTCCATCAAACACACCATGAAAAAGTTCATGATCCCCCTGACAGACCAGCGAATAGCAGGGGCTGGAACTTTTCCCGATCCCCGACCCAGGTCGACCCAGGTCAGATCCAGGTCAACGTGCGTCGATACAAAGTAGTCGGATACACCATTTTCCTCTTCTGGCGGTCAATATGAATGTACGCATGCCCATATAGGTGTACCTAACCGGAAAGGCTCTCTGAAAATACGAGTACACAAACACCCCTGTTTTCCTCTTCTCTTGGTCCTTGCCATGCCGGCCTAACTTTCGCCAGCCCACCAGCACTTGGCACGAGCCTCTCGGACACCACCATTTCTAACAACCCTATGATAATACGCGTAGGGGCACACATGCAGTGATATTTCAGCAAATCCATGTCGAGTCCAGGTGCGCCCCCCCTCCCCCCCTTTACGTAGCAATGACTTGCCCCATCCCGCTAATACTGCCCACCGATGCCGCTAGTCCTCCATCCTCCATCCCATTCCCGTTTTCTCTGCCACATTAAACGCACTGCGACGTCGCATTGCGGTTGAAACTTTGTGCTGATTCTCGTGTCGTGCTGCTTCTTTGCGTCCCCCCCCTCCCGCTTGACCGCAAAAACATGCGAGCATCTTTGCGCCCAACAATGAAGAAGAGAGAAGAGAAAGCCCTTGCTATCCAATCCCAGCCATCCATTTCTTTGCCCTGATGCGGCAGGCATCCGCTCTTCCCCGACCGAACGGTGAGTTTGTGGTTGTTTTGCGTTGGTCGACCATAACACCGTTCTCCTGGCACTGTGAGATGCCGGAAATACCATATCTACGCTATGCTACGCTACCATACACCACCTTTACACCTCTTCCTGCAGCATATCGTGCAGTCTACAAACCACTTTTTCTTTCCTTTCTTTCCTTTCTTGGGCCCTGCTGTTCTGTTGGTCTTTGTTGTTTGGCTGTTTTTTGTGGTCTTTTTTAACTGTCGTCCACGTTTCACAATTCTTCTCTGATTGGATTCTAGACCACGCGGCATCATGCAGTTCCGTCATGAACAGCCGGCTATATGCACAGGCTGACTGACTGACGCGAGAGAAACAGGCAGAGGAAAAAATAAGAAAACAACCTCTTCGGGCGCTGAGCGGAAAGAAGAAAGGCCATTACTTCGTGTAAGCCTGACCAAAAGTGAACGAGTATCAACGCAACGGCACCCGGCCGCCGGCAAATCCAAAATGGAACTCACTTTATCGGTGATAACCATGCCGGCGGGGTAATTAGAGGGAAAAAAAGTAACAGTTCAGTTCAGTTCCAATGCGGCAAAACCATCCCATGCACACGACAACCCTCGAAAGATACGACGTGGCCAGGTCAGGAGATCAACAGGAAAATTGCATGAAAGAGGAGTTTGGGGGGGGGGACTCTGCGAAAGTCTCTCTTCTACCGTGCACAGAAGCCCTGTTGTGTCTGTCAAAACTGTTCCTCGCTCATACATTTGTATCGTAGTGAACTGCTACATATCACACAAAATTACCCAGACTCGGAAAATAAAACCTACGTGAACCACGTGGAAGCAGGCAATGTTTTTTTTTCCCCTCTTCTTTCGTCCAGAAAAAGATATGGCCACAGGAAGGAATGTGGAAAAAACCACCAAGGTGTGTGGGAAGGAAACTTCTTCCCTATGTGGCGGCCCGCGTTTGGATCTGTAACACACGATATTAGGCCGCAGTGGTTGCGAGAGTGGAAAAAAAAAAGGCAACTACATTCTCGAGTTGTCAAGATCAACGCCGTCAAGCTATCTACGATGCAAGCAACTGATCGGCCGCAGATCGCCCGACCAGTCCCCTCCCCCCCCTCTCCCCCCACTGTAAGTTCAGTTATGATGAGGAACGAATTGGCCAGACCTTTGACCGTGGCGTCGAGCTATCAAATAACTAGGGACTGATTAACTGTCCAATTATATGAAGCAACGATTGCACAGACTGACAAGTTGGCATGTTACCTTGATGCAGAAAGACCATCCCCCAACAAAACACAGCACAAAAGAATATGCATGCTATCTTACTCGTAGGTGCGAGAAAAAGGGACAAGACGATGAGTCATTGGTCCATCTCCGAGCCTCTATCTCTCCTCTTTTTCTCGGGGGCGCTTTTTTCTGAACGTGGTTCCCGTTCCGCTGCATTCTTCAAGTATGCTGTGCTCTCGATGCGGGACTTTTGCCCGCTGTCTCGGCAGGATAGTCAACCCCCCTTTTTTTGTATGCATAGTAATATACATGCAAAAAATGCGCAACATTAGATGTAGGAAGGGGGAAGGGAGCAAGAGAGAAATAGAGAAAAGACGCGCACAGGGCAAACGCTCGCCCAACTGATCATCTCGCCGGTACTTTGACTGATCTCATGGACGAGATATAACTGCATTCATGCAGAGAGTTGGCATTCAATGGGGAGCAAGCAAAAAAAAAAAAAAAGAGTGCCAAAAGCTGAACAGATTTGCTAAACACGACACTGGTCGAACGTAGAGGAGGGAAGCTTTGGAGAGTCTAGATTGGCTATCCAGGGGGTGAAAAAAAAAAAGAAGCTAGTATGTGCCAGTCTACTACGATTCGACTAAAAAGTCGCACACTTATTTGTGTTAGTTGGAGACAGGTGAGAACCACTGTTGCGAGATGGTGGTTGGTTGTTTGCCTTCGGGGAAGCTTCCCCTAGACTGAGTTGGGAGTTGTTGTTTTTTCAAATTTTTTTTCTTTTTCAAATTTTTTTCTTTTAATTTTTAATTTTTTTTTGCCTTTGGCCTTTGACGAGTTTTGCCTCTTGCCTCTGGTGGTGTGCTTGTTTGTTCGTCGAACCGTTTTATTATCGTTCGATGTTTTTTTTTTGTTGGTGAATCGAGAGAACCCTTTTTTCTCCTTTTTTCAGAGACACAATGCCATACTACTCTCTATGTACACTTCCCGTGTGCCCTTCCTGTGTATTAGCTAGTGGCGATCAGCATAAGGAGGAGGGGGGCGGGCGGACAGACCAACCCGCTTCCCTACTACCACCAACTTGTGCACGGGCTCCAGTGGATGATGTGCAAAGTTGCTACAAAGCAAAAGTCTTTGACGTCTTTGTTGGCGTCTATGTGAAAGATCTTATCTTCTTTCGTCTGAGACCGCCATCCCTCCCCCCCAACTGCAGAACCCACAAACCTAGTGTTGTTGGTAAATGCTTGTCTCTTTGCTTTCTTTTCTTTTTAGTTTTTCTTTTTTTGGCCAAAGGGGCTGGATATCTGTCTGACATTTACAGGCGTTGGCCCTTTTTCTCTTTGTCTGGCTGCTGTCCAACGCACGTAGCATTAATTCGAGCTCTGCATTCTTCGGGATTTTCCCCCTTTCGCGTCTGCCTCTCAGACAAACAACATGTCCTGTGTATATGGGTACTCGTAGACTTGCGGATCGGATCCGCGGCGCCATGGACCAGACAGGTTAGCGGTGGATAAGGCTGGCGATCAGAGTTACTCTTTTGGGGTTGTAGCGCGGACTTCGCTCCCAGAGGTTTCTTTGTGCTGGTCTTGTCTGCTTGCCCTCGGGCTAGATCGCTCTCCCTGGCCAGCCAGTCGACTTTCTTCACTTCTTTTACTTATTTTCTCCCTTGGCTTGGTTCAATGTATCAACCCGCGGTCATGCCCGTGAAAGATAGAAAGATAGAGAGGGGTAAATGGTGTGATTGTCTACTGATGAATTGGTGCATCTACTCGGCCAATTGGTTCCTACTCGGCCAATTGGTTCATCTGGACGAGCTTCAAGCCTCCCCTCCCCCTCTCTTTCCCTGTTCCCCTTTCGTGAAAGAGGTTAGCATATGAGGACCTGATCATACCTTTGTAGACCTGTATCGAAAGACTTCTGAAAACATGGTCTCGATCGTTGATGCAAACAGACACGGAATGTGTCAGATATTGAAAAAAGAGTGATAGCAGGCCAAGACAAAGAAGGCAAACAAGAACCGGGTCTCAGGGTGTCCATTATAAGACGACGGAGTTATGGTGACATTGACACATCTGGACCTCCTCCCCGGAGGGGGGACCACGACAGCGAGACCAAAAAAGAAAATGGTGCAGCTTTTTTTTTTTTTTTTTTTTCTGCCTCGTGCTTAATGTGCCGCCACCCACCCTGACAGCTCTCCCAGTAAGACACACCGTTGGGGGCCAAAAAGACAACGGAGAAGAACAGCGAAGACGGAAGGTGAGAACGAGGATGACACGGTCTAGCCCACGACGTGGTAATATCAGCCAATGGCTCTCTGCCTGCATTGATGCTTCCTTTTTTCTTTTTTGTTGAAAGAAGGAAAAAAAAAATGTTGTCTACGCGTATGTTGCATTTCGTCGGCCCTCGACATGTCCCGGTCCCCAAAAAAGGCTATCGGCATATACTGTTTTGGCCCTTGGCAGGCAAGTGCAGACAGAGCCTCGCGGCCGGGTGGGTGGTTTTGAGGGTTTGGGGGCGGGGGAAGGGGGAACTTGGGAGGGCCTTGTTGTGGTTTGGCTCTGCCAAGATGGACACACTCGCATCTGCACGCTCGCACTGCTACTCGCACCCATGCTCCAAACTCGCATCCTTTCTCATGTACTCGCATCTGCAACTCGCATATTGGTTACCTTTGCAGTATGAGCTTTGGGAGGTGGTTTGGCGCAGCACTACGGCCAATTGGTCACAGTGCGAACGGTGGACTCCGTCTCGCGGATTAGTTGCTCGTTAGTTAATATACATAGTGGCATTTTTGTTATGCTCTCCGTCGTGTGATTTCCACGTCAACCTCTCGCAGTGTTGTCGTGCTTCTCTCCTCTATTGCTCTCCGACTAATGTGTCTTCGTTTCGATTCTTCTCCATCTCCCCCTTCACGCAATCATACCGCTTTTGGCCTTAATCTCTAATGACTCCTCAGCAGAGGACCCTGCATGCTTATTGTTGGGCTTGCATCATCACCTTGTTTTTGAACCACCGTTGTCGGGGGGGATTGCTTGCTTTTTCTGTCTGCCTGTCATGGCAAGACGATCGTTGCCATTGTGCCATCTTGGCTTTTCTTGTGTGCGTGTGTGTGCTCACCCTCTGTCGTAGAGTTTTTCTTCTGTAGCATCCAGGTACTGCTTCTCTACTTCAGCTACGGCTGCAATCTCGATCTGCATCAGGAACTTTTTGCGGGTTGCAGTACGAGGCAACCCAATTACGCAACAAAGATGCAGTGCTGCAGAGATCCAAGAGTGCCAGGACGCAGCGAAACGCAGACAAGATCCACGGAAGGTTTCCTGCACGCTCCCCGACTGCCGAGAATGGGCGGTTATTCTGGGTCCTCTGGACATGCTATTTGGCAAAAATCTGGGTCTCTTGAGGCATCTCATATTATTTTTGGGCCAGGCCGGACCAAGTCGCCCTGGCTTTGCTGCCAACCCTAATGCTCCTCCAATGGTGGATAGCGCGCGTCCAACAAAATCAGCAGAGACAGCGAAACCAGCGAAACCAGCGAAAACGGCAAAAGACAGCGAACCAGCGACGAGAGACCAGACCAGTGCTGGGCTACTCAGCTGGCGTTTGCCGTCCTAGCAAATAGCGGGTGGTTTCGGCGTCCCTAGATAGGACGGCGTCGCCCTTCCCTATTCCGTGCGCCCTGATCGCGCTTGTGTAAGAAAGATGTCATTCTCTCCGCACAGGCGCGGGCCTACTCTCTCGATGTGTGCTATCTCTTATGTGCTAGGTAGGAGGAGTCACTACCTCTTTGTTTCGCGGCTGTGTGCCTTTTTGTCAAGGGGGCTCTCACTTGGGCTCGCCTGCAATCGCCTTGCAATCGCTCTCGTTCCGGCGCGAGGACGGCCGGATGGGCTGGGACAGGGGGGGGGGGAGAAAAAAGAATGCAGTGGGCTTCTTTGATAAGAAAGATTACGGCGAAAAAAGAGCGAAATGGAAGAAATAGGCCTGGGGCACGAGTCCAGCCAGGGTACATGACGTCATACGCTTCTGGGCCTCTTCCAGCTACTCCATGGGGCAGAGCAAAAGGTGTGGTGGTGTGCGAGCTGCGTGCAGGGGCTACGTTTGGAATTTTGACTGGCTTGGTGCTGGCTCACTTTGCTTTGGCTTTCTGGGTCTCGCGTGTGTGCGTGTCTGGCTTCTTGCACTTGCCTCGCACTCTATTTTGCTTGTTGGCGCACTGCTCTCTCGTCGCCAGCTTTGTTGGGCCGGGTATATCCTGGGTGGAGCGAGACACGCCTGCAATCCTGGGTCGAGCTGCATGGCCGTTTTGAGAGCAGAAGTGGATTTACGGGCGTGGGCGTGGTGTGTGTGAGTGCGACTGTGGTACGTGGCTGTGGAAGATCTCGCAGTATTACAGGGAGTAAATTCGGTCGCTGTGGTGTTGTCTTTCCCTTGAGGAATTTTCTCTGCGTGTTGTCTGTCTCACCGTCTCCACCGGCCATGGGCGTCTTACGCTCTTTCCGTTTTCGACTGGTAGGTCCGTCCGTTTCGGTTCCCGCCTGGAAAACGCCGCTCGCATTTCACCACAGCAGCTCTGCTCCGACCAGCCTGTGCGGGCTCTTGCTCTTTGCAGGCCTGGCTGAGGGGGGGGGGGGGGGGGATGGGCCTGTAGCTGTCTGTCTCGTCTGAATGCTCCGGCCTGCCTGGCTGGTCCTCTCTGCGCCGGGCACACGCTCGCCCCTGTCCGCAGCCGTCCCTCCTGCCAGGCAACCTGCCCACCCTTCCCAGACGGCATGCACGGTGTTTGTTCACGCAACCCTTGCCGGTGATCCACCCACCAGCAATCCGTTCTCCTTGCAACAGTGTCTAGTGGTGCAGCAGCGTTGCATTTCGAAGACACGTAACTAAGATCTCCTGGTCCTCCGAGTCGGGGCCTTTCCGCACGAGGTGAAGCCTGCTCGCGATCCTGTTCCTGTGCGCTGCTGCAGACCGATCCTCCTCTTGCTGGGCCTGGCCCGTTTGGTCATGCTTGCTTCCTCCGTCTCGTAAAGGACGACGTAACTAGCTAGTTACATAGTACACCGTACAGGCCATCGTTCTCCTGTGGGTCCGTCTTTGGTGCCTGCGAAGGAAAGAGCGCCCTGGCTGTCACTGTTATGCTGGGCTAGCCCAAAAAACAACAGCAGCATGAGCGCCGGCCCAGGACTTAAGAGGGAAGGGACGCAACCAAAAAAAAAGAGAAAAACACAGGCAAAACAACCCCCCCCCCTCCTCCCTCGACCACCCCCCCTCCATTCCTACTCTCATACTTTCACTCCCTCTACACCCCCTCCCCACTTGTTAGCCTCTCATCCGTCTGCGTCCATGCCCGCTCGGTCTTGCTCTGTTTGTCAAGAACAAGCAGAGTCCAGATGCTGTTCCCAGTCGTGCTTTCAGCCAGCAAAAATGGCCGTTTTTTTTTGTTTTTGTTTTTGTGCAGAGACAGTTCCTGTCCAGAGTTCAACCAGTCTCCACTAGCCTGGAAAGAGTAATGATGTACCCATCTAGCGTCACCTCTCTGTGAGCGGCTCTGGCTCTGTTGTGCTGGGCGTTCTCTTTTTCTTTCTCCTTCTCTTTACCTGTCCTAAGGCACTTTTTCTCCTTTGCACCTTTGCGTTCTTCTGACGTCTAGAATCCATTTGTGCTTGTCCACCCCCCCCCCCCCCCCTTTTGACGCCTTGGTAGACGTTTAGTACATCCACTCCGCACCTGCACACGCTGACGACTAAAACACTTATAAGTCCTCACATCCCCCTCCCTCTTCTCTCACTCCCCTCCGATTCCCAACAGCCCATTCAGCATTTATATATAACTCCTTTACCTCCCACACCCTTCCACTTCTTGTTCGACATTTCTCAATCACAGACCGGATCTGAGCATCAATCACCCCCCACGTCATCCAAGCATCAAGTTGTTAAGACTTCTGCACGTCTTCATCTACACCTACACAGTTCCACAACCTATACACAATGGAGATGGCTCACAAGTACGAGGACCTGTCGCCCACGCGGCCCAACTTCGGCTTCATCTTCAATGAGCAGGATGCTTTTGGCGAGCCCGACCTCTATATGGAAGCCGCCAATGTCTCCGAATCTCAGAGCCCAGACTCTCCTGTACGTGGAAGATGATGCCCACAGCTAGAAGCAAATGAGATCAGAACGAAAAAGCTAACCCGTACGACCCTAAGTACCAAAAATATGTCGTCCCTTACTACCCAGAGTACATCACATCCTCCAACGTCTACCCAAGTCCAGAACGTGAGGCAGAGTCGCCCGCATCAGATGTGATGATCCAGTCCATGTCCCAGCAGCCAATGTCGGGAACCACAAATTCTGCGTCTTCTCCCCCTTCTGCCACAGCCAATGCCGCCTCTTCCACCACTGCACCTTCCACTTCGCCTTCTTCCGCACAGAACACGACACCAGCCGCCAAACCCCCAGCCAAGCGCAAGCGGGAAAACCGCTACAAGAACGCACCACCTTCGGTCCTCTCACGGCGGCGGGCCCAGAACCGCGCCTCCCAGCGGGCGTACCGCGAGCGGAAAGACCAGCGTATCAAGGACCTCGAGCAGATGCTGGGCGAGGCGAAACAACGCAACGAGAACCTGAGCCAGGCCTACAACGTCCTGCAGGGCGAGTTCCTCAAGCTCAAGGTTCAGATGGCCGGCTCATCACGGCAAAGCATCTCAGCCGCCACCACCCTGGCGTCGCCCATCTCGCCGACGACGCCTACATCAACAGCTGCATCCGCTGCAGCAACCTCGCTCGCCACCGCTACGCCAGCTCTGATGACGGGCTTCGACCCCACGACGGCTGCCACACTTGCCATGGGCGGCGACCGGTTAGACACAGAACCTCTGTATCTGTACCATCCCATGGGCACTTACGCCATGTGATCTCGTTGACCATTTTCTTCTTTTCTCATGTTGTTCTCATTCTTGCATACTCTGTTACCACATATCACTTTTTATTATTTACTACGTTCACCACTTGGTTCGAAAGAGCCAGTTTCGAGGTTTTTTCAGTCGGCATTTGGCATCTGCTACCAAAAGGGGGGAGAGCACGCATGTACACTGAAAAGACATGTTACTTAAGGACAGGTCCCATTATTGTGTATTTTTTTATTCTGTTCTGGTCTTTTTTTTGGTCTCTCAGGTCTTTATTTATTTTGGGTTTTGTACGGCACACAAGGGATGGAGAAAGACCTGCACAAGGGAGACAAAAAAAGAAGTTTGCAGGGCAGTGTTTGGCGTTTTTTTTTTTCTCTACAGAGAGGGCGTTGATTATGGAATGAGCGGGCGAGGGATTGCCATTTTGCCATTGGGGAAAGAAAGGAAATAAACAATATTCCAAGACTGCAAACAATTTGATTCGATTTGACTTGTTTGACTTAATTTGACGTTGCTGCTACTACTGGCTTTCCTATTCTCGATTTCTCGAAACTTTCTGGTCTGATCGACATTTGTCTCTTGTCTTTTCTTCCCGTTACTAGTCTGCAATGAAAACAAGTTCTATTATCCTTATTGTCTTTGTCAAACACAATGAGGGAGACGGACGTCAATGTCAGTCCTTTTTGGATGCAGCCGGGTGCAGTCGCGAGGGTCGATCAATCAAAGGCAAACAATGAGAAAGCAAATGTAAACCGGCAGCTAGAGCACAGCCGTTCAATTGTCCAATCACCTAGACACACGCAGAAACAAAGGCACAAAGTAAGTCATGATGACTTACTTTCTTAGCACACCGTCCGCATAGCGCCAGGTACCCCTTTGAAAAGTACTGTCCGGTTACTCTCTGGGGTCAGGTAAGGAGGGAGGGTGTCGCCATCCACACGCTCCGTACTAGCCGGCCGACCCATTAGCCAGTTCAGGCCCGGGTTCACACAAAAGTACGTGAGCTCTCGATCATTTTGCCCACTTTCTCCATGGGCTAACCGCGCGGCCAGGATGAACAAGGCCAAAGAGGACCCGGAATCAAGATCGCCCCTACCCCATAACTAGCTTTCAACCAGATCACCGTCGGTTTCCCACTGGATGACGTTCTCTGACGCTATTAAAGAGAGACGATAAGAGGAAATGTAAGAAATAGGTCATTCTGATGTTGTTTGGCTAAGAAAAACAAAAAAAACAAAGGAGACCAGCATTAAAAGACGGAATAAATGAGCACGTGAAATCAATCACCACGAAATTGAAAGAAGCTATAGAGAGGAGGACTCTCGATCGGAGAATTTAGAGACGTGCACCACTGTAGGACCGCATGTGAAATTGCCTCCCGACAAGGCCAAACCTAGGCCAGGGCGAGCCAAAGCGAGCTAAACAGCTAAACAACTAGCTAAACAGCTAGCTAATCAAAACCGTAAGAGCACAGCTCACTCCCATTCCTGACAGAAAGAGTCGTCAATTCTATGGGCTGTGGGGAGTGACAGCTAGTAGTATACGGTGTATGTCTTGCAAAGAGAGCAAGCACAAGAGCTCGAACACGGCCGGTCAAGGAAGGACACAAAGAGATACTAACTAGACACACACCCACACGCAATATGTCAGAAATGCGGGCATCAGAAAGAAGATGGACGTGTGGGTCGACCAGGAGAACAAAGGCACAGTTCTCAGCACTTTCTCCTTCCCTGTTTCGTTATGCTTGCAGCCGGCCGTGGAAGTTTCCATGCATAAACTGAAGAAAAAAAGCAAGCAGTGAAACTGCCCAAAATAAGCGAAAGCAGCCGAAAACGAGCAGGAGGCAGGAAACCGGAATAGGCGAGACACTCTCGCGGAGAAGTGGAGCAAGGGGAGAAGTGTATTATTCTCCCAAGACCTGCGTGCCCATTTTTAGCAGAGACGTTCTAGATTGCGATTGTCTGTAAACAAGAGCTCGACCAGGAGTGGCACCAGAAAAGCCAAATGAAAGAGAATAACACAAAAAAGGGCATAGGCCAGTAGCAGCGGCCACGGAAGCCAATAGCCTGCGATAGTGAGACACTGTGATAATGGGAGGCCAGAGGGGGTCTCACAGGTAGCCTTGCGGGGTAAAAGCGCGGGAAAGGAGCGCTGTTTCGAAAAAAGAAACAAAGTGCTAAAAACCAGGGGGGTGGGCTCTCTTGCACCTTTGCGTCTTTGCGTCCTGGCCCTTTGTTTTTTTTTTCTTTGCTTTTTGTTGTTCGTTCCTACTTGCTTGTTCCCGCGTTCCTTTGTGTGTTTCTTTGCTCTCCCGAGTGTGTGTCTTTTGTGCTGTGTCTCCGTTTTTTTTTTCCCTTGTTGGCTTCTGGCCTGTTTGGGTGTGATGTCTGTCTATAAGTGGCTTGCGGCTCTCTTGCGGTCCATTGCCCCTTCCTTCTTTTCGTATCCTGCGATCGGCACTAACGCAAAGTTCTTTGTTCCTTCCCTTGTTTTTACAAAATCCATGTCTCGCTGCACTTTCCCATTTCGGCCAGAGACAAGAAGTCAAGGCAGGCGCACCGCAGACTCCAGGAAGGGAAGGGGTGACGGAAAGGGACACGTCTACCGAAATAAAGCACCCACGAAGGGCGAACGAGACAAAAACGGACCGCGCAGCGCGCAACACGACACCAATAGCACCACAAGTAGCAAGACAGCAAGACGGCGACTGCGCACGACATACGTGTGCGCATCCCCTCCATCTTGGCGCAAGCTGGTTCCTAGCAGCTCGTTGTTTTTCCGTTTGGCTCACGGATATTTTTCTCTTTCTGCGTATTCTGAGACGTCTCGGCCTTTTTTGAAGGGCCATGCAGATCGCCATGCCTCTAATCCGCATTGCAATCCGGGTTGACCTGTCTTGTCTTATCCCTCTTGTTTCTCGGTGTGTGTGTGTGTGTACTGCGGTCTCCTGCTGCTGCTTGCGGCGGGGCGCCTCCAGACTCGATCGTCTGGGTGCCGTTTTACACCTCTTTTCTGGGTCGACAACTTGTCTGGCCAGCGTTGCGACTACTCTCCGGAGGGGGGGGGGAAGGGTGGCTACACTTCAGCGACCAGAGCTAACCCAGGCTCGCATAAAATCCACTGTGAATGGCAATCTGGCAAGTGCCTACCTATCAGGGCCTCCGGGTCTGTCGCAAGGCGTATCCGGAGAATGCAAGGGGAGTAGTGTCCGTTCCCAATACCGTGGACCGAGAGCCAAAGGAACCACCGCAGCTCAAAGCCTCGGTCGGCCAGAGAAGAGAAGGGAGACGGCGAAGCATACCAATCGAGCTCTCCAGCTCGCCTAGGCCCTCCCATCCACAAAAATAGAAAGCCGCCGGCCCTAGACATCATCGACGGACCTTGTGGCTAAAAGTGGCCGCTTCTGTATCTCAGCAAGAGAATGGCAGTGCCAACAGAGAAACAACAGACACCACTGAGCAGGACAGGGTGAAAAAGGGGTCCAGTGCCCGTCCAACTGTCGCCTAAACGGAACGGCGCCACGGCGTTCACGAAAAAAAAAAA